>OZ020280.1:14001196-14104059 GCA_963971205.1 Aethes cnicana
TGCAAGCCAAATTATGTTATTCTGTCGCCCCGTAGCGGCGTATCAGCAAGGCGTGGCAAAAGTAGGTAATTATGGAAGTGAACTTCTCGATCTAATCACTACATATATGCCCGCGTGGTGACAGGAGCTACCCAATTGACGGTGGGACTAAAAATTTGGAGGCATTATGAGAATATTCTGGATGGTGATGACTTAAGAGAACAGTGTCATCACACATTGGGTGAAACTTTATAATTCTTAGGTTGAGACTTAAGGTGTGTTCTTATCCACTACCGTACTCGTACTTTATCAAAGGTGAAGACTAAAACCCTTCGTATAGACCTAGCTGTTACATAATATTGTACTCCCGTCCATTGTACGTCATGGAAGTATTAAAGGTAAGTACTTTACATCACCCTTGGCCGTAAAGTGGGATTTTCTGCCCGCTACGCGAAGAGAAAATCTCACTTCTTGGCCTTGGCAAAAAAAACCTTGCCTTGGCAAGACGTAAAACTTTTGACAAACCACGGACGGTATTCGTAAAGCCCCAGATCGCATATTTATGGCCCTCACATGGCCACAGTTTTTTTTTAATTTACGAATTCACCACCCTAAGTCTGTAATGTACTATTACATTCATTTATATGTTTAAAATGTGTATTTGTGTCTCCATGAAAAAATACCCAAACAAAATGCGGTTTGAAAGCTTTCCTCTGGTAATACAGTAATAGTTGAACTTATATGAACAGTCGATGTTGTCACAATATACCTTTCTTTAGACCTTATAAGTAGAATGCTTGTATTTCCTAGTAAGTAGTATGTCGGTAACTTCGACCGTCCATCTGCTTCTGCTGATGCACTAGGTGTCTCACCATGAACCGGCTCCGAGCGCAGCCCACGAGATAAGTGTGCGCCCACAGCATCTGTGCGAAGTCCAGGTCGTATCGTCTGTTGCTCCTACATAAAATACTTACGTTAGGTCTATAATTTGTTTCATGTAGGTAATGGGTAGGCAAACGCCTCAGGCCACCACAGCCCACTCACTGCAGCCTATGGACAGCGACATAAGATGTCGAATATGTTGCACACCCTGATGCCTAAGAGGGAGTGCCAGTTATTTCACCGGCTGCACATTATGGATCAAGGAGAGGGATGTTTAAAAAGGATTGTGTAGTGTAATCGCTGACGTATTCGATTTGCCTCTATTGCCGACATTTTTAAGGCCGGGGCCATGCGACGCGATAAGAGGTGCGATGGATGGCGCGACAAAATTAGATATTTGTCAATAAGTTAATAGTAGATGTGTGTGTAGTCTCCAATCCACAATGGGCCCGCTTGGGGACTATAGCCCAAACTCTCTCGTGATGATATGAGGCCTGTGCCCAGCAGTGGGACGCAAATAGGCTGTAACACAATAAGTTGATAGGGTTTATACTGTTTATGGAGTAGCATTGTCTCGCGCGAGTTCACGTGTAACGCCGCCGGTCCTGAAAGAACTTATGCTGAGTCAAAGCCTATTCCACCACCACACCAACATAACAGCCTATTTACGACCCACTGCTGGGCCTGTGGCCTCATCTCATCACGAGAGGGTTCGGGCTATAGTCCCCAAGTGGACCCAATGTGGATTGGGGAATTAACACATACTTGAGGCCCAGTGAGGGCCAAGATAACCACAGAGTGGAAGCCCAGCAACTTCAGGAGAAAACGCGGCAGACCTCGACGGCGATGGCGGGATGAACTAGACTCCTATGTTGGGACTGGTCAGATGACGCTCAAGATCGAGAACGGTGGAAAAAGTGGGGGAGGCCTTTGCCCAGCAGTGGGACACAGCAGGCTCTGAATGAATATTTTCTTCTTCTTCTTCAAAGTGGCCTTACGTGGAGTAGGAGACATTGCCGCGGTACTGGAGCCCCTGCAGGTACCATGTATCGGCGAGGGACTCGGCGCGCAGCCCCGGCGCCTCCCCCACCACCGACGCCACGCACTGGCCCACCGATATCGAGTCTGCAACAGGCGCTAACATATAACATTGCGAAAATTGTAAGCCATTGAATATTGGAACAAGAAACTTTTATGTGTTGAAAAAATGGTTTCATTATGTAAGAAGAGTTTGTAATGAAAGGTCATCTTTTTGTGGCGAGTTTTTGGATACGTAATAGACATCGTAAAGAAGGAACGTACCGTATATCTCTCCTCTTTCTAAAAATTTAGGATTTTACTCACATGACTTTACTATGAAACTAGAAGTACTTTTAAACCGAAAAATTTAAGCCCCTACAAGGACATTTTCTCTATTTATTCGTAGAAGTTGACTACCTCGTAAAAGTCGCAGGAGTCCGGTGGAAACAAGTAGCACACGACCGGTCTGAGTGACGAGCCTTGGGGGAAGCCTATGATCAGCAGTGGACGTCTTTCGGCTGACATGATGATGATGCGCTTGCGCAGACTCAATCAATCAATCAATCAATCAATCATTTATTCAGCAAATTGGCCACATAGGGGCACTTTTACACGTCAGAAAAGAATTTACTAGACTGCCAAACTGACTGAAGAATTTACTGAATGCCAAAATTAAGATGTACTGTAAGCTATCGGGAGTTAGTTTAGTTATCAATTAATTGGACTGGGCATAAATACAGGTCCCTAATTTTGCAGAGGTTTTTTTCTACTTTATCATAAACGGTACCTACTTACGTAAATTTAGCTGTTTTTAGCAGATAATTACATCGAGTTCGTTCATTAAATTTAACGCGAGAACATATGAAAAAATGACGTTTCTGCGTGGTAAGACAGCACGGCAAATATCAACGTAGACGTCAACTTCTTGAAGCAACCCTGGCTAAGGCTTACACAGATCTCTGCAGACGTCGCGCTCCTCCGGGGTAGCCGGCGGCGCGCACTGGTCTGCCCACCGCTGGGCCTCGCGTGACAGCTCCTCCACCCAGCGCTGCCACCGAACAGGCCTTTAGGGCTACGCATTAATAAGGTTCATCTCCGTATACCCAACCGCTGGGCCATCACTTCGCGACAGCGGGAGCAGCGAGTTATACTGACATATTGCGCGCGACGTTTGCTAACCGACGCGCGGCGAGCTTCACGATCGCGCAATGTGTCTGTAAAACGCTCACCGCTGCCGCTATCGCGCGAAGTCGTGGCCAAGCAGTAGAGTGGTAGGGGAGAGGGGGGCAGCCTGGTACACTTTTTACACTCCTTGACGTATTTCAAAATATTACCCATAAAAACCAGTTTTAAGCCTCTACACAACAACGTATGTTATTAACCTATGTAATTAATGCATTTGCACATGTCCAAAGCTAAAGACAAAGGTACAATTCAGAATTTTACAACTCAAGGAATAATGTTCAATACTGCCCCAAGCGTGGGTAGCTTTGAATTTACTTGGGGCAGATTTGAAATCTGGATTGTAAGGCAACAATATCGAGATATACGTGTTTTTTTTTACCTGTACTTAGTACAGTTAGTCACTAGAAATGGTCGTATTAACATTTTACTCATATAATTTGCAGTTATAACTATGAGGGGGTACTTTTGACCAGAAATGTTTTTTGTAGTGTTCAAAGGTGCCTCAGGAGGGTACCTTTGTAAAGTATTGAAATTCTATTAAAGCTGCCCCCTTGAGGCAGTTTTGTACACACTATTGTTCAAAACTACCCCAACAATGTAACAGGGGATAGTGATTCAGTATTTATTATGTTTTAGTTGTAGTTAAATAAAAATATATAAAATGTCTAATTAGAATTTTCATTTTATCATATAAAACGAGTGAAAAACAGACAATAGAATCCACTACCAAACTCGTTTAAGCAAATCTTGTTAGTAAAAAAGGCGGCAAATTTGAAAAGTGTAGGCGCGAAGGGATATCCTCCCACAGGAATTTCGCGCCCTTTTCTACTGACGTGATTTGCTTGACCAATTAATTCAGGTAAATGCGTTATGAGCATTTACTAAAATAACTAAGATAATATTATTTTGAGTTTACGTACCTACATGTCAGTTTATATCGGGGCAGATATGAACATTTCTTATGACCGGGGTAGTTTTGAACAGATTGCTAATCAAAACTGCCTCCTAATTTTTTTTCAAAACTACCCCAACACCTATTTAAAAAATTAAACATCGATATCTTCCAAAACAATTGCAAATTCTGATTGTTTATTCTTCGTCACTAAATCTAATTCATTGTACTATCGAATAAATTAAGTTTCACTTACCGCTTCCTTCAAATACAGCCTGAAAATCCTTAGACACGGGGAGCAAAACCGCTAACAGTTGACATCGAAATCAAAATATGCTACTGGTTTGTTCATGTTCTGTCAAACGTCAAATCTGTCAAGTGACAGTTGTGTGGGTCAGTGTTGCGAGCCCAAAAAATGGATTTGGACCATAATCGCACTAAAAATACGTCTTTGAACGCATTTGTTCTAAGCTGCCTTCAGTGATAGCTGCCCACCTCTCCCCTACCTTAAAATACCGTATTTGAGAGTATCGATGCATCATGTAACTATTTCACTCGCTTGTACAACTTCCAAAAAAAGCCGTAGTGGCCTAGTGGTTCGACCTAACGCCTCTCGTGCAGAGGGTCGGCGATTCGATCCCGGCTCGCACCTCTAAGTTTTCTTATGTGTGAAATTCAATTCGAATTTACCACTGAGCTTTTCGGTGAAGGGAAACATCGTGAGGAAACACGCATCTGCGAAGTATAATATAATTCAAAGATGTGTGTGATGTCCCCAATCCGCACTGGGCCCTCGTGGGGACTATAGCCCAACTATAACCGTGATGAGAGGAGGCCTATTCCCAGCTGTGGCACTCAAAACAGGCTGTAGTAGTAGTAGTAGTAGGTACAACTTCTAAAATGAATGCTTTACACTATGCGATTGCCTAAGCCTTGGGACTAAGATAAATAAAATAAATAATAATAATATCCTGGGACATATCACACATTATTGACCTAGTCCCAAACTAAGCGACGCTTGTGTTATGGGTGCAAGACAACGATATAAATACTTATATAGAGAAATACATACGTATATAAATACTAAACATCCATGACTCGAGGTTTGTAACATTCGTGTTCATCACACAAAGTTTGCCCCGAGCGGACTCGAACCCGCGACCGACGGAACAGAAGGCAGGGTCACTACCAACTGGACCAATCCGGCCGTCAAAGATAAAAGCCTAAGAGGTAAGACTCAAGAACCCTTTAAATACTTAGGTATGTTGACTTGGTGGATGCACTATGAAGTTCATTGTGTAACACGACGTCAGTCCCAATTAATAATGAAACGGTTCCATGCCGGCATGCAAGACAGACAGACTTGTAGGTACCAGCTTGAGCATGTTGCCAGCAGACGGTAGCTGTCTGAGCGCGCCCCGTGCTGCCTCCGCGCGCCGGCGGTTGAGGCGCGCCAGAACACGCGCCTTCTCCTCGTCGGACAGCGGGTCCTCGATGTAGCCGGTGCAGCGCGGCCCGGGTCCCGGCTAAGGGGCAATAGAATTCGTGGCAGATACTACTAAAGGCTGCCGCTAAACAGCAGTGCTTACACGCACTGTTGTGCTCCGGTAAGACGGTAAGGGAGCCGGGGCCTTGCCAGCTAGAGCCTTTCAATCTTGATCCTCAGAGTTGACAACGCCTTCGCGATCTTATGATTCCTTAAAAGTATGCCGATATGGGCCCCAAACACCACTTAACCATCAGGTTTTGCTATTGGGTAGGGCCTAGGCTCTGGGGGGTACCGTCTTTCCCCGCTAACCTACCGCCAAATAGTGCTCGCACTATTATTTTTCGGTACAGAGGCCTTCCATCTTTAGGCCTCAGGGTAGGCAACGCATTCGAGATCTTATGGTTTCTTAATGGGGGATCATAGGATTTCGGTGTCCATGGGCCAGTGACCGCTTACCATCAGGTAGGCTGTGCGCTCATTTGCCTATACCATTGATATAAAAACCGGCCAAGTGTATAGGGTACCGAAGTTGACGATGCCCACAGTCTGTGGGGTCCGGTCTGTTCATGCTTGCAAGGACGTTTAAAAATAATCATTAGCTTTAAATATATTACTAAGTCAAACATTTTAAGCGAGAGACCTCATCATGTTCTTATTGACATGTATTAATGAACTCTTTTATACATGATGTATTTCATTATTTATTGACATTTTGAGACTGTCGACATCTATGGAATTTATATTTATTTGACAATGGAGGCCATCTCCATAATATTTTTTTCTGGACCCTTGGAGACTATACATCTCTAAGATCTTAGATTTAAGTTTAAGTTAGGGACTATACATCCCTTCAATGTAATTGTAGTACGTACCTATATGTATATTTTATACATGTAATGTAAATGTTATAACTATGTGTAAATTTTGAAATAAAAAAGTTAATTAAAAAAAACAAAAAACCCGACTGCGTAAAAACTAAAAAGAAAAAAACAAGACTACTTAGTTCAGTAGTAGCTAGGATTATGTTAAGTAATTGATTGCTATTGAGGAATCTAAAGATGCCTACTATCGGGACCCATTATTTGTAACATTTTAACCTAGATTTTAAATGGGTCCCGACTGTAGGCATCTTTAGATTCCTCAATAGCAATCAATTACTTAACATAATCCTAGCTACTACTGAACTAAGTAGTCTTGTTTTTTTCTTTTTAGTTTTTACGCAGTCGGGTTTTTTGTTTTTTTTAATTAACTTTTTTATTTTATTATTTTTAGTTAGAGATTAAAAGACCGTAAATTCCGCAATCTTGTCATTTCATGGAGAGAGTTGCTATCGTGGGGATTATTAAGTAGCTTGCGATGATCTAAATTACTGATTATTAATCCCTCTAGAGACCTAACCCGGCTCAAAACGCTACATAAGCCTGAACCTATTAAAATTCTTCAAGTCAACCGATAGATGGCGCTACTGGTACTACATAAGAGTATTAGGTAGCTATTTTATTTATTTACGAGCGCTGAGTACTGACTAGTGTACCTAATTGGTACCTATAATCAATTAGGTTATATTTCACTGTATCACACACACTATTGACACTTTAAATGTAATAACGAAACTAAAAGTCTTCAAGTCAACGGATAGATGACGCTACTGGTACACTACATTGCACATGCGTACCTACGTACTTGATTGAAGTTTGAGATTTATGAAAAACATTATTATTAAGTATTTTATAGTCGTGGTGACCTGCTTGAAGACTCGTTGGTCTAGATTATTTCCTGTGTTGCTAATTCGAACGGATGTACTACTGGGTGGATAGGTAGGTACCTACTTTACGTGGTTAGTAAAGGAACTTTGAATCGTTATAAATCATAAACGGTTCTTTTGTCTGAAAAATGGTCAAAGAAACCTAATAATGATTTTTAAATACCTATTCAACGATACCTCACATGCCATAGTTGGTTGACTTTTATTTTTTTATTTTGTACAATATGGCGTCTGGTAGCCGCCATTTTGAATTTTGATAAATTTCATATCTTCAGTGACACTCGCGCAATTCAGACGAATCGATTGACGTATGATTCATTAAAATCGACCCACGCGTTTGATCTCTAGTGTGCCACAAAGGAACAAACATACATACATACATACATACATACATACATACATACATAGACAGGTAAACACATAACCCTCCTTTGCGGTGCGCAGTCGGGTAAAAAGGCTTTCTGCTTGAGTTTGTTGCGGCGCTTCTTCTCAAGCAATGGGTCTAGGAAGCGCTAGTAAATTCTTTTCTGACGTGTAAAAGTGCCCCTATGTGGCCAATTTGCTGAATAAATGATTGAATTTGAATTTTGAATTGTACCTTTCTAAGACTTATTAGCATCTAGTTAGCCTGTGGTATGACGTGCCCGCCCGACGCCCCTGCCGTTCGAGAAAAATCATTGGTTTTTCAATCATCTCATAAGTTGGTCGACTATGACTCGTAAGTTTTGTACAAACTTACGAGTCATACTTAGCTGTCATAGTTTGCCTTTCAACTACGTTTTATATGCCATAACCGTGATTTTTTTCAACCATCCAAATACTTTTTTTTTATTAAATTTAGCTGGCAGGGGGGGGACACGTGACTCTAACAAAAAATAGCACTTTAAAGCTTAATATTTCACAAACGCATCTCTTAACCGTAAAATGCTTTTAACAAACTCACAATATTTTTTCAAGACCTATTCAACGATATGCCGCACCATGGACTACGCAAGAAAAAAAAATTACATCCCCACTTTACGAGTAGGGGAGGTACCCTATAAAAAAAAAATATATATATTGTACCACTTTGTCAGCGTAACTAATATGTATATTCATGCCAAATTACAGCTTCCTAAAACTAAGTATCTCCGAGCAATAGTGCGGACAGACGGACGGACGGACGGACGGACGGACGAACATGGAGAAACTATAAGGGTTCCTTGAAGACTTCGGAACCCTAAAAACGGTAGCTACTTGTTTGCAAAGCAAAACCCAAAAAAAAGGCCCAAGCCAAGATATCTACTACGTGGGTGGCTAATCGTAAAGAAGACGATAACACGTAAGCTGAGAGACGGTGGAAGGTTGATATGGCCTAGCGCGGCTAAATCTACTACAGATTTAGATATCAACAAGACAGGTGTTGCCAGTGAGATAAGAGGCAATTGTACGTGAATAAAAGATCGGCAACGCACTAAATGGCCACTCACGGCACGTCAAGACTAGTGTCTACTGCGATTATTGTTGATCTGGCACATTATTGGCTTCCGTCCGACATAAAAACAATATCTATCACCGCCACATTTTTCTAAGGCTGCGTCAAGATCTGGTGAACATGTCACATATCGCTAGCGGCGCATTCACATAAATTTCATTTCATCAGATCTGGCTGAATGTACCCTAAAAGTTGTTAACGATGATACAGGCTTTCACTCACAGCGAGAAATGAAAGTACCTTTCAGTGTCCAAATTGTCCAAAGGTAACTAATTGCATCAGCTTTCTGGGAAAGCTTTCTGGTACAGAGGTAGAGATCTTCTACTATCTAAAGTCCCGCGGCTTCACATTTCAAAACGCTTCAATGTATTTAAAAAGCACCACCAACACTCTCAACACATGTGTGCGTGCTGAGACAGCCATCAACTATGCGTTGAGAGTGTTGGTGGTGCTTTTTAAATAATAATAATAAAAATTAAGCGTTTTGAAATGTGAAGGCGCGGGAGTTTAGATAGTAGAAGATCTCTACCTTAATGTGCCCACAGGTACCTATGCCTAAACCTTCAACCGCTGGCTGTGAGCCAGCCGTTGCAACTCACAGCATACTGGCAGAAGGTGTGCGCATTAGACCGCGCGCACATGTTGGCCCCGCAGTAGTTGACGGAGCCGCCGGCGGCCGCCAGTAGCGTCGCCACTACCAGGGCGCGCTCCATCACTTCATTCTGGACATGTTTGACTTCACTTCACGATTTTGAACGCTGAAGTTTAACTGAATTTTGACAGTCATCTTGAAGTTTCTCAATACTTGGCTCTTTGGTTAGCGAGGTTTAACCTCCTTCGTTTCACTCGACTCCAGAAATGGCGCCAGGAGACGGATAGGAAAAAAATGGTTGTTTGGTAAATTCGGTTTACGGCCGATATACGGACGATAATTTTACGTGATAACGTAACGTTACGCTTAGACCGATCGTGCCTCTCTATCACTTGTTCCGCGCTCTCGCTTGCACGCTCGGCTCAGGCGGAGCGTGACAATGAGTCATGCTTTTCCGTGCGTGCAACCGGCGTTCATCGATTTATAAGACGTTATCACGTCAAAATATGGTATGCGAATAGTAGTGCTTTAAATAGGTATAATAAGTATTAACCATGATACAATAATATACTTCGCCAGGTATGGCAGACCGGTATTCTGTAGTAGTGTGGGTGTCACCCTTTCGTCATTCGCACTGCTGTGTGTACCCGACCCCCCATGTATCCTGTGAGTGTTTCATTAAATTATTACGTTCATTTCTTTTTAACTTGTCCCATTTTGTGTGCTTAAACAAGTAAATGACAATTCTAATGCACAAATAATTTATTTTGCATTATAATGGCAGAAAATATTTTCTTCATTTTTGTTTTATTGCAATAAGGTGGCAACTCGACTTTGACGTTACGGTGACACGTCACCCGGATCGGCGGACCTTGTTTTCTTAGACTATGACAATCTTTGATGGTGGTGCCAACGTTACTGGTGAACAGGAATAAGGTAGCCCTTATTGCTAAGCAAACCTATGTTGCTGGCTGTACATCACCTAAGTTTTTCCTGAGGATTTTCCTATGGCTTCGGAACGTCTGCGATACGTAAGAAAAAGAAAAACAAATATTCCGGCAATTTTTTATCTCATAAATAGTTACATACAAGTAATAACAAGAGCAATAGAATAAATAATTTATAAGTTACAAAGATAAAAATTGTGATTCTTATATTCCGCAGTTTGGAGCTTAATAGAAAAACTATTATGTACAGCAGTCCTCATATATGTTGTTCCATTTTCATAGTTACAACATTAATATTATTAAAATATATTGCACCAGTTAGTTGTGTATTTATTTGATAGAGAAAACTTCGATGTCATTATTTGCTAAATTAACAAGTTTTACTTAAAATTAACAATGAACGAAATAAGATACAGTCCTGTTCACCAATATACATGGTGGGTCAGAAAATATGGCAAATAATTAACCCACAGTATCGGCTATCGATTCTAAGTATATTGTATAGGTCTTTAATTTTTTTTGAGTTGGTAAAAAAAAAAAATTTTGTATAGGATTCAGGCGTCGCTCACACAACCAATCCCATATACATTTTTTTTTTTTTTTTACTAACTCTAAAAAAATTAAAGACCTACATATACAATATACTTAGAATCGATAGCCGATACTGTGCGTTAATTATTTGCCATATTTTCTGACCCACCGTGTATACACTATTTTACTCCGTCGTAATAAGGTCCCAAACTGTACACATATTAATGAACTCGACTATAAGAATCTATTTTGCGACTTTTGTTAATGGTAACATGCAAAAGCTGCCAACAATATTTGCCGTTTGTCCCACATTTGTAAAAATAATAAGTTGAATTAAATGTTGAATTATTGTACCTACTTACATTATCTTTATATGGCAATAGAATATACACAACAATTAAAAAAGTAACTAACTATAGCACGACACAACTTAGAAGGCGCGCGGCGAAGCACTTAAGCCGTTGACGCAGAGACTATTATTGCTTAATCCACGCGCCTTCTAAGTTGTGTAAACCTGTGCACAGAAGAGACACAGTACATTACTACTACAGCCGTCCGTCTTTGCGTCCCACTGCTGGGCACGGGCCTCCTCTCATCACGAGAGGGTTTGGGCTATAGTCCCCACGCGGGCCCAGTGCGGATTGGGGACTTCACACACATCTTTGAATTACTTCGCAGATGCGTGTAGGTTTCCTCACGATGTTTTCCTTCACCGAAAAGCTCAGTGGTAAATTCAAATTGAATTTCTCACATAAGTAAACTTAGAGGTGCGAGCCGGAATCGAACCCCAGACCCTCTGCATGAGAGGCGGTAGGTCGAACCACTAGGCCACCACGGCTTACACAGTACATTAATCAAAAGTATTAAATTAACGTTGAATTTAAAAGTAGTGCATGTGCAGGGCGTCACGTGTACGTGACGCCGTTTAATTATTTCCATCTTATGTAAAAGTATTTAGAATTAAAAAAATCGATTTCGTTTTTAATATCGATCAAAGGACTGAAACTTTTCAGTTACATAATAAAATAAATACATTTCTCAAGAAATGATCAACATAGTTAGAGATCTTCTACTATCTAAAGTTCCGCGCCATCACATTTCAAAACGCTTCAATGTATTTAAAAAGCACCACCAACACTCTCAACACATGTGTGCGTGCTGAGACAGCCATCAACTATGCGTTGAGAGTGTTGGTGGTGCTTTTTAAATAATAATAAAAATAAATGAAGCGGTTTGAAATGTGAAGGCGCGGGACTTTGGATAGTAGACTACTCATAGAAAATTATTTTATAAGTTACTAGCTGACCCCGCGGACTTCGTACCGCCTTAAACCTCACGGAGCCCGAGACCTTTCCAACGAATGCAACACCGTGGAAATCGGTTCGTGCGTTCTGGAGTTATAGCGTCAGGGAGGAAAACCCGACTTATTTTTTATATATTAGATAACTTTTTTAAACAAATTCATTCATAATTATACAGGAATGTATTTCAATTATCTATCTAATTTAATTCCCCTACAAATGCCATTAAAAAAATCGTATTAATAATTTTCAAAATACATAGTAAATGCCCATTGTATCTGGTTATGTTATTTAATAACACATTGGAAAACATAAACCACCTAAAATGTGTACGTACACATAAACCAGATTTAAATCTTTATTTTTAAAACTATCGCATTTAGGGTGTTGGTTGATTCAAACCGTCCGTTAACTAAGCATCGCTCGTTATAGTACATTACAAACCTAGGGCGGTAAATTCGTTAATGTCCCAGATCGCAGGTGTTTGTGACCCGAACCGAAGGTGAGGGTAATAAATATGCGATCTGGGGCTTTACGAATTACCGCCCGTGGTTTGTCAAAGGTTTTACGTCTTGCCTTGGCCAGAAAGTGAGAGTTTCACTCCGCGTAGCGATGAGAAAATCACACTTTACGGTCATGGGTGACGTAATAGTACATTATTGCAGAGGCCGCCAAGTAGCGCATTGCCGGACGAGTCAGTTAGAAGGCTGAGCGAAGCGAAGCCTTCTATTAGTACGAGTCCGGCAATTGCAATTGCGGCCGAGGTATATATAATGCTTTTCTCAAACAGCGAGGAAATACGTAAGGTTAGTCGGGGCAATTGCGCCAGGATGGGGTAAGTGCGCCTAACATAAATATATCGAAACCTATAAATATTACTCAACTAGTAGTTGGCTGTTTACAAGGCATAGGGGCGAAATAAATTTAGGCGCACTTACCCCACATCAGTATTTACTACTTCCATGATCGTGGATGATTTGGCCATGGAAGTTGTACTTATTACCTCCATGGATTTGTCAGTTTCGGTTTCGGGGCAAGTGCGCCAGGATGGGGTAAGTGCGCCTAACATAAATATATCAAAACCTATAAATATTACTCAACTAGTAGTTGGCTGTTTACAAGGCATAGGGGCGAAATAAATGTAGGCGCACTTACCCCACATCAGTATTTACTACTTCCATGATCGTGGATGATTTGGCCATGGAAGTTGTACTTATTACCTCCATGGATTTGTCAGTTTCGGGGCAAGTGCGCCAGGATGGGGTAAGTGCGCCTAACATAAATATATCGAAACCTATAAACATTACTCAACTAGTAGTTGGCTGTTTACTAGGCATAGGGGCGAAAGAAATTTAGGCGCACTTACCCCACATCAGTATTTACTACTTCCATGATCGTGGATGATTTGGCCATGGAAGTTGTACTTATTACCTCCATGGATTTGTCAGTTTCTCTACAGAGGTGTCTCAAATAGCAAGCGAATTAAAAAAAACACACACACGACAATAATGTTTTTGCTGGCCAAGGCCGGCAATGGACAGCCTCGCGTCTTCTTTTTTTTAAAGTAACACGAACATTTCCGAGCATGTTTGAGAAAAATATCTTACTGTGTGATAAAATGACGTTTCTCTATTGAATGACAGCTCAGTGGCCATATTTAACGACCGTGCGTCCGTCAACTGTGCTTGAATCAACGGGCCCTGAATTTGGCAGATTGATTTATAATTTATCTTCAGGCTTAGGCAGGTAGTACATGGAATCGATGAAGTATTTGGTGATGTCTGAGACTAGACTCCTGTCGGAAATCTCCTGCGCCACGCCGTATATCGCCATCTACGACAAAATATACGTTTTACAAATACAAAGACATATTATATCTAAATATATAAAACTCAAAGGTGACTGACTGACTGACTGACATAGTGATCTATCAACGCACAGCCAAAACCACTGGACGGATCGGGCTGAAATTTGGCATGCAGGTAGATGTTATGACGTAGGCATCCGCCAAGAAAGGATTTTCCGAAATTCGCACAGGAAAAACGGGATTTTTCATTTTAATATTTCAGCGCATACGAAGTGTCAGATGGGGCCAGAAAGTCCTGGAGTGGCGTCCGCAAACCGGTAGACGAGCTGTCGGTAGGCCTCTAACAAGATGGATTGACGACCTTGTAAAGGTCGCGGGAACGCGGTGGATGCGAGTGGCACAGGACCGGTCTGAGTGGCGCGCCTTGGGGGAGGCCTATGTCCAGCAGTGGACGTCTATCGGCTGAAATGATGATGATGATGATATTATTAGTGCCTATAAATATCAGGCACCGGCGCGACGTAGTGAATTCGCGCGAGACAACACTCCACAAACTTCTTTTTTCGCTTGACGTGCCGAACGTAACCCTGACTGTCTGTTACCACTTCACGCTTGAACTGCCGTACCGATATAGGTGAAATTTGGTAAAGAGATACTTGGAGTCCCAGCGAAGGTTATAGTCTAATTATTATCTCAGAAAAACGCATAGGTGCGGAAATTCGCGGAAAGGAGCTAGTTGAACATTTTGTTCCATAAAATTGGAATTATATCTATTTCCTCCTGTTTTTTTTTAAACATTTATACTGTCCTTGATGGACAGTATAAATATTAAAAAAAAAACAGGAGGAAATAGATATAATTCCAAGCCCAGTTTTAGCTATAATGTTTTTTTTTCATTCAGTAAAGCATCAAAGGTTCACTTCCACCAAGCTGTTAAACTCGGGTTAGTTAGTTAGTTCTTAATTCAGTTGGAAGGTACAAGATCCTTGCCGGGACCTGTGTCACAGAGCGGACACGGCCTATAAAAGCACGATTTCGAACACAATTCGAATGAAGTGGCAATGTTTGCGTGCGAGGACGTATGTGTGCGTGCGAGGACGTCTGTACACTTGTAAGTGTACCAACTACGCGGGCCAATGATCCACTCTCCATCTCCGGATGAAACAAATGACGGTAAGGGTGAGTTGGGCGCGAGTTGCGCGCCGGCTAGATTCAGGCGGGCGATTCCGTTGTCATTCTGTATGTAGTACTATTAAATATTCTGTGCCAAAGGTTAGCGGCGTTGATGCAAGTGTGCCTAAGACTTATTCTTAACTTAACATAACATAGGATGTAAGCTGATTGTTACTAACACATCAGTGATAACTATTTCATTAAGTTAAAATATTTTTTTTTTTTTTATTTAAACGATTTTTATTTATTTATTTTATTTTATTCTAAGGCGTATACAAGACTTACCTTCCCCTGGACAGGCCCCGAGCTGTCCCGGAGGCAGGCGGCGGCGGCGGCGCGCGCGTCGGCCACGAACCGCTCCGCCACGCCCGCTTGCGTGTGCGCATGCGTCACACAGATATGGATCCTACACCAGACAACACGGTCAATAGGCAATACTTTATTTATTGCATTCTACCGCCCCTCCACAATGGGGGCTATCGCGTGTGAATTTGCCACCAGAGGCGCGGCGCTAGTGTCGCGTGAGGTCCAATAACCTTCAGTTTTCACTGGTTTTGGCGGACTTCGTTATATAAATCATAATTTCTTTAATTTACCCGTTGAAAAGTGATCTCCTCCATGAAATTATCGCAAATATGGATTATTTGGCTACGAATGTAAACGCTTTGAAAAAAAAATTCTTTTTTCCAAACAAAACGGAACTGCACAACATTGCGACATAGCTACTCGATATGATGATAGTTATTTATAATTAATAAACTTAATGATATTCAAGATTTAAAACTTTATTTCGGCGCCGATCTTATAAAGTCGCCTTTGACAGCTATATATACCTCTGGACTGGGTGCCATCTATCTCGCATAATTCTTTTTATCCGAAACTGTTTACGCATAACAAGCTTCGCATAATTTATTTACGCCGAATCTTGATTTTGCCGAATTTTTATTAAGCATAATTCTTAATTGGCCGAATGGGTGTTTACCCGAATATTGTGTTGGCATAATGTTGACTTGGCCGAATTTTATTTTGCATAATATTGTTTGGCATATTAGTAATTTAGCAGAATTTTGTTAGGCCGAAATATTGTCCGAATTTATATCCGAAACAACAATTAATGTAGGGAGAGCCAAAGTTCACATAAAATTGCTAGTCCGAAAACTGAAAGTCCAAAAATGTATATAATATAGCTAAGTATAAAATGTTGTATCAAATCACTTAGTTCAAAATACTTATTAGATAGAGTTCGGCAGTTCACGGTGTGCGGTAACACCAAAGTTTGGAGCAAAGCCGACTCGCATAGGTTAGGTTAGGTTATTTTTTATATAAGTAAACGAAATTATCAGTTAGTAAAAATCCCCCCTCCCCTATTTAGATAATCATGGATGTTATACAGGATACTCATATAATTAAATCGGCGAAAATAAAGGTATGCGAAAGTAGTTTTCGGCGTAACAAATTTCGGCGAAAGTAATTTTCTGCCTAAATAATATTCGGAATTCGAAAATTATGCGTGAATACCATTCGGCGTAAATAGATTATGCGTACTAGAATTCGACGAAAAATTGTTATGCGAGATTAGTTTCGGCGTAAACACTATTATGCCTATACTGATTATGCAAAATCGAATTCTGCCAAAAATAATTATGCGTAAACAAGGGGAACCCTCTGGACCTTAGTCAACAGTGGCGCCAACTGGTGAGCAATGAAACGATAGTCCCCATTCAAAACGCTTCAATGTATTTGGAAAGTATTTAAAAATCACCACCAACACTCAACACATGTGTGCTGAGAAAGCCGCCAAACCGTTTGAATGGAAATTGTAGAGGGGCTGGACTTACTATAGTACATTATCTCTAGTTACATTTAAGATATTATAAAAATACATTTGTCTCCAACACGAATACCCCTAGGCACAACAATTCAACAGCGGTCTCAAGACTGGCTTAGACTTTACAGAAGTACGGTCACAGTAACAAAACATAGACAGAGATAGACAAAAGGACTGTTTTTCAATTGTGGAAACATGAAATTCTATGTGAAATAACAAATCGGCCCATATTTAACAGACGTAACTTCTCGATGCAATCCAGCTGATGTCGTTTGAAACGTCCTACTTCGCTACATCACACGCTGAGATCGTTTTGCTATTCCCCACCAACGACTATGCACACAGCGAATAGTTACGAGTTATGTATCATTAAAAAAGATAGGTTCCTAATGCTCACCCCGAGGGAAACTGCAGCGCGTTCAAGCTCCATCCCTTCTTGTGAAGCAGGTCGGCCATCTTGAATATGTCGAACTGTTTCGAGCCAAAAGCGACCACCGAAGTCGCTGGCTTGCCGAAGATGAAAATACCGTTCACGGTGCGCAGTCTGGAACAATCATCAATGACAATAAGGTAAATATTTATTAATAAAGGTTGAAACTCTTATCAGGTCCTTACTGGAGAAGAGACAGAATACAGTGTTGGCACAAAATACTTAATAGTACAACATACAGAATGGCCACGGAATCGCCCGCCTGAATCTAGCCGGCGCGCAACTCGCGCCCAACTCGCCTTTACCGTCATTTGTTTCATCCGGAGATGAAGAGTGAATCATTGGCCCGCGTACACACACATTTACAAGTGTATAGACGTCCTTGAACGCACACAGACAGACGTCCTCGCACGCAAACTTCGACACTTCATTCGAATTCGTGTTGTCTTAAAAAATGGCTAATGAGCAAATATTTCTACTCGACTGGAGAATTATTCGATTTTTATAACTTTCAAGAAAAATATTGTCATAACAGGTATTGCTGTTAGAATTTTATTTAAATTTTAGACATCATTGTTAGGTATAAGATTTTAATGATTGCTTTTGCATGCCTTGCACTACATTTTAAGCAAAATAAAGATATTCTACGTATTCTATTCTATTCTATATGTGTTCGAAATCGTGCTTTTATAGGCCGTGTCCGCCGTGTGGTGCTGGTCAGTGATGTTAGAGGTTATGCCAAGAGGCACACTGAACTCTAAGGCATTTTGTACGAGCACGCTCGACATTTTACCTAATTTAGCTGACAATGCATTTAAACGTGTTTACGTCACAATCATAACACATGGTATTGTGAATAATATATTTAATTAGTGCAATAAAGGCATTCACCGGGGTCGATCGTTTACCTACTCAATGTGTGATCCCCACGTAACATAACAAACCCAACAACAAACAAACTATCAACACAGTGGCGTGCACAGGGATTTTAGAAAGGGTAGACAACAAAATATAAAGTAATATTAGACTTCCCAAATAGGTACCTATTCAGCATATTTTCTCATCTTTTCGATTAATAATGGCGTATACTTAAGTCAATACAAATATCCATGTACTAAACAATGGAAACAGAATAATCAGTGCACCCCGGGGGCCAAGAATAGTATTAGTATTTCGTATTCAAACTCGGGTTATCTTGTACCTACACCGGCCTTATTCGATTAAAACTTGCTAAAAGAAAGTTTTGAAAATGCACCATTTTCAATGGTTCATAGACAGCACACATCCACTAAAAAATAATCGCAGTTTACAAAATATTCATTTTAAAAAAACTTTCCTGTTTATTAGTATCAATATTTTCAAAGCACAAGAACAAACCAAACGACATCATTTCAGCCGAAATATAATTTTATAACAAAAAAGATAAATAGAAAAACGACAGCTAATATTACAACAAGAATACGTATACAAAATGCTGCAAGCGCTTCGAAAAGACATGTCTAAACTCCGCCGGTATGCTTGCGTGCGTTTGGTTCATACGCCTCCCGTTAGTTGGCGCTGTCGTCGTGCACACTGGCAATATGATGACGCACGTAAGAACGTTTTCGGACGGAAGACAGAATAGTGTCCGTCTTTCTCGTTGAAGGTGCGTAGCGGCGCTAGTGTATTTAATTGCGACTGTCTTCGGATGTAACTATCGAGTACAGAACAGTACAAAGGATACGATGATGACCCGATAGATGGAGCTGTGTTGTAATTTAAGAATTTAAGCTAATGCGTAATGTTCTGATATTTTATACGTGATGAAGCTATTAGGTATCATAATAAAGCAAATTAGATAATATTGGGGTAGGGTAGACAGTGTCTTTTTGTCTGTATGGAATCAACAGTACATGTTGTGAACCATTAGACCTTACACATTTTATTTTATTAACCCAGAAATACCAAACCGTAAACGGAAATATGTTCAGGATCACAAGTTCGTTGATTGATTGGTTGAATGTCTATTGAATTTATTGGTCAACTCAATCCATAAAAATCTACCCTCTATGATTACGGGGGCCTTAATGGTCACTGTAGAACAATTTTTTTATTGAACTCATCCCACGGGATTAAAGGTTCACTATTCGGTCGTAGCACTCGCCGACTGCTGCCGCAGTAGGTACACTCGCCACGCTCGCTCGGCTGGTGCATGTCTAAATATAAATACATATATATGATTATGATGATGATGATGATGATGATGATTTTTTTACGTCTTTGGTATAGGCAAACTTGATTGTAAGTGGTCACTGGGGCCCATGGACACCGAAATCCTATGATCCCCCATTAAGAAACCATAAGATCTCGAATTCGTTGCCTACCCTATTTACCCGTTGACAGCACTAGATGACACTACCATGTCTATCGACGACACAACAGACCATGATTATCAGCGCAGGCCGACTACAGACAATACAAGTACCAACAACTCAATCACACCGCAACACAGTAACGAAACAATCACTTTAGCTGCAATCGGCGAACTTCTGGACCAAAAACTCACAAAAAACAACACAACCATTACGGAACACATGAAAAGCATGATACACGCCGAGATTAAAACTGCACTTGACACCTTAAAACAGGAAATAACACAAAAACATCTCACAATCGATACGAACCACACAATTCTAGCACAACAGATCCAAGAAACAAACTTAAAAATACACAGTCTAGAAAACGAGAACAAGAAATTAAAACTGAACATACAGGATTTACAAAACCGTATAAGTAACTCGAATGACGCCGCGCCCAACAACAATAATGACCACAAAAAATTCGTCCTACACGGCCTAGACGAATATCACGGAGAAACGGAACATGATCTTTATCCGCGAATAAGCAATATGTTTGCCGACTTCCTTAATATTGACATCAACGGGTACATCGAGTCAGTAAAGCGGGTAGGAAAAACGGGACGCCGGCGCCCACTGGTAATCGAGTTGATAAGTCAGCGTATGAAAAAATTCGTCATTGAAAACTCGTACTGCTTCAATAATAGCGGGTACGCAGTCTCAGAATTTCTCAACAGAGATGCCCTACAGAGAAGAAAACATTTAAGAGAAATCCTGATGCGTGAAAGAAGGAATGGTAAATACGCTATAATGCGGAACAACCGCCTTTATATTAATGGAGAGGAGTATATCCGTACAACTACACAATGCACACGCGAATACCAATTAGAAATCGACAGTATGTCTACTTCCATAACCCACGAACCGAACACACATACGAACACACGAAACGGTATACAAATCATAAATACGCACCAAATCCAAGAGCAGGGGGTCATATCCCAGCGCACTGTCCCGGACATTCACTACGTCACCGACACACCTGACACGCAAACGCATCCAACCACAACAAGAAATCATAACTTTCGCAACTGATGAAAAATACATGAAAATCATGTTCCAAAACATGCAAAGCCTATATAATAAAAGAAATACGCTACAAGCCTTTTTAGAACATAATTCACATCATATTATCTGTATATCGGAAACATGGCTATCAAGTGCAAAAGTAAACAATGTCTCAATAGACGGATACGTCCTCGCGTCGTCATTCCACCGCGACAACTGCGCCGGCGGCGGGGTGTGCATACTACTACAGGATAACCTGGACTACGTAGAAAGAACGGATATCAAGGACATGTCAATAGAATATATTATTGAAATTAGTGCAATCGAAATTATTGAATCTAAGTTATTAATAATCGTTATGTATTGGAATGGAAGGGAGACCGATGTTTTCTATCAACAATTAACAAAAACCCTGGACTTGTTAGCTAAAAAAGACACCAAAAAAAGAATTATTCTCGGAGGCGATCTAAACGTGGACATTTTAAAAAAAGATAAAAAATCATTAGACTTGTTAAACATTATGTGTGAATATAACTTTACGCAACATATATCCGAACCGACGAGAGAATCCAATATCTCCGCGACCTGCTTAGACTTGATTTTTACAAACTTTAAAGATCACGATATGAAAACAACGGTTTGCGATTTTGGATTTTCGGACCATAAAGGTACAACAATAACAACGAAAATAAGATTACAAACAGAAAGAATAAAATGGAAATTAAAAAAAAGACTATACACGGATCAAAATATGGAGTCATTCAAACTTGAGTTGCAAAAAATCTCATGGCCCCAATTAATTACAGCCGATAATAATATAAATCAAAATTTTAATACTTTTAGCACAACATTAGAAGAAATATTAAACAGATGTATCCCAATTAAGTCAATTAACCTAAAAGAAATAAACAATAAAACAAAATGGCTAACCAAAGGCATAAAAATATCCTGTAAAAGCAAACGAACTCTAAAATCCCTAGTTACATACACAAAAAATGACACGCTAAGAAAACATTATAAACAATACAAAATTACACTAAAACGCTCCATAGCAAAATCTAAAAAAATACAATACATAAATGAGCTAAAAAAATCCAGCAATATTATAAAATCAATGTGGAAAATTATAAAAGAGCGCACGAATAAAAAGAATATTCCAATAAGAAAAAATATCGAACTAAATATCCAAAATAACCTCACTTCCGACCCGACGATAATAGCTAACGCATTCAACTCCTACTTTGCATCGGTAGGCAATACCGGAGCCAACCCGTCGAGGGGCAGGCCGGTACTCTATCCCACTACTAATACCTGCTATCTAAGCCCTGTCGAGCCTCGGGAAGTCTACACTATCATTCGAAAACTAAAAAATAAACGCAGCTTTGGAACAGATGAATTACCTCCTATGCTCATTAAGCAATGTGCTGAAGAACTGACACTACCCTATTATCTACTTATAAACCAGTCGTTTAGCGAAGGTATATTCCCAGACTGCCTCAAGGAATCTATAATCAGACCGATATATAAAAAAAAGGGGCCGACGTCGGACCCCAGCAACTATAGGCCTATAGCACTATTGCCCACGTCAGCAAAAATATTAGAAACCGCGATGTGCAACCGTATTTACGCCTTTTGTGAGAAATATAATATCTTCGACGATAATCAAAACGGTTTTCGAAAACAAAGATCCACTACTTTGGCTGTGTATAAATTTATGCAAGAAGTATTAAACACACTTAACGCAAAAAAATACGCTATAGGGATACTATTAGACATGTCTAAAGCCTACGACCGAGTACAATATAAAATACTATTGGATAAACTATATGGCATAGGAATAAGAGGCACGACATATGATTGGTTTAAATCATATCTAGAAAATCGTAAACAATACGTTGAAATGCAACATTACGATCACGCCACCGGTAACATACATAATATACGATCGGATTCACATTTAATAAAGAACGCGATTCCACAGGGTTCAGTGATCGGGAGTTTAATTTTTTTAATTTATATTAACGACCTCCCGAAGTTGTTTACCGAGACGTGCATACTTTTCGCGGACGACATCTCTCTTTTAACCACATGCGTCAACGATCAGAATATAAAAGAAAATATAGAAATACTTTTACATAATATTAACGATTGGATGTTAGATCACAATCTAGAAATAAATTATTCTAAAACGAAAATTTTACAATTTAGACCGTATCAAAAAAAAGCGTTAAAAATCAATATTGATATCAATAACACCGAAATAGAATGCGTTACCAGTTTCTCTTTACTCGGTATACACATAGACGCTAATGTAAACTGGAAGGAACATATAAAAAAATTAAAAACAAAACTTGCCCAATTTATCTATGCACTACGAGAAATAAAAAGAACAACAGATATAAAATCGGCCCTCGCCGCTTATTACGCGTTCGCGTTTTCCCGATTTAAGTACGGAATCCTATTATGGGGAAACAGCACCGACGCGCAAGAAATATTCATAATGCAAAAGAAATGCGTACGTATTCTAGCCAATATCAAAAACACAGATAGTTGTAGACCTTATTTCAAAAAATTTAGCTTACTAACCTTGACATCCATGTACATATACGAAGCATGCATATTTATAAGAAAGTACCCCCAATTATTCCCGAAAACCGCCGACCGACCGCGAAGGTTCGGGACTAGATACAAACATAATATTGCTTCACTCGTCGCATCAAAATTAAAATTACATAGTACTAGCCCAAACGTCATGTCTATCAACATATATAACAAACTGAATGAGGACCTTAAAAGCTTGGAATCAGAAAAAATATTTAGTAATCGGCTTAAACAGTTTTTGATAGAGAAATGCTACTACAATATAAATGATTTTTTCAATGACAAAGATAAATAAATATCGGTCCTTCGCCCATCAGAGTTTTTTTAATTAGAAATAGGAAAAAATATGACATAGCATGTATAAAATAGTATAAACATAATAAATTAACAGTAATAATGAGAACGACTATTGAATAATAACTAAGTGTAATTGAGTTATATTGCTAATTTAATGAAATTTCATAGACTTCATGTAAAAATAAGAAGAAAAAAAAAAAGAACATGCAACTATAAAATGATAATTTTAGTTATTTAAGTATATTGCTACGCCCCAACGGGGTATCATGTCATAGCTTCATATTTAACATTTGTAACATCTATATTAACTACATGAATGCAATTAATAAAAATATACAAATATACAAATATACCCTGAGGCCTAAGATGGAATGCCTCTGTGTCAGTAATTTCACCGGCTGCCTTAACCCCCTACCGGAACACAATAGTGCGAGCACTGATATTTTGTGGCAGGTTAGCGGGGAAAGACGGTGGTACTATCCGGACGGACCTAGCACCAGGGTAGTGGTAGGGATCACTACAACCTAGCACCAGGTCCTATGACTACAATACAACTGTGATAATTTGACTATAAATTACTATAACTATGATAACTTGGCTATAAATTACTATAATTTATGACAAGCAAAATTGTCAGGATTGTCAAGACTGTTTGTTAATTTATTATCAAATTAACAAACAATCTTGACAATCCTGCGATACCGTGTTATTTATTTATTTGCTTTAATTTCCTAGGTAGACGCTTTTAGTAATTCATAAATATTTCATGTTACAGAATAGAATAACCATTTGGTGTAATACGCACAAAACACATTATAATTTGTAAACACAAACACAACTGTTGTCAATACTCACTCGGCCTCGATGTGTTTGGTGACGTTCATGATCTCGTCCGCCATGAGCTCGTATCGCTCGCGGCCGACGTACATCATGGTGGCCCAGCACGCCGCGATCAGCCCGCCCGCCCGGCTGCCTGCCCTCACAAACAGGATCAGTGGCGACCCAGGGGGGGGGGGGGCGCTGGGGGCTAGGGGGCTCAACCCCCCCACCCCCACCCAATCATCCAAGTGTAGAGATCTTCTACTATCTGCGCCTTCACATTTCAAAACGCTTCAATTTTTTTATTATTATTTAAAAAGCACCACCAACACTCTCAACGCATAGTTGATGGCTGTCTCAGCTTTCACAGATGTGTTGAGAGTGTTGGTGGTGCTTTTTAAATACATTGAAGCGTTTTGAAATATGAAGGCGCGGGACTTTAGATAGTAGAAGATCTCTACTCGTAACCAATATTTAACTTTATACCTACTAACCATCGGTCAGCTGGGCTGAACCTATTTCTTTTTTTCCTAAGTCGTAAATAGGGATGACTACTGGTTGAAGAAATTGAAATTCTAATTAGTCCGTCAGTCAGGTAATAAAAAAATATTACACACGTATTTTTTGTTTTATCAAATTAACAAGGAATGACTAAGTTGAAACGCATTAAAGTTGGAGAGTGGGGGCTAACTACGTCACCGTTAGGTATAAATCGTACCTAACCGTGACGTCACGCGACATTTCAACTCGATATATCTCCGTATAAGTTTGATTAGGTACGTGAAAAAAGAAAAAATACGTGTCCAACACTTTTCAATACGCTTATTTAAGTTTAAGTTAGGGACTATACATCCCTTCAATGTAATTGTAGTACGTACCTATATGTATATTTTATACATGTAATGTAAATGTTATAACTATGTGTAAATTTTGAAAAAAGGCCTTCTGCTTGAGTTTGTTGCGGCGCTTCTTCTCAAGCAATGGGTCTAGGAAGCGCTAGTAAATTCTTTTCTGACGTGTAAAAGTGCCCCTATGTGGCCAATTTGCTGAATAAATGATTGAATTTTGAATTGAATTTGTAAAAAAATAAACTTCCTGGTAGACTAAGGAAACAAAAGTTGTCGTCATCCCTATTTCATACTTAAAATTTAAATTAAAAAACTGCTCACTTTAAAGGGCGTAAGTCAAAAATGACGTACAGTTTAACCCTTCTGCGCATAGAATTAAATCTGCGCGTAGCGCTCATCCATACAGCGCGCTCTTCAGCGAAAGAGCCATGTGACGTCACATGGTCATCACGCGACAGTTATCACTAAAACACGATTTTTTCCAAAATTATAAGAAACTAGCTGTTTGCCCGCGACTTCGTCCCGCGTAGACTTAGAATTTGCATACCCGATAATACTATGCATATAGATGGTTACAGTTATAGGAGTATTGAAATAAACGGTTTGACCCGTTAAAAACCGTTCCCGTGGGAATATTGGGATGAAAAGTATCCTATGTTAGTCCCAGGGTCTCAAACTATCTCCATACCAAATTTCATACAAATCGGTCCAGTCGTTGCGACGTGAAGGAAGGATAAACAAACAAGCAAACACACTTTCGCATTTATTATATACTAGCCGTTTGCCCGCGACTTCGTCCCGGTAGACTTAGAATTTGCGTACCCGATGATACATATAGATAGTGGTGTGACCGTGTATTGGTGGTGCCTGTATTCTGGTATCCTGTATTTGAATGTGTTAACGTACCGTTGACAGTGGGTGAGCCATACACGCCACCGGGCCACTCCGTGGTGACCGTGTATTGGTGGTGCCTGTATTCTGGTATCCTGTATTTGAATGTGTTAACGTACCGTTGACAGTGGGTGAGCCATACACGCCGCCGGCCACTCCGTGGTGACCGTGTATTGGTGGTGCCTGTATTCTGGTATCCTGTATTTGAATGTGTTAACGTACCGTTGACAGTGGGTGAGCCATACACGCCGCCGGGCCACTCCGTGGTGACCGTGTATTAGTGGTGCCTGTATTCTGGTATCCTGTATTTGAATGTGTTAACGTACCGTTGACAGTGGGTGAGCCATACACGCCGCCGGCCACTCCGTGGTGACCGTGTATTGGTGGTGCCTGTATTCTGGTATTCTGTATTTGAATGTGTTAACGTACCGTTGACAGTGGCTGAGCCATACACGCCGCCGGGCCACTCCGTGGTGACCGTGTATTGGTGGTGCCTGTATTCTGGTATCCTGTATTTGAATGTGTTAACGTACCGTTGACAGTGGGTGAGCCATACACGCCGCCGGGCCACTCCGTGGTGACCGTGTATTGGTGGTGCCTGTATTCTGGTATTCTGTATTTGAATGTGTTAACGTACTGTTGACAGTGGCTGAGCCATACACGCCGCCGGGCCACTCCGTGGTGACCGTGTATTGGTGGTGCCTGTATTCTGGTATCCTGTATTTGAATGTGTTAACGTACCGTTGACAGTGGGTGAGCCATACACGCCGCCGGGCCACTCCGTGGTGACCGTGTATTGGTGGTGCCTGTATTCTGGTATTCTGTATTTGAATGTGTTAACGTACCGTTGACAGTGGCTGAGCCATACACGCCGCCGGGCCACTCCGTGGTGACCGTGTATTGGTGGTGCCTGTATTCTGGTATCCTGTATTTGAATGTGTTAACGTACCGTTGACAGTGGGTGAGCCATACACGCCGCCGGGCCACTCCGTGGTGACCGTGTATTGGTGGTGCCTGTATTCTGGTCTGCGGTACAAGATCACGGATGTCCCCTTCGGGGCGTAACCGTACTGAAAATAACATTTTAATAGGGTTTACTCTAAAAGTTGGTAACGTCGCAAATAGCTGTCAAATATTTCACTGTTTTCATTAATTATTGAATATTACTGAATGAAATGATGAATTATCGCTCTATGGTTGAATAAAACATCAAGTATGGATTGCAACAATTATCATAGGAACACGAAATGGAAAGTACTATCTTTTGAAAACTTTCCATCGCATTTTCCATGCATTTTAATGTAGTCTTATCATTTGAATACCTAACCAACAAATATAAAACGAGACGCGTCATTCAACCATAGAATGATAACTTATTTTTTAATTCAGAAATATTGAGAAATTAATAAAAACAGCGAAACATTTGACAGCTATATGCGACGTTGCCAACTTTGAGGATAAACCCTCTTAGGGCCGGTTCCTATATCCACGTAACGCCTCGTTTTGCCTACGGACGGTTAAAATTTGACAGATTCTCTATGGAACAAATGTCAAAAATCAACCGTCCGTAGGCAAAACGAGGCGTTTCGTGGATATAGGAACCGGGCCTAAATAAATACGACAATCTAGCATGTAATCGACAATCATGCATCTAGATCACGGTGTCCACGGGCGGTAGTGACCGCTTACCATCAGGTGATCTGTGTGCTCGTTTGCCTACCAATTACATCAAAAAATGTAAGTCAAGTCGATGTGTTCCAAATCGTTTTATTTTAATAAATGAGTTTATCCAACTGAAGGTCACAGTATGGTCAAGTTTATGTCATTTGTCACCAATCTCACGATGCTCAAGTCAATATGACGTCATTTCACACACAACCTCAGGTTACGACAGACCATTTCTTGGTTTTCCAGTCCATAAAACCTCATAGTCAATTTAACTTCATATAATTGCCGTTCAGTCTTTAGTCAAATTGTGGTCGCTCTTGGACACTTTAGAAGAAGAAGAAGAAGAAAAAAGACATTTATTCGCTGCACAGAAGACATAGTTTACAGCAAAAAAAAATACACAAAAAAATGCACAAATATAATTCGATTTTTTTATTTTATTTGACGTCTTTTGATTAATTTATCGTCAACTAACGTCTGCCCGCGACTTCACCCGCGTGGAATTCATTATCTATCGCGTTCCCGCGCGAACTACGCGTGTTTCCGGGATAAAAAGTAGCCTATGTCCTTCTCCGGGACTGTCTAAATACCAAATTTCATCCAGTGGTTTAAGCGTGAAGAGAAGATGTGACGGACAGAAAGGGTTACTTTCGCATTTATTATATTAGTATGGATTCGCCGACCTGTTACAAGTTACAAATTACAAGTGGGAGTCTATTTCTATCTCTACCTAATGCAAATTTAATGTGAATTTGTATGTGTTTTTTCGGTCGAGCCGTTTCGGAGGAGTTTGGTTACAAACACTGTGACACGAGAATTTTATATATTAGATCAATGAAACAGTCCCCTGTCTAACCTTGTGCGTATCCGCAGAGATGCTGGCAACACCTGGCAGACGAAAGTCGAACACGGGCACGCGATGTCCGGCGGCGGGCATGAAGGCGGCCAAAAACCCGCCAAGACACGCGTCCACGTGAAGAGGGACGTCGTACTCCAGAGCCAAGTCCGACAGCGCGTTGATGTCGTCCATAGTCCCGTACGGGAAGTTTGGCGCGGAGCCTACTATCTGTAAGGGAATATAATTACGTTATAATGCTTCTGCACTTCGTTAAGTGATCTTTTAAATTAGAATTATATGTAAAAAAAATCGCGAATGGACAGAAAATGGAGAAATAAGCCGGTGGTTCCCATCCACATACCTAATATGCGTATTAGGAATGTTTTTTGCCATATAACTAGTAAGATCATTTAAAAAGCCGTGGTGGCCTGGCCTAGTGGTTTGACCTACCGCCTCTCATGTCGAGGGTCGGGGGTTCGATTTCGGCTCGCACCTCTAAGTTTACTTACGTGCGAAATTCAATTTGAATTTACCATGAGCTTTTCGGTGAAGGAAAACATCGTGAGGAGACCTGCACGCATCTGCGAAGTAATTCAAAGATGTGTGTGAAGTCCCCAATCCGCACTGGGCCCGCGTGGGGACTATAGCCCAAACCCTCTCATGATGAGGGGAGGCCCGTGCCCAGCAGTGGGACGCAAATAGGCTGTAGTAGTAGTAGTAGCTTCTGCGCTTTGTTAAGTGATCTTTTCCATTAGAAATATATGTTAAAAAATCGCGAATGGACAAAAAATGGAGAAATACGCCAGTGGTTCCCATCCACATACCTAATATGCGTATTAGAAATGTTTTTTGCGATAGAACTAGGAAAATGATGAGTATGTGACTCTCCAACAAGTGTTACTCGTCTACATTGACTATAATAAGTAATAACACATAGACGAACAGTGCCTAACAGAATATGTCAAAATATATGGACCAAACTGACATCAGAAAATACGTTCCAATATGCTAATAACGCCTCTTTATAACAAAGGCCAAACGGGTGCCCGAGCTTGACGGGGCCATTTCTCCGGCTGATTGTGAATCCTTACTTATAATAGATCAATGATTTTTGACTATAAATAAATAAACGGTTCCAAGCCCTCACCATACAAGTCCTCCGTCCGATAGCCTTCCTCACGTCATCAACATTAACCGTCATGGTCTCCTGGTCGACCTTCACGGTAACCACGGACAGCCCCAAGTACTGCGCCGCCTTGTCAAAAGCCGAGTGAGCAGTAGACGGCACCACGATCTGAGGGTTGTTGATGCCCTTGCCATAGGCCAGGTCGCGGAATGCTTTGCATGCCATGATTATGGACTCCGTGCCGCCAGTTGTAACCTGAAAAGGATCAAAGTGGTTTTTTACTGTCTCAAGCCGGATTCGAATTTGCACCTCCAACGGTTATCCAGGTTTAAAAAGGATGGTAACTACCAAATTTTAACACTCTTAATTGATAATCGGCATCATCATTTCAGATGAAAGACGTCCACTGCTGGACATAGGCCTCCCCCAAGGCTCGCCAGTCAGACCGGCTAGGCAGTAGCATGTGAAGCGAGTACGCCTCCACCAGTTTCCCGCGACCTTCAGGAGGTCGTCGCTCCATCTTGTTGGAGGTTCATTTAAGAGGGTTTATCCCGAAAGTTGGCAACGTCGCGTATTATAGCTGTCAAATGTGTAGCTACTTTTGTTATTTTCTCAATATTACTGACTTAAAAAAGAAGATATCATCCTATGGTCGAATGACGCGTCTCGTTTTATATTTGTTGGTTAGGCATGATAAGATTACATGAAAATGCATGGAAAATGCGATGGAAAGTTTTCAAAAGATATTACTTCCATAATACTAAAAAAAACGTATTTCAATGATAATGGTTGCAATCCATACTTAATGTTTTATTCAACCATAGAGCGATAATTCATGTTTTCATTTAGTAATATTCAGAAATTAATGAAAATAGCGAAATATTAGACAGCTATTTGCGACGTTGCCAACTTTCGGAGTAAACCCCTATTAAATATCATATTTAGAATATGTATAGGATTTGATACAAATTCCCCAGGTGTAACAAATCCTATTTTTAAACACTAGAGGCATTTTTGGTAATCTAAGTATTCCTAAGATTAATGTTCGACGAAGTGTTATATCTGTGAGCCTAAGTCTAGGAAGCCGTGGTGGCCTAGTGGTTCGACCTACCGCCTCTCATGCAGAGGGTCGGGGGTTCGATTCCGGCGCGCACCTCTAAGTTTACTTATGTGCGAAATTCAATTTGAATTTACCATGAGCTTTTCGGTGAAGGAAAACATCGTGAGGAGACCTGCACGCATCTGCGAAGTAATTCAAAGATGTGTGTGAAGCCCAGTCCGCACTGGGCCCGCGTGGGGATATAGCCCAAACCCTCTCGTGATGAGAGGAGGCCTGTGCCCAGCAGTGGGACGCAAATAGGCTGTAATAGTAGTAGTAGTATTAAGTCTTATATCAACCCAGTTAGATGTTATTATTTGTTTAAAACTTCAAACAGACTAATTACAGTGCAAACAACGCTACACTAAACGACAAAGATAGTTAATAACCTTAACACACGGCATATAAGATCAAATTCAACACACCTCGTTAACTTGGCCTTGGCAGAGTAATTAGCACGACAGCTCATATTAACACGCTCTTTAAACGAAAATGTATTTGGTTGTAACTGTAATTATTCTATTTCATGTATTATTCATGAAATAGTAAAATAACCAATTAAGTAAAAAAAAGTAAAATAACCAATTAAAGTAAAAAAGGCCTTCAGGCAAGCCCTTTTTGTTACGAAAATGTCTGGACTTATAGTTCTCACGAGAAGTTTCTTATTGAGAACTTCATGAACATCTTTGAATTACTACACAGACTCCTTGCTATGTTGTCTTTCAACTTTAGGCCGGAAGCCCACTGCTGCTTTTGATTCAGATAGTAGATTTCTTTGGAGAGATTATAGGACAATACAACTTACAAGGCGCGCGACCCAATAACAAACTCTGACACAATTAGGTAAAGTGCTTTGCCACGCGCCTTCTAAGTGGTGGTGTAGGTACTGCTATACCCACTACTCAGCTATTACTAATAATGTTTTTTTCTGTGATTCTCTGATTTTTTTGTCTCAATATGATATCCATGATTATTACTATTTCATATGCCAGGGTTGACACCAGCGTGTTACCCTGAAAATTATGTTTTTCCTTATTTGTGGTTCTCAGTGGATAAGATCCTGGGGCCCTGTCCTTTTCAAGCGTTTAAAGGTAACTGGGTTTCTCATCGGTGCATTTGCCATTTGGTTTAGGTGGACTAATAATATTAATTTTATTTCAGAGCATGTCATGTTAGTAACAATTAGCTTAACATGCCTATTAGTAATATTTAATCCTAAGTTAAAACTACCTACTCCCTCCTAAGTAGCCGAGCCGACACATGAAGGCTGCCCAGGCTTTTATAGACGGGCCGTCAATCTTCCCCGTCGGCGAATGGCGCCGTTTTAATGCAGCTGGATACCTAGTGAAAATTAATTGGCTGCGCGTTTGTGTGTACTTTTCACTGACCGTGCCACAGCAGTCCTCGTCTCCATGGAACAGCCCCGCGGCCATGCGCACGACCTCGGCCTCCATCTTGTTGAGTCCCGGGAACACGTCGGCGTGCAGCGGGTTGGTGTACGCGGTGAGGGCGTACGCCGCGCACGCCACGCCCGCGATCTCCTGACTCACGTGGTACACTGCCCCGGAGACCGTCCCGCTCTTCCAGTCGTATGCCCCTGTTAATGATGCCATATTAAGAGGCCACAGTTGCGAGCCGTCGAAAAAGGGATAGCGCTATCTACATTCACGCGTAAAAGATGCGACAGTGATAGTTGAGACATAACCTGCAAATTACCGGCGTAAGCATTAATTGTTATTTACAATGAAAGTACGAAACTAATTAAAAAAAGGTGTGGAGGAAATCAATAACAAGTTATTTATTACCTGGAAAGCAAAAATTAGTTAAGCTTAAGTTATCGCCATTATTTTTATTTCACGCTATATCATTATTTTAACTTAGACATTCACTACTAAGCATGAGGCTGCCCAAAGGTATACCATAAAGACCGCAGCAAATTCACAAGGTAACATGAACAGCAACAGTGAGACATGATTTAGATGCATCAGCAAATCACTACCTGTCTAAAATAAAATATAAAAAAAAACATAATTACCCAATGCAAGATGATCCCTAACTTCCTCATCTATTTGATCGGCTGATAAACCTTTCTCTGGCAGTTCCCTCCTGACGGTAACTCCAGCCAGCCTCTTGGCCACGTCAGATCTGAAGCCAGCGTTGATCTCCGCCATCTTCTCGTCTATCTTACGTCGCACAAACGGAACCTGACGGAGCCATCTGAAGAATTCCTTCCGGAGTCTTGTGGTCACAGCTGTGGTAACAGAAGACTTGTTACTTTGAAGATCATTTGTGTCATTAAGTATTGTAAAATAAGAATGTCCTCATCACAATAATAAAAAATAAGAATAAATTATGAGAATATTTAGTGCAAAAAATACAGTGAAATATGTGAATGTAATTCATAGTGAATACAGTGAACATTTAAAACTATATTTAAAATTAAAAAACCGGCCAAGTGCGTGTCGGGCCACGCGCAAAGTATAGGATTCCGAAGTTGACGATGCCCACAGTACCTTTCTAAGACTTATTAGCATCTAGCTAGCCTGTGGTATGAATGACGTGCCCGCCCGACGCCCCTGCCGCTCGAGAAAAATCATCATCATAAGTTGGTCGACTATTACTCAAAAGTTTGTACAGCCTACTTAGCTGTGATAGTTTTCCTTTCAACTACGTTATATATGCCACAACTGTGATTTTTTTCAGCCTTCCAAATACCACCATTTAGCTGGCAGGGGGGGGGACACGTGACCCTAACAAAAAATAGCACTTTAAAGCTTAATATTTCACAAACGCATCACTTAATGAAAACATGGTTTTAACAAACCCACAATATTTTTTCAAGACCTATTCAACGATATGCCGCACCATGGGGTACGCAAGAAAAAAAAATTACATCCCCACTTTACGAGTAGGGGAGGTACCCTATAAAAAAATATATTTCAACATTTTATTGTACCACTTTGTCAGCGTAACTAATATGCATATTCTTGCCAAATTACAGCTTTCTAGAACTAAGCATCTCCGAGCAATAGTGCGGACAGACGGACGGACGGACGGACATGGCGAAACTATAAGGGTTCCTTGTGGACTTCGGAACCCTAAAAAGGACTATATAATGCACATTGTGACATAGGCGTATCAGCACTACATTGCTGCTCGCCTATATTATTCAAATAATAATAAAGGCTGAATTAAAGTTTTAATGCAATCATAAAAAAAAACTAAATCATGTGAATGAACAAATACATACTCAGTGCCTACCCATATGATAATTAAGACCAACCTTTCAATTAATTATCATCAAATCACCCATCTAACAAGGTCGTAAAACTGTTCCTGTAATACTTGTATTGATTCTGCACTTACATTCCTTGGCATTGTACAGGCTGTGTGCCCACACCACCGCCAGCACTGAGGATGCGGTCATGGTCACAATCTGCCATGGCTCCTTGCCTTCGAACAACCTGTTGATGGCCTTCAGCGGCTGCGGGCGCTCGCTCATGACTACAACGCAATCTGAATATATAGAAATATAGAAATCACCAGCTACAACAACCAGGTTACCTTAATTGGTAAAATGATTTAAATATGACACAGGTAAATCAAGCGCGGAATGCGTTAACGTGATAATAGGCTTATATCGAATAGTTCGTTCTTCGGACTTCGGTTTTATCAAACACCAATGAATTATTGATTGTTCTCACTCAATACAAAACTACGGTCCTTGCGCTATGATAAAATTTATATCAAACTAGCTACTTATGATGTCAATTATCACTTTCAATTACAATACTTACTGCTGTAAATACAGAATTTTATCGTATTATCCCTTTGTCTACCGCGGTTATCTTTTAATCTTAGCCGCTCTCAATCACTTCACTTGTCAACAAAATTTTGTCTATCTTCTAAGTTCTAATCATGATATTACACTGAATCAAGGATAATAAACCTAAGTAGGTAACAAAAGATTAGGAGCAGATTGTTTATTCGTAATAAAACACACATACACCACAAGTGTATGAGGCGATAAATAAAATATTACTATTTAAGTGAGACAAAGGTCGATTAATAAACAAATGGAATGTCAAATGGTAAGGAACCTTTAAGGAACAAAAGTTAAAGCACGTTCGCTAAACGCTATTTGACATAATGCAGGTAAGCTGTTTACCGAACTAACTTCAACCTCAAAATTTGGTACTTAGAATTCATTTTAGCATGTACAAGTTCATTGTTTCCTCCTTGATGTCTGGTTTTACAATATCTAATAAAATAGATAAAAGAAAAATTGACTTTTTTTAAGACGGAAAATAAAGTTAGAACACAATGGTACCTTTTTTTCTGCAATTTTATCGCCCCAGCTGCGTTCAGAAATAACACAGAACAACACTGAGCAACAACATTGTCAATTTGACAGTGACAGAAGATTGACATTAACAGCATCGATCATAAAAAAGTCATATTCTTTCTTCAAGCAAAATTAGTCGTAATGATCACCATTGTGAAGGTTAAAATTGAATGCAGTGTTATTCAATATATCCCCTGTTGAACAGAATATTCTTTTATCTATCAGTACTTAAAAATATGACTACAAGCTAACGAAATAAAGTTTAGTTTTGTATACAATAATTGTAATAGAACTTATTAACATGCATGAAATTTGCTTGTACTGAAACGTGTCTATTGGTAGGCGGAGGAAAATACTACAATGAGTCACCATCCTCCAGTTTCCTGTATTCCAAACACGACCAAAATGTCGAAAGCTAAAAAAGTTATTGAAGAAGCGAGGGAAATAGATAATCCCGAGATAGATTTAGTGGATAAAGGAATCTCAAATTTGGATGAAATACCTACACTGTGTAAGTACTGTTATAGCTCCTTTTATAGAACCAGTTTGGGCACTTTGAATTTACTTTGCGTCTTGGTTGTGTTGTAATTTTGACATTTGGGTGTGTCTGTTATATGTACACCTACACTAACCTTAATATTTCATCATAAACAGATGTTCTCTAATTAATGTTTCACTAAGAGCTAAATATACTTACATGATCATTCCAATTCCGAAGTTCTGGACAATTTTGTTCCTTCCCACAGTTCAGGTTAGAGAATTTATCAGCTAATGACCAACGACCACAAACCAAATTTTAAATTACCTTAGTTAATTTTATAAAAATTACTGAGACAAGGTTTTAAAAATGTAATATGAAAAATTTATGTCATATCTGGGCTAACATGGGGCTAACTCACTTTTCTATTTTCCCTCAGGCCTGCTTGCTTATACTGCGCGCTGTGCTGTAGTAATCAATTTTTATCCTCCATGTTTTATTTCTTGATAACTTTGATTTATTTTTCTTTCTTGAATGTAATTTATTGTTGTTACAATAGTTAAGAATAAAAATGACGAAACTTACTCTACCAAGAAACATTCTTAAAAATGTGATAAATGTAACAGAGCTTTGCAATTTATTTTACAGTCACACTTTCAAACTTGACTCGACTTTCCCTGAGTCACAACAAGATATCAACAGTTCCTGCCGCTCTGGCCAACCTGACAAACCTGGAGATCCTCAATTTTGCCAACAACCACATTGAGGAGCTTCCCGTCAGCCTCTCATCACTACCCAAGCTCCGAATCCTCAATGTGTCACTCAACAGGCTGTACACATTACCTCGGGGCTTCGGAGCCTTTCCTGTGTTGGAAATACTGGATCTCACATACAATAACTTGAACGAGAAGACACTGCCTGGAAATTTCTTCATGATGGGTTCGTATTTGAAAAATTACTAGTAATATTACAGGGCTTTTTTATATAGAAATTGGGTTTTAATAATAGACTTGATTTACAGAAAGTCTTCGTGCTTTATACCTCGGAGACAATGATTTCGAGCTGATCCCACCTGAAATTGGGAATTTGAAGAATTTGCAAATTGTAAGTATTTTCCTGTCATCATGTAATTGACATTATTCAAATGATAAATGGTGAACAGGAAAACATGCTAAATTAATATAAATATAAATTGATATGTGGTTGAAATCTCAGCGGCTGCTGTGCGGCTGCTGCACGGCTCTCAAGCGGTGTGACAGGTCTTTCGAGAAATAATGCTATACAGACGCAGGCGAGCCTAGCTTTTGCCCGAGACTGCCCACGTGGAACTTGGCTATTGCATTCACGCAGGAAGTATACGTTTCACTGGGATATAAAGTAGCCCATGTCCTTCCCCGGGACTCCCACTATCTTCATACCGAATCTCATTTCAATCGGTCCAGCAGTTTAAGCGCGAAGAGACACATCGCTAATATTAGTATGGTTTATGATATTATGTGTTACCAGCTGTCCCTGCGAGAGAACGACCTGATCGAGGTGCCGTCGGCGCTCGGCGGCCTGCCCCGGCTGCGGGAGCTGCACCTGCAGGGCAACCGCCTCGTCGTGCTGCCGCCCGAGATCGGTGAGCCCGACCCGGCTCGAGGTGTCACGAGGTGTTACCCACCTCGTTTACAATCAAACTATCGAGCAGTTACCTTCACCGTCAAATTCAAAATTACCTTTTCGACAGTACATTCCAAATTTGCGATTCGCTGACGCGCGCATATTCTGACTCATTCTGTTTGTTGACTCCATTACGAGCGCTCGTGCCGGTTGCTCTACATAGAACTGCATCTAACTGCATTAAAGTGCATCTCTTACCGTTATAATAGCTATCATACCGCGATCAATATCCGTTCCGTATAAAAGTTCCGTGAACATCATCCGTACCGATACAAGTGTATACCTTCCCATAGCTACAGTTCATACAGTTCCCATTCCATTGCTACGGTTTTCTACAGGCACATTCATTTGTAAGTTTCTTTTTCCACCCTTATTGTAAATATTCTATCGTTTTCTATTTAAGTTCTTGTGTGTTGACTTCCACTTATTTGTCAACAGGTGCCTTTTATTATAACAATAAACCCCCCTAGTAGCATTTTGAGTTGGCTGTTTGTTGGGCCAACGTACACTTTTTAGTTGGCCAACCGTCCGGCGTGTCACCCCTAAAAACAGTAGAGCCAACGGTAGAATTAACGTTGGCCCGATACGTAGGCCCAACTGAACAAAAGCCAACAACAACAACACCGTAGGACCAACGTAGGCCCTATACGTAGGCCCAACTGAACAACAGCCAACAATAACAACACGGTCGAATCGTGGTAGAATCAACGTAGGCCCAACTAAACGACAGCCAACAACAACACGTTATTTCTAACAGAGTCCCTACCGACCTACTACTGTTGGGCCGATAATAAAAACTCCACGTAGGCCCTATAGGGTATTTTCTTATGGAGGCCCTACTGACATTTCCTTCGTAGGCCCTATAGTATATTTCCTTACGGAGGTCCTACTGAGCATTTCCTTCGTAGGCCCTATAGGGCATTTCCTTACGGAGGCCCTACCGTGCAGTTCCTTCATAGGCCCTATAGTATATTTCCTTACGGAGGCCCTACTGTGTATTTCCTTCGTAGGCCGTATAGTATATTTTCTTACGGAGGCCCTACTGGCATTTCCTTCGTAGGCCCTATAGGGTATTTCGTTACGGAGGCCCTATTGGGCATTTCCTTCGTAGGCCCTATAGTATATTTCCTTACGGAGGCCCTACTGCGCATTTCCTACGGAGGCCCTACTGGGTATTTCCCTCGGAGGCCCTATAGGTTATGTCCTTCGGAGGCCCTATTGGGTATTCCCTTCGGAGGCCCTACCAAATTTGACTAGTGTATATCTTACGTTGGCCTTTCGTTGGGAAACATGCTTTTTGGTAAGGTCTGCGCTAATACATCGTAGTTTCATGGCGCAGACCTTGCCCAAAAGCATCTTTTCCCAACCGAAAGACCAACGTAAGACATACACTAGTCAAATTCGGTAGGGCCTCCGAAGGAAATACCCAATCGAATCGATTCGAACAGATTCCTCATTACCGTTATGGTAATGATAAAGCGGTTCGAAACGTAAATACAAGAAAAATATACAACAGTGACACAAGTGATGGTAACTCAGAGGACAATAATCCTTTGTATATCTTAAATCTGCCTACGGGTAAATAGTAATTTATACTTACACAAATGTATTATATTCCTACAGTATATTTTTTTCAATAGGTTCAGGTCATGGTAAAATTAAACCAGTCGAATTTGTCAATCAGTAAGTAACACTGTATTCATAAAATAGTCTTTGAGGTTTAAAGTCAATCATCGAACCTAAAACTAACTAAAACTAGATATCACTCAAAATAAGGAATTTGACTTACATGTCATGCCAATTTATGTTAACTACTCTACAATCATCCTGAAATAAAGCATATAATAACAATGGTTTATTTTTACAACTTTATATCTACCAAGTTACTAAGAAATCTTTACTAGAAAATTTTGACTATGTCTGACAATTTGTTTTTCAAAAGAATCTACAAAGAAAGATCTAATACGGATGTTATCGTTATCACAGAACTACCATAGGTGTATACAATAACAAACATACTTGAAAAATTGGTATTTAGAACATAAGTTCAAAAAAGAGGAAGTTAAATTACAATTCTTTTGTGACGGAAGTTAGATTGGTACACATACAGGGTGGAAAGATCGAATGCCACATAGAAGGCAACTACAGTCAGCAGCAGAAGTAGATAAGCCGTCCAAGTGTTCAAAATGACCTACACACAACCTTATTCTTAAGACGTTAAGGGCGTGTGTAGGTCATTTTGAACACCTGGACAGCTTATCTACTTCTGCTGCTGACTGTAGTTGCCTTCTATGTGGCATTCGATCTTTCCACCCTGTATATACAGATTTACATAGGTAATAAGAACATACTTAATTTCAAAACAGAGAAAGTTAAATTACAATTATTGTGTGACTGAGGTTAGTTTGGTACACATATATACAGATTTACATAGGTAATTAGAACATAAGTTCAAAAAAAGAGGAATTTAAATTACAATTATTTTGTGACCGAGGTTAGTTTGGTACACATATATACAGATTTACATAGGTAATTAGAACATAAGTTCAAAAAAAGAGGAATTTAAATTACAATTATTTTGTGACCGAGGTTAGTTTGGTACACATATATACAGATTACATAGGTAATTAGAACATAAGTTCAAAAAAGAGGCATTTAAATTACAATTATTTTGTGACCGAGGTTAGTTTGGTACACATATATATACAGATTTACATAGGTAATTAGAACATAAGTTCAAAAAAAGAGGAATTTAAATTACAATTATTTTGTGACCGAGGTTAGCTTGGTACACATATATACAGATTTACATAGGTAATTAGAACATAAGTTCAAAAAAAGAGGAATTTAAATTACAATTATTTTGTGACCGAGGTTAGTTTGGTACACATATATACAGATTTACATAGGTAATTAGAACATAAGTTCAAAAAAGATGTAGTTAAATTACTATTTTTGTGTGACCGAGGTTAGTTTGGTACACATATATATACAGAGTAACATAAACAGAGTATAAGTTCAAAAACCGGCCAAGTGCGTGTCGGGCCACGCGCAAAGTATAGGGTTCCGAAGTTGACGATGCCCACAGTACCTTTCTAAGACTTATTAGCATCTAGCTAGCCTATGGTATGACGTGCCCGCCCGACGCCCCTGCCGCTCGAGAAAAATCATTGGTATTTTAATCATTTCATAAGTTGGTCGACTATGACTCGTACGTTTGTACAGCCTACTTAGCTGTGATGGTTTTCCTTTCAACTACGTTATATATGCCACAACCGTGATTTTTTTCAGCCATCCAAATACCACCATTTAGCTGGCAGGGGGGGGGGGGACGTGACTCTAACAAAAAATAGCACTTTAAAGCTTAATATTTCACAAACGCATAACTTAATCAAAAAATGGTTTTAACAAACCTACAATATTTTTTCAAGACCTATTCAACGATATGCCGCACCATGGGGTACGCAAGAAAAAAAAATACATCCCCACTTTACGAGTAGGGGAGGTACCCTATAAAAAACTATATTTCAAAATTTTATTGTACCACTTTGTCAGCGTAACTAATATGTATATTCATGCCAAATTACAGCTTTCTAGAACTAAGCATCTCCGAGCAATAGTGCGGACAGACGGACGGACGGACGGACATGGCGAAACTATAAGGGTTCCTTGTGGTTACGCTGACAAAGTGGTACAATAAAATTTTTAAATATATTTTTTTATAGGGTACCTCCCCTACTCGTAAAGTGGGGATGTAATTTTTTTTTCTTGCGTACCCCATGGTGCGGCATATCGTTGAATAGGTCTTTTTGATTAAGTGATGCGTTTGTGAAATATTAAGCTTTAAAGTGCTATTTTTTGTTAGAGTCACGTGTCCCCCCCCCCCCCCCTTTGCCAGCTAAATGGTGGTATTTGGATGGCTGAAAAAAATCACGGTTGTGGCATATATAACGTAGTTGAAAGGAAAACTATCAGAGCTAAGTAGGCTGTACAAACTTACGAGTAATAGTCGACCAACTTATAATGATGATTTTTCTCGAGCGGTAGGGGCGTCGGGCGGGCACGTCATACCACAGGCTAGCTAGATGCTAATAAGTCTTAGAAAGGTACTGTGGGCATCCTCAACTTCGGAACCCTATAATTTAAACGTGGCCCGACACGCACTTGCCGGTTTTTTTTCGAGCTATGTTTAGCAGCTGGTTTACTGCTTAGCTCTGCGGGCTTCCCGTCCTCCATTGCGGTCCTTGGTGAATCGGAACCAATTCGATATTACTTCGCAGCGTCTGTAGCAATTTGGTTCAGGCGCACTGCATCTAAAAAAACAGTAAAATTTATTTGAGAAATATTCAAATTTGAAAAGCAGGTGAGAGAAGGAAGTGGAGAGGAGATCCATACCCATATTATATTATAAATGCGAAAGTAACTCTGTCTGCCTGTCTGTTACCTCTTCACGCTTCAACCGCTGGACTGATTGACATGAAATTTGGCATGGAGATAGTTGGGGTCCCGGGAAAGGACATAGGCTACTTTTTATCCCGGAAAAGTGCATAGTTCCCGCGGGAACGCGTAAACGAATTCCACACGGGCGAAGTCGCGGGCAGAAGCTATAATATTATAAACTAGCTTCTGCCCGCGACTTCGCCCGCGTGGAATTCGGTTATCGCGTTCCCGCGGGAACTATACGTTTTTCCAGGATAAAAAGTAGCCTATGTGTTATTCTGATCTATAAGCTACATTACTGTAAAGTTTCATTAAAATCCGTTTAGTAGTTTTTGCGTGAAAGAGGAACAAACATCCATCCATACATCCATCCAAACAAACTTTCGCCTTTATAATATTAGTAAGGATGCGAAAGTAACTCTGTCTGTCGTCTTTCTATCTGTTACCTCTTCACGCTTCAACCGCTGGACCGATCGAGATGAAATTTGGCATGGAAATAGTTGGGGTCCCGGAAAAGGACATAGGCTACTTTTTATCCCGGAAAAACGCATAGTTCCCGCGGGAACGCGATAACCGAATTCCACGCGGGCGAAGTCGCGGGCAGAAGCTAGTTAATATTATAAATGAGAAAGTAACTCTGTCTGTCTGTTACCTCTTCACGCTTCAACCGCTGGACCGATTGAAATGAAACTTGGCATGGAGATAGTTGGGGTCCCGAGAACCCCGAAACTTCAAAAACATGTTTAGAATCGATAGCTGAGTCTGTGGGTAAAATATCATCACGTTTTGCTAGACCCTATATATTCCACTGCTAAATAAACGCCCTCATCAGACCCAGCAACCCACTTAAGGCGTCACCTGGGTTCCATACCTTACTTAAGGGTATTATATTATTGTGAACCTACAGTAAAGCCGACCAATTAAATCAATGAATCAATGCTTTTGATAACACTTACCTCTTATAATTTTAATTAATTCCAAGTCTTTTAAAGGTATCTTATTATTTTTGCCAGTCCAGTTGCACAGAATTGCCAGTTTGTTGGTAAAAAGCTTTTCCAGTACCCTTCTAATTATTACAGGTGTCTTGTTGCCACCTACAAGGCTTAGATAAGTTATCTGTAAGTACAACAACAATATTATTATACCTACCAAGGCAGTCCCAATTAAACGTAAAGATTTTACACACACACAGACACACATTTTAACAAATCGAAACAAAACTACAATCATGAAAAGAAGTTCCAATAACATACCAAAAGTTTTCCATTTTCGGAAGTTGTTTTAATCCAGGTTTCGATTTTGATCAATGCCTCATCATCATCAAAATTTCTTGTTGAGAAATTTGTAGGTCTCTAACGTCACTTTCAATTCGAGCCAAGGGCTTGGCTATTATATCTGAAATAAATGTTAATGTTGGTAATAATATAAAAGTACATTATATCCATATTATCTATATTGTATATGTATATAGACCAGCCGTTTTCCCGCGACTTCGTGCCGCGTAGACCCGTAGAAAACCCGTTCCCGTGGGAATATCGGGATAAAAAGTATCCTATAACATTTCCAGGATCTCAAACTATCTCCATACCCACCTAGAGCTGCAGAGCTTGGAGATTTCTCTGTAAACAGTGTGACGGTCAAATCCAGGTCACCTTAAAATAAATAAAAAATTGTTTTAGTAACTCGTATAAATAACACGGACATTGTAAGCGCTTGTGGGCGCTGTATAGTCAGCATCGATTATATAGTTAATATTATCCATAATATTAACTATATAATCGATGCTGACTATACAGCGCCCACAAGCGCTTACAATGGGCCTGATAAGAAGACTTAAAATCACAAGGGCAATGGAGAAGGCTATGCTCAGGCTTTCTTTGCGTGATAGAATCAGAAAAGAGGATATCCGCAGTGGAACTAGGGTCACCAACATAGCCCGAAGAAGTGCAAACCTTAAGTGGAAGTGGGCGGGGCACATTGCTCGCAGGACTGATGGCCGGTGGGGCCAGAAAGTTCTCGAGTGGCGCCCGCGAACCGGGAGGCGAGCTGTCGGTAGGCCTCCACCAAGATGGAGCGACGACCTCTTAAAGGTCGCGGGAATCCGGTGGAAACAAGCAGCACAAAACCGATCTGAGTGGCGAGCCTTGGGGGAGGCCTATGTTCAGCAGTAGCATAGTGATGATGATGATGATGATCATACAGTAGTATTGTTGTATTAAACTTGAATTGAAATATTACTCACATAGGCTTTGCAGTGACACTACAGATTTAGAAGAGCCTGTTTCTGTGACTAATTCTTCGTCAGTAGATGCCAGTGTAGAAGAAGATACTCTAGTGGCAGCTTGCTTCGGATTCTGATTTTTTATGCTTTCTTCACCAGCAGCCGGCATAGAAACTAGTTGGTGTCCCTCTGTGGAAATGAATACATTAAATCTATATATAAAAATGGGGTCCCGGGAAAGGACATAGGCTACTTGTTATCCCGGAAAACGCATAGTTCCCACGGGAGCGCGAAAACCGAATTCCACCCGGGCGAAGTCGCGGGCAGACTCTAGTTTTTATATAAAAAAAATGGGTACCTGCAGGCTGTTTAGGATATACAATAGTGTCATTATTGTCATCTGAATTATCATCACTGGTGTCACTATCGTATATTTTTCTAGTCTTTTTGCGTTTTCGAACCAATGTACTATCATCAGCATCGTCACTATTAATTTCAGACTCTATTTCAGCTTCTTTTGCTTTTTCTCTGGCTTTAACTAAGCTATCTAAAATGACAATACATACTTAATTTTAAACATAATTGAACCTTTATCTAAATAATATGATTATAATAATCTGAATAGGAAAGATAAGCATGTTGGTTAAGCATTACAAGAAATTGCACACAAAACTAACCTGTGATATAGAATGTTCGTTTTATGTTGAAAATTTCCCATGTGTTAGTATCAGCCACAATAGATCCATCAATACATTTATTAAACTTGGTCATTAGCTTTTGTGGCGGCCAGAAGCAACGCTGCTTTTTTGGCGTCAGCCATTCCCGTCTAATCACACTCACACCACCACCAGCTTCTTCGACAAACTCAACGACGCTGTACGACATTTATCTAGCACAGGAGAAAACATGACAACATGAGAACCTTGAGTGAGTTCCAACAACACTCGCGCCGCGCCGCGAAAGCCCGTGAACTACCTACGCGGTCTCTTTTTTTATCCATAGAGACACCGGCACAGTTCGTGGGGCTTTCGCGGCGCATTTTTAGTGCCGGCTTAATATATGTATAATATTTCTTAATTAACTACTAATAATAATACTACTAGGCAAACGGGAACTACTTATGCATTGTTTCGGGGTAAAAAGTAGCCGGACTCGTAGGTACTAGCAAAAGGTTCCCCGCTCAAACCCGATAAGACGCCGTAAGAAAACAATGGAAATGGAATTACTCACAGAACATTGAAAGTTCATAATTGTAAAACAAACTATCGGTTTTGAGCAGGGAACCCTCGCTAGGTATCTCCAACCAAACTTCGTCTATATAATAGTAAAAAAAAAAAATATTATAAAATATTTTTGGAAATTTTAAAACGGTTAGCCCAATGTTATACCTACAGGAAAACAAAATATCCGTCACCCACGCCACGCTACCTAATAAGTATATAATACTACCCCAAAACCCCTGAGTTAACGTCGTCCTGCCAATTATTGTCCTTTTTAAAGAACAAATCGAAAATGATTTACAACTTTACATGCATTCCAAATAAGATTTCAAATTAATCGAATAAAATTGAGAAAGGACAGGTACAGGTTAGTTCTTAGCCTAAACCAAACAGAACACCGTGCACCGTTACAAAGAAACAGACAAGACAGAGTACTTACACAAAATAATATTAATTTGTAGCACACAATTCACATCACAACAGAATATTCACAATAAGCTTCGAGCACGGGCGGGCGTTCCCGTCGCGCACACAAGTAAGTATGCTGCACGCTGGGACAAGTTGGTCAGTTGTGTTGCCAGGCGTAACAGACATAATATCAATAGAATTGTGGCCCAAAATCAGGAAATAGGGAAAATATCAGAGTATATAGTTTAAGAGAGTGCGCATGAGTGAAAGTGATGCATGGCGATGGGGATGTAAGTAATAATATTTATTTCTATTAGTAATTAAATTATTTTTTTAATTATGAGATCCAAGAATTATTACCATTCACCAAATTGAGTAGGTATTTTTAATGAAATTGGGCCCTGGTAACCTGGTAGGTGCGACGACGAGCGTAGCGAAGAGTGTTAGTTTGTGTTATGTCAAGCAGCGCACGAGCCGAGCGAGTAAAGTGAGCATGCCGCGGCAGCGGCCTGCGAGTGCCAGAGCCGAAATGTGGGCATTTAACTGCGGTACCGGAAGGTATTGTAAAGTTAAAAAGACTCGTTTTAATGTAAGGGATCACAGCTTAGAAACGACTTAATAAGATCCACGTTACGAGTAAGTGTGTTAAAACATTCTAAAACTATTTCTCATTTCTTCTGTGGAAACGAATTATCATTTTATCCGTCGTGATTTATCGATATGTTAAATCTATTAAAGCTACCAAAGATCTAAAATCGTTTAGCCGCTTGATAATCGATGCTTTTGAATCGGAGAAAAAATAAGGACTAAAATATACCCGTGACGTCATCGTAGCGACGCAAAATGTTACACGCTCGGTTCCCAACAAATGAACACACTCCATCTATAGTAGATATAGTACCTGGGCGACCGAGCTCCGCTCGTATGGAGGATGGACTGCTCTTTATCTCAACCCTCCATATCCGCTCGAGTGGAAAATATTTTTTTGACATACGTAAAAAGCAAAAAAAAGGTGTAATGGTTGTGTAATTTTTTTTATACCCTAATGATGTATATGTATATGCAAAATAAAAAGGGAGACCTAATGATTCGCCGAAAACAATTGGCTATGGGTGAAAAATGACAATGTGCTCGATTTTTTTTTTAAGGATAGGAATAACCTTCCATATCAAGAGAAAAAAATCTCAGAATTTTGCGTGCCGTAGATTCTGCGTAAAAAATAAAAATTGGTTTTGCGTTATGACGATTGAAATAAAGGTGTTTCCTTGGTCCAAGTATGCAGCACTACTTCTTGAAAAAAAGTGTTGACACTATTGACATTATTGATTTTTTCAAGAAGTAGTGCTGCATACTTGGACCAAGGAAACACCTTTATTTCAATCGTCATAACACAAAATCAATTTCTTTTTTTTACGTGAAATCTACGGCACGGAAAATTCTGAGATTTTTTTCTCTTGACACGGAAGGTTATTCCAATCCATAAAAAAATAATCGAGCACATTGTCATTTTTCACCCATAGCCTGCCAATGCATGGTTTACTGGTAATATTAGGTAAATTATTCGTGAAAAGTCACTCCTAGGGCTTTATTTAAGCACACACGCACGAATTTCAGAAATTAGCACTGAAACGTGTCGTCGCGCTGAGCGGCTGGCTCTAACTCGTGTTATAAACGGTGAAGTAACGTTGTCTCATCTAGTACGAAGTAAGTACATATAACTCGATGATAAGAATAAGAAGTCCCTTCTAAAAAATAGGAATGAAAAATCATCAGTAGACATGCTCCGAAATCAGTATATCTCCCGATAAATCATACGACCTGGCAACATTGTTATCTTTTCTCTAGCTTTTAACTCGCCACTGTTTGCCGGAAGCTCTAGTAACTTCCGGGTTCTAGAACATTCCATCGCGGAAGCTTCTATCCATGCCATCTAGAGTTGAGAGGCGCGAAACAAATCAACGGCTACTACGAAAATATAACTTTGAGAATACTTCCGTCAAATCATATTGCCAAATCTGTCGCTCGGATACTTACAGAGTGACAAAGATGGCGATATTTGATAGACGTATTTTCGAAGTTTGATTTTCGTGGTAGCGCCCCCAAATAGATACGCAAGCATAGGCATAAATAATACTTCGTTATTTACGTCTATGTACGCAAGTAAAATAGTTGTCGTGACTAGATAATGCTTGCACTATTCCGGGTGATTAGAGCCGTTGGCCCGCTGGTATTCAATTGTCCAAAATAGTAACACATTGAACAAGTTTAATTCAATATCGAAAACTATGCATTTACAATAGGTATATACCTATCCAGGGATCGCGATCACTTGAAGAACTAATTCTAGTTAAAAATATCGTGGGAGTGTTAAAACCATTTTTAGGGTTCCGAAGTCTACTAGTATGTATTTAAAAGAAGAAACTGACTGACTGACTGCATAGGCCAAACCACCGGTCGTGAGTAGATAGCTGAAATTTAACATCTACCTACCTAACTAGGTGCCAAATCCAAAGATTATCTATGTCTATGGAAAAAAAATGGATTTTTACATTTTAATGTTTACGTGCGTACCTACAGTCGCGTGCAACAGCTAGTGGCATATAGGTAGGTATAACGTAGTTGAAAGGAAAACTATCATAGCCATACTTATTCTGTGTCATAGCTAAGGAGGCTGTACAAGTTTACGAGTCAAGTTGGTCGACCAACTTATAAAATGCGCACGGAAAAGTATTAAATCAATAGGTACATACTTACTTACCTATATACTATAACTAACAATGAAAATTATTAATAGGTATAACGTTGTAAGGGGCCGTCCATTAATCACGTGAGGCTCGAAAGGGGGGGAGGGGGTTTGGCAAAAAACACGAAATACGTATCACAAGGTGGGAGGGGGGTGTAGGTAAGATAAAGATATCACGTGATTCACGTGTAGGTAGGTATGTAGGTATTTCTTTTTTCGTGAAACGCATGATTTTGAAACCGAGGCGTGTAGACTGTGGTGTGACCTTGACCTTGACTCACCGTTGCCAGGCAACGAAAGAATCCCGCGCGCAAAATAGGTTCCTATACTTCCTATGCAACATAAACGGGCATATCTTTTGATCGCGTTTACTTACAAGTTTGATTTTTTCACAGCCAAAACAGACTGTAGACACATCAATGCATCAAATACGTATACCTACCTAGGTACGGATATATATATATACATATATATATATATATATAAATATATAAAACTCAAAGGTGACTGACATAGTGATCTATCAACGCACAGCCCAAACCACTGGACGGATCGGGCTGAAATTTGGCATGCAGGTAGATGTTATGACGTAGGCGTCCGCTAAGAAAGGATTTCCCGAAATTCCCACGGGAACGGGAAAAAACGGGATTTTTCATTTTAATATAAATTTCATTTTAATATAAGTATTAATGTTTATGCAAATAAATGTACTTTGACAGACGGACAACGAAGTAAACCTATAAAGGTTCCGTTTTTACCTTTTGAGGTACAAAACCCTAAGAATGTTAAAAAAAAAAAATCTCGTGATTAATAGTTGTAAATGTTAAGATTGAGCCACATAAGTAATTTTAAATTTCATTTCTAAATAATAATTATGTATGGGTATAAGGGCTTTTGAGAGTAGGTAACTCGATAAATAAAGTGACTTCCAATAAAGCTTGTTGTTAAAAAAGTTTTTTTTTTAAATTTGTACCTACTTGTTTTTAAGACATAGGTAGTTTCCTATATTGAATTAAGTTTCTTTATTAAAACGGAGTGCACAAATAAAATATTTTTGTACATTTTACCTCGGTTAGCCCAATGTCATATCTACGGCAAAAAATCCTCGTTAGCTAACCTACCGCAGAGCTAGTTGGCCCATTGTTATAGGTTGGTGGGAAATTACACAAAATCTTCGTGGGCTAGCCAACTGTAGCGGCCGTTGGCCCGCTGTTGTTAGTTTGTTGAAAATATTACGTTGTTATTAAGTCGGTTAGCCCAATGTCATACCTATGGCAAATAATCCTCGATGGCTAGCCTACCGAAGAGCTAGTTGGCCCATTGTTATAGGTTGGTGGGAAATTCCACAAGAACTTCGTGGGCTAGCCAACTGTAGCGGCAGTTGGCCCGCTGTTGTTAGTTTGTTGAAAATATTACGTTGTTATTAAGTCGGTTAGCCCAATGTCATACCTACAGCAAATAATCCTCGATGGCTAGCCTACCGAAGAGCTAGTTGGCCCATTGTTATAGGTTGGTGGGAAATTCCACAAGAACTTCGTGGGCTAGCCAACTGTAGCGGCCGTTGGCCCGCTGTTGTTCGTTTGTTGAAAATATTACGTTGTTATTAAGTCGGTTAGCCCAATGTCATACCTAAGGCAAATAATCCTCGTTGGCTAGCCTACCGTAGAGCTAGTTGGCCCATTGTTATAGGTTAGTGGGAAATTCCACAAGAACTTCGTGGGCTAGCCAACTGTAGCGGCCGTTGGCCCGCTGTTGTTAGTTTGTTGAAAATATTACGTTGTTATTAAGTCGGTTAGCCCAATGTCATACCTAAGGCAAAAAATCCTCGTTGGCTAGCCTACCATAGAGCTAGTTGGCCCATTGTTATAGGTTAGTGGGAAATTCCACAATAACTTCGTGGGCTAGCCAACTGTAGCGGCCGTTGGCCCGCTGTTGTTAGTTTGTTGAAAATATTACGTTGTTATTAAGTCGGTTAGCCCAATGTCATATCTACGGCAGAAAATCCTCGTTGGCTAGCCTACCGTAGAGCTAGTTGGCCCATTGTTATAGGTTAGTGGGAAATTCCACAAGAACTTCGTGGGCTAGCCAACTGTAGCGGCCGTTGGCCCGCTGTTGTTAGTTTGTTGAAAATATTACGTTGTTATTAAGTCGGTTAGCCCAATGTCATACCTAAGGCAAATAATCCTCGTTGTCTAGCCTACCGCAGAGCTAGTTGGCCCATTGTTATAGGTTGGTGGGAAATTCCACAAAAACTTCGTGGGCTAGCCAACTGTAGCGGCCGTTGGCCCGCTGTTGTTAGTTTGTTGAAAATATTACGTTGTTATTAAGTCGGTTAGCCCAATGTCATACATACGGCAAAAAATCCTCGTTGGCCAGCCTACCGTAGAGCTAGTTGGCCCATTGTTATAGGTTAGTGGGAAATTCCACAAGAACTTCGTGGGCTAGCCAACTGTAGCGGCCGTTGGCCCGCTGTTGTTAGTTTGTTGAAAATATTACGTTGTTATTAAGTCGGTTAGCCCAATGTCATACCTACGGCAAAAAATCCTCGTTGGCTAGCCTACCATAGAGCTAGTTGGCCCATTGTTATAGGTTAGTGGGAAATTCCACAATAACTTCGTGGGCTAGCCAACTGTAGCGGCCGTTGGCCCGCTGTTGTTAGTTTGTTGAAAATATTACGTTGTTATTAAGTCGGTTAGCCCAATGTCATACCTACGGCAAATAATCCTCGTTGGCTAGCCTACCGTAGAGCTAGTAGGCCCAATGTTATATGTTTGTGGGGAAACCCACACAAGCTCTGAGCGGTTGGTCCAATGATGGGGTTTTGTCGGCAGGCCCACTACCATCTCCCTACAGAATACCAACCGTTGGCAACGACACCCCAACGGTAAATGCTACTAGGGCCACTTCATCTCCATCACCTTGGACCTTATTATTTCACACGGTCACAAAGGGACCGTAACCTGCACGACATCCGGCTCACAGGACCATAACTTGCACCTGATCCGGCTCGCAGGACCATAATTTGAATGAGATTTGAACCATAATTTGAATTTTATAGAAAGATTTGTTGATTTTCTTGCGCCCTTTTTGGGTTTCGTCAGGAAATGCACCACATCCCTAATATTGCTTTCAATATTTGCAATTCCAGGGTCGCTGGACTTAGCCGGCGAGAAGGCAGTTCTCCGCTTAGAGGGCAATTTCTGGGTACCGCCCATCGAGGACGAACTTAAGCTGGGCCCCGGCCACGTGCTCAACTACCTGCGCACTGAGACATACCGTGTGTGAGTATTAGAGGGCCACTCCTGGGTGCCTCCCATCGAGGACGAGCTCAAGCTGGGCCCCGGTCACGTGCTCAACTATCTGCGCACCGAGACATACCGTGTGTGAGTATTAGAGGGCCACTTCTGGGTGCCGCCCATCGAGGACGAACTCAAGCTGGGCCCCGGCCACGTGCTCAACTACCTGCGCACCGAGACATATCGTGTGGGAGTATCAGAGGGCCACTGCTGGGTGCCGCTCATCGAGGACGAGCTCAAGCTGGGCCCCGGCCACGTGCTCAACTACCTACGCACCGAGACATACAGTGTGTGAGTATTAGAGGGCCACTCCTGGGTGCCGCACATCGAGGACGAGCTCAAGCTGGGCCCCGGCCACGTTCTCAACTACCTGCGCACCGAGACAACCGTGTGTGAGTATTAGAGGGCCACTCCTGGGTGCCGCCCATCGAGGACGAGCTCAAGCTGGGCCCCGACCACATGCTCAACTATCCCGGCGCACCGAGACATACCGTGTGGGAGTATCAGAGGGCCACTGCTGGGTGCCGCCCGTCGATCCAATTCAATGCCAATACTGCATGTCTTCATAAACCCATATGGGTGAAATGGGATGGGAAAAACATCGCTATGCTGCTGAATGTGCAGTCCTTCCTTACGGGTTTTGGGTCCGCCACATAGGATTAGGGAAACGTAGCGAGTCTAAAAGAGTGGCGGAAACTGATTAGATCTCAGTATTTTAACCGCGATTTTCAAGTTCGTAAATAATTTAAAATAGGGGAACTTGGAGCCCTGTTTACATACGTTATTTAATTAAGTAGCTTGTTTCTCAAGAGGCTGGATCAAGTAGTTATTTAAAAAAATACCATGGTTCCTTGCCTTTTTGAACCATCTATAACCTAACAGAATGAATTAGCTGTTGAAATTTCTGGCACAATTTAGGCCTCAGAGTAGGCTACGCATTCGAGATCTTATGGTTTCTTAATGGGAGATGACCACCGCAGTGACCACTTACCAGCAGGTGGGCTGTGCGCTCGTTTGCCTATACCATTGATATAAAAAAGAATAGATCTTAGTGCTTGTTATGTATGGACTCATCATCATCATGCCAGCCGAAAGACGTCCACTGCTGAACATAGGCCTCCCCCAAGGCTCGCCACACAGACCGGTCCTGTGCCACATCACATGTTATTATGGACTAAGGTGCCTAAATATCGTTTTTGCAGGTTATATACCCGTCACATGTCGGCGCGGCCGCCGCCGCCGCCGCAGACTCTCGACAAGAGCAAGAAAGCGAGCCGCGCACGCTCCTAGACAAACTCACACAAATCTGCGCCTATAATGAAGTGTCCATGCTTATAATGACGTGTGCACACATATAATGACCCGTCCATTGTCATGATGCCGCATGCATGGTTATAAATGACGTGTGAAGTGCTATAACAACGTGTGCACACTGCACACATATAATTCCTTAAAAAAATCTGTTTTTATTTGAGTTAAAACCCTCAATCTCACTATTGTAATGAACGCAACGTAATTATTTGATATAACTAAATGAGTCGGCATTTAACAATGATGAATTCACAAGTCACACAATTGCACACTTATGACGACACGTATGGACACTTAGTGTGGGCAAACACAAGTCATTATTCTTGTTATGTGTATGCGTATAACTTCAATTGAACACTCCACTCAAAATGCTTTATCCGATAAATATTAAGCAACATGGGTATGCAAGTTGTAGATTAAGTTAAAATAAAAAAAGCTTAGAGCAATGTGCCATAACATGAAATGTAACCAATTGATAGTTGAGTACTCCAATATATCACACTTTTGCACCTTACTCATAATAATATATCGTAATAAGGTCCAAAACTATACATATATTTTTGAACTCGACTGTACAAGATCTATTTAGGTAATAGTGTGTGCTTGTTTGTGTACTAAGTTACGAGTTATAAACAATGAGGTTTTTTTAAGTTTAATGAATATAACTTTACTGAAGAGTATTAATTTGTTTAACATAGGTAATTTAGGGTCATGCAATTTTTTTATCTATTTGTTTAATACCTTTGGTAAATGGAATTAAAAATGAGTTTCCTTGAATAAATATAACTTTATTCACATGAAAGTAACAAAAATGACTTAATATGTATTGATAAATTCACACATGAATTAAAACGAAAATCAAAATGGCCTAATCAAAAATATTTTTATACGAAATTATACTATACAAATAAAATGGTGCTAGCTTAAGAAACAATATTGTTACAAAGAAATGAGAATCTTTAATAATTAAATTATTAACAACTACTAAAATGGTGTTTTATTTCCAAAAAATCCCAGTTGGGTTTGAAAAATTAAGATATTTTAAATATTTTGTTTTTATTGTAAGTAACGAATATTTATTTTGGTATTTATACATTATAGGCAGAATATTATTACAATAACATAATTTTACACTCAAAACTGTCAAACTGCTTCAGTCATACATAAATAAATAATGGCAAATATGTAAAATTACTAATTATTATGAGAAAATGTCTTAAAGGAAGTTTACAGTATACCAAAATTACAAGGCACTTTTCATAAAATGTTTTTTGACATTTTTGAATATTTAATCAAGAGATATTTCACATCAGCTTGTGAAAGTTTACATGTCACAATAAAATATGCCTGATATCAGGCACCATTATCATATTTTTTCTAACCCATAAAGGTTGCCATTATACCAGGGTTAGGGAAAATAGAGTTAACACGAAAGAATCTTAATATCAGATATCAGTTAGTTTCTAACTTGAGAATTCCAGAACTAACTTTCTCGCTTTCAGTGAGTGAAAATGGTTTACAAAATACTACATAGGTATTTAGATAGAAGATACCTACTTATGTGTGTGTAGATATCTATGACATCATGACAAGTTCTATTCCTTGGTGTATCGTAAATTAAAGATCCACATGTCAAGGTTCGAGGAGAGACTAGTTTTACTTTAAGCAAGTGACCGGTAAACGCGGCAATTTATCGGTGACTCGGGTGAGAATCTAACTTCTAATTCCATACAATAGGTAGGGTCACTGTGACATTTACAGTTTCGGAGACGTCAGTGTTGCCAATTGACAATATTTCAAAATTTTAGTAAGGCGTAATTCGAAAACCATTTCGGTATCTCTATCTAAAGGTGTCGATAAAAAGCTTTCAGATTTTTTGTTCATTACTTTTAGAGAAAATCGTGATTTAGTAGAAACTGGTGCGTGACGACATCTCACTGACTCTCGCTAAATAGCAGCTACGCGCAGAATTATACCTATAGGCGCCGAAAGTGCGTCTACGTCATTTTTAACTCACACCCTTTTAGAGCGAGGAGCGTTTCAAACTGAATTTTCTGTATGAAATTTACGACACGAAAAAAAGAAAAAATACGTGTTCTTTAAAAATTTTCCAACTCTCTAACAAGCTAATGACACAGATGTGTTGAAAATTTTAAATGTTGTCAATTTCGCTGATAATATGGCATATAATGTGCTAAATTGACAACATTTACATCTCTAGTCCCCAATCCGCACTGGGCCCGCGTGGGGACTATAGCCCAAACCCTCTCGTGATGAGAGGAGGCCTGTGCCCAGCAGTGGGACGCAAATAGGCTGTAGTACTAGTGGCGCATGCACTCGCGGTGACCCTCGTTGCCCATCGAGTACAGAAGTCCTCATAACATGACTAGGTATCTCCAAAATTTAAACGAGACCTTACTTGGCTAAAATGTACAAGACGACATATCAGTCTTGAACTTTACGCAAACATTATAATTAATGATTAGCTGCGTACGAATTTGAGGCCGGCGCAGGCAGAAGCGCGCACGGCGCCTAAAATGTACCTAGTATCGATACTTTTTTAAACTAAACGATGTGTAAATCTAAATAAAAAACAATTACCTATGTAAATAATGATTGTTGCGTTGACATTATCCAATAATTATAACTAGTTTTAAGGCATTCACTGCTACTTCTGTTTTACGAACTTTCGCACTTGCATGAACTTGCACCTGTGCGTTCTAGGCACTGCGGGAAAGTCAGCAAAACGCACATATGCGTCGGTGGCAGTGAATGCGTTAATACGTATTTACTTTAAGCTATAGAAATAAATTTTAAATGACATGTACATTGTACAATTTTATAAAGTATCTGAATCTGAATCTGCTCGCCCATTTTGCTCAAATTCGTACGTGTTTGTTTGTGCATGAGGCACGTACGAATTCGAGCAAAATGGGCCTCAAATTCGTACGCAGCTATATATCAATCAGTCATACAATGACGGAAGTTTCAAATTTCCCTGTCATCACCAGGATTAACAATGTTAAAATAACGTTACTAGATAAATCAGTTATTATCCACATACCAGTGGTTTGTACCTTTCGGCTACATTAATAGCTGGTAAATACATCCATTAGTTAGCAGTTTAAATGAGAATAACTACCAGATCTTTGAAATCGATATTATGGAACTTGTTTGTCAGATATTATGATCCTAAATATGAGAGCCTAGCTTATTACATAACTTTACTAAACCATTGTGAATGCACCGTATTTAATAATAATAGAGATCTTCTACTATCTAAAGTCCCGCGCCTTCACATTTCAAAACGCTTCAATGTATTTAAAAAGCACCACCAACACTCTCAACACATGTGTGCGAGCTGAGACAGCCATCAACTATGCGTTGAGAGTGTTGGTGGTGCTTTTTAGGGTTCCGAAGTCCACTAGGAACCCTTATAGTTTCGCCATGTCCGTCCGTCTGTCCGCACTATTGCTCGGAGATGCTTAGTTCTAGAAAGCTGTAATTTGGCATGAATATACATATTAGTTACGGTGACAAAGTGGTACAATAAAATTTTGAAATATATTTTTTTATAGGGTACCTCCCCTACTGGTAAAGCGGGGATGTAATTTTTTTTTCTTGCGTACCCCATGGTGCGGCATATCGTTGAATAGGTCTTGAAAAAATATTGTGGGTTTGTTAAAACCATTTTTCGATTAAGTGATGCGTTTGTCAAATATTAAGCTTTAAACTGCTATTTTTTGTTAGAGTCACGTGTCCCCCCCCCCCCCTGCCAGCTAAATGGTGGTATTTGGATGGCTGAAAAAAATCACGGTTGTGGCATATATAACGTAGTTGAAAGGAAAACTATCACAGCTAAGTAGGCTGTACAAATTTACGAGTCATTAGTCGACTTATGAAATGATTAAAAAACCAATGATTTTTCTCGAGCGGCAGGGGCGTCGGGCGGGCACGTCATACCACAGGCTAGCTAGATGCTAATAAGTCTTAGAAAGGTACTGTGGGCATCGTCAACTTCGGAACCCTATAATTTGCGCGTGGCCCGACACGCACTTGGCCGGTTTTTTAAATAATAATGAAAAAATTAAAGCGTTTTGAAACGTGAAGGCGCGGGACTTTAGATAGTAGAAGATCTCTACCTTGGTGTTATTAACCTAACAATTACGGCCCGGCCTTAACCTTAGGCTAATTTGAACCAATCTACCTTAGAGAACTCTTGAATCAGGTTTAGGTTTACAACTTAACTCGTGTTAAACTAAGGTCAGGGATACACTAGGGGACAAATGTCCTGCGACGCGTGTCGCCAGCGACGTCCGGTGAAGTGACGCGACGTTGCCAGGGTACGCCCGACATCATCATCATTCAGCCAAAAGACGTCCACTGCTGGACATAGGCCTCTCCCAAGGCGCGCCACTCAGACCGGTCCTGTGCTACTTGCTTCCACCGGTCGCCATCCACGCCCGACATCGCTATAGACATAAGTTGCGCGATGTCGCGAGATATGTCAAGCAACATGTCACTTGACATGTAGCCGCATGTGTGTGACACATGTCACAAATGATGTGTTCACCTATAATTGGCTATGGGTGAATAATGACAATGTGCTCGATATTTTTTTTATGGATAGAAATAACCTTCCGTATCAAGAGAAAAAAAATTCAGAATTTTCCGTGCCGTAGATTTCGCGTAAAAAAATAAATTGATTTTGAGTTACGACGATTGAAATAAAGGTGTTTCCATGGTCCAAGTATGCCGCACTACTTCTTAAAAAACAAGTGTTGACACTATTGACGTCGACAGTTCTTGCTTCATTCGCTGTTTATTTGTAATAACGTGTTTAAAGCATACGTCATCGTTGGGGCCAAGCAGAATCGAAAGTCCAGTAAGCAAAAGCAGTCATCAATAAGCTATTTTTCCAATAAAATTGTTAAAACACGTAAAGTTATGTTCGTACGAAGGAAGCGAGAACTGTCACCGTCTAATGTCAACACTTTTATTTGTCAGAAACATGTGCCGTGCTTACTTGGACCAAGGAAAACCCGAATCTTTAAATCGTCATAACGCAAAACCAATTTTATTTTTAACCCAAAATCTACGCCACGGAAAATTCTCAATTTTTTTCTCTTATTACGGAAGGTTATTCCTATCTATAAAAAAATAATCAAGCACTTTGTCATTTTTCACCCATAGCCAATTGGGGTACATAAATGCCAAAGAATGTTAGGATAATCTAAGAAATACTTTGAATTATGTACTCTGTTGGTGTCCCGTAAATAAATAAATAAATGTCGCAGGACACTTGTTCACTAGTGTATCCCTGGCTTAACCTGAAGTTTGTCATGAATTCTATGACTTTTCACCCACCTCGTGAAGTCAGATCTCGTCGTCAGTGAAGTCACCATCATCGTCGGATATGTCCTGGTGGTGGAGGCGCGTGGAGTGCGCACGCGCAGGTTTGGGCGACGTGGAGAAGGCGTAGGACTCGTAGTTCAACACCTCGTCGTCGCTCAGGTGCGAAGCCCCCTCCACGAACGACGCGAACCTGGGGGGCCGACTGCTGCGTTATTGGACATGTATAACTAAGTAACTAAGTTAAAAAAAAAACCGGCCAAGCGAGTCGGAGCAGGGCTTGTAACCGGTTAATTTAAAAAACCCCGAAATAGCCAAATATTTAGAATTATTTTATACTCTTTATGTGGAACTCCATAGTGTATTTAGGTTATTACTTCGTATTATTTTATAGCCTTATTAAACATGAAATAGTAAACGAAAGAACGATAAGAAAACCGGTTTATTTGTATGGGGGCAAAAACCGGTTTCAAGCCTTGAGTCGGAGTCGCGCACGAAGGGTTCAGTACCATTATCTATAAAAATGGCTAAAAAAAGCACTTCATGAGATACAGCATGGTGACAGACGGACGGACAGCGGAGTCTTACTAATAGAGTCCCCGCGTTTTACCCTTTGGATACGGAACCCTAAAAAATAGTAGATTAGAGAGTAAAATTGTATATTTTTACCGGTGATGGAATGAATCGAGAGCGAAGCGAATGATTCCATAATAGAATCCCAAGTGGAACGATGGATTCTGAGATTCTAACGTGGATTCTTGAGCTAGCGAGGGATTCAAGCTGTCACCCACGGTGTAATAGTACATTACACACCTAGGGCGGTCAAGTAAAGAAAGTCTCAGATCGCGGGTAATTGAGGCCCGAGCCGGAGGCGAGGGCTATAATCTAGCGGTCTGAGGATTTCTTTACGACCGCCCGTGGTTAGTATACGATTTTACGTCACCACCTGACCGTGAAGAGGGATTTTTCGTAGCGCCCAAGGCCGGTAAATCCCGCTTTTCGGCCTGGTGTGACGTAAATATTTGCAACCGTGTTGTACACTCTGCCAGGCGCAGCGCACTCTTTGATTTCTCCGCGCTCGATACAAGTACCCGCCGGCTTTGCACCGTGGCGTGATGATTAGTGGTTGCCGCGCACTGCTAGCGAATGCACGCGCGCGCGTAAACTCAATGTACGTCGCGACGCAAGAGTCAAATGTGCTATGAAATTTGAATTATGTAAAAAAAATATTGTATTGCAGAGGGTTGTATTAACAACAACAGTAAAATGATTTGGTAAAGAGTAAAATGATGAAATTTGGTATGGAGGTAGTTCAAGACAACCCAAATTTTCATTTTTTCAATAAGAACAATAACAATAACTATGCATGTACAGTATAGTATCATTGGGTCTATGTACTCGGGACGAAGTCGCGGACAACGGCTAGTATGTTATGATAATGCAGTTGTGTGACTATGTGTCTTAATTTTGAATTTAGCAGATTCATAAATTGACAGATAAAGTATGTGATAACTTAATAGTAAATTACGTTGTAGCATCTGTGTAGACGAGTGTTTTTAATAATGAAAAAATATCTAACTTAACTTAAATATATATTTTATTAATAACACTATTCTACCTAACCTATGTACTAATACTAGACGCATCATTTAATATGTTCTCGAGTGCGCCAGCCCTAGCGCTAGGGCGTGGCCTCCGAAAGAGCGCGCTGCATGTGATAGAAAGAGATGGCCAATTTGGGAGCGTACGGTGCATCAAACCGGTTTTTTGTTAGCAGTCGGCCTTCTGTACGTTAGTACTATTACTTATTCTGTGACTCTGCCTTTCACTCCTATGAGAAAACCAGTAGATACTTCATCATTGTCATAAAAGGAAGGACAATTACGAAAATGGAGCGCAATTTTCGGACGCAACCGAATTCATGAAGTGACCTCTTCTCACCGATGGGTTAAAGAGGCGCTGGTAATGATAATACATTACTGTCGAGGCCGGGAAGTTGGTATTTTCAGGCTAAGTTCTCGTATGCGCCGAGCGTTAAGCGAGAGCGTGTTTGCGAGCGCTTTGCTCCTGCCATTCCTCGCTTCACCGAGTGCGCCAGGAGAGTGTGTCCTGTGTTACCTCTGCGAGTCGTTCAGCTTGAGCATGATCCGCCATTGTGCGCAGTCGGGGCTGGAGCAGTATTTCCGCAGGCTCTCGAGCGCGTGCTTGGTCTCCCGAGCGCCCTGCTCGTAGTACTCTTCACTCGTCAGCAGCCGAGGCTTCGGGGGAAACCTGCGGAGCCTGGAAGAAAAAACTTGGGGTTAACTATCTGTTTGACACAGTATGCCGCTTTTTACTATTCATATTATACTTAATCAAAATTCAAACATTTATTCAGCAAATTGGCCACATAGGGGCACTTTTACACGTCAGAAAAAGAATTTACCAGCGCTTCCTAAACCCATTGCTTGAGAAGAAGCGCCGCAACAAACTCAAGCAGAAGGCCTTTTTTCAAAATTTACAAATTTACATTACAAGTATAAAATATACATATAGGTAGTACCTATATGTATATTTTATACTTGTAATGTAAATGTTATAACTATGCGTAAATTTAGGTACGTACTAAAATTACATTGAAAGGATGTATAGTCCCTCACTTAATCTTAAATCTAAGATCTTAGAGATGTATAGTCTCCAAGGGTCTCCAAACTAAAACCACACGGCGGACACGGCCTATTTCGAACGCAATTCGAATGAAGTGTCAATGTTTGCGTGCAAGGTAGTCTGTGTGCGTGCTAGGACGTCTGTACACTTGTAAATGTGTGTGTATCACTACGCGGCCCAATGATCCACTCTCCATCTCCGGATGAAACAAATGACGGTAAGGGCGAGTTGGGCGCGAGTTGCGCGCCGGCTAGATTCTGGCGGGTGATTCCGTGGCCATTCTGTATGTAGTACTATTAAATATTCTGTGCTAAAACATCCATAGTTTCAAGGGCAACTTGAAATAAGGAGGGATACTGATTGGTTAGTAAAATGACGTACTTTTTATGAAATGTCAAAACGCAAGTTTTGTTGTCTTCATACTAACATGAGGTCACAATTACTACAAATTAAATTCATCATTGAAATTATTTTCGAGCATAAAATTACTTATATCAAATGTTGATCAGTCGTCATATTTTATTGGATTTTAAAGAAAAGTCTACACTTATTTATTTATTGGAAAGTGCTCATCAATTTGAATTTACCACTGAGCTTTTCGGTGAAGAAAAAACATCGTGAGGAAACCTGTACGCATCTGCGAAGTAATTCAAAGCTGTGTGTGAAGTCGCGCGTGGGGACTATAGCCCAAACCGTCTCGTGATGAGAGGAGGCCTGTGCCCAGCAGTGGGACGCAAATAGGCTGTAGTAGTAGTAGTAGTATAGATACGTTGGTTATTTATGGGAAACAGTACTCACCAGTAGCCCCTGATGGCCCGTAACACCGATTCGGGGAAGTACTTGGCGCCCAAGGACACGACCACGGTGGCCGCGGCCGCTTCCTGGTACTCGCTGCTGAAGTACATCAGCAGAACACCCACGCCCTGACGAGGATGAGGATACAACGTATCTGTTATGGATAGTGCATTGTGATGCAAATGCGAAATAGTAGATTGTGTGACTAGGGAGCAAAACGGTACATTATTACCGCGGGTGACGGGTTGAATCCAGAGCGACGCGAAAGATTCCAGAATAGAATCCCGAGCGTAAGCGAGGGATTCTAACGTGGAATCTTGAGCCAGCGAGGGATTCAAGCTATGTCACCCAAGGTTTAAATAATTTTGCTACCGTGTTGCACACTCTGCTTTTCACTCCTATGAGAAAACCAGTAGCAGTAGGGAACAAAATCGTACTTTGCTCCCTAGAGAGCAAAATTTTACTTTGCTCCCTGTTTGCGGTGCAGAAATGAAGAGGGAGCACAATCGCATTTTGCTCCCTCTAAACGGGGAACAAAGTACTTTTTTTCGAATAGGAAGAGTGAAATGTTTGTTATTCTATGACAAGTAAGCTCGCCTTTGTAAAGTAATATTTAAGTTTGATTAGTTCAAAGTTGTATAGACAATAAAGAGTTTACATACATACATACATATATAAAAGTGCCCAGTTACTGTTGGCGTGAGCAAAAGCAACAGTGAACATCAGGAACGAATGAAAATGACAATTTCCCAAGTGTATCAAACAACGTTTTTTTAATAAAGACTTATAAAACAGTATAAAACGAACAGGATCACGCACAAAAAGTAGGAAGCATTAGTGCACTAAATACCAGAAATTTCTTATTTTATTCTTTTCTTACGATTTATTTACAGCACACAATTACATCATCAATAACATGAAATCCATACCACTTTAAGTAATAATTTATGAGAATATTGGGAATCATCGACACACACGAAATAACCCATGAAAAGAATCTCCGCATAGACTAAGCGAGGGCTGCAGAGTCACGATATAGCATTCCACTACAGGAGAACAGGTAGGTCTGGTCACACAGCGGACACGGCCTATAAGATTTGGAACACAATTCGAATGAAGTGTCAATGTTTGCGTGCGAGGACGTATGTACACTTGTAAATGTCTATCTCCGGATGAAAGAAATGACGGTAAGGGCGAGTTGGGCGCGAGTTACGCGCCGGCTAGATCAAGGCGGGTGTTTCCGTGGCTATTCTGTATGCAGTACTATTAAATATTCTGTGATCTGGTAGCACTATCATATCGGATGGAACAAAGATGAAGCGTCCATACCTGTAGCGTCCACATAACCAGGTCCTTGCTGCGCCGGTTCCGCGGCGGGCCGATCCGGTAGCACACGAGGAAGCTCACGAACCCGGCCACCAGCGTGTACCAGAACAGATACGTCTGGTAGGACACGAGGATGGAGCGCAGGTTGTCCCAGATCTGCTGGAAGATGTACACGCCAACGGTCCAGCCGCCGATTAACACGCCGTACGTTAGGGTTCTCTGGAAAATGGTAAACAATTAAATTTTTTTGGATATCTATTATGATTTATGATGTCTTTTTTCATTCGCACAACCGTCATCTTTGTATTGACGTCTTTCATGAGCATTATCTTTCGCACAATCCATCAACAACAATTCCTTGGTAGCAACATTGAAAACGCAAGGTAAACCTAGAATGTGAATCTTCATACAAACGAGTGTATGCTCCAAATAAGTGTTAAATGCTGTGCTGTGCTGTGTGGTGTGTGTTAATAGATGTCGCTACCTGTATGAAAATTTGAAGTTCCCCTTGGATATTATTCACATACAGAGCTTTTTCGACGTATGCCGCAATGTAAGGAGATTGTCAGTCTATAATAATATCCTTGTCTCTGGTAGCAAGCACTCTGTTTTTCCATCAGTTTTACTTCTTGAAAGTTCACTCACCCCCGGCAGCAGTTTGCTGACGTAATAGACAAGCAACATGAAACTGGCCCCTACTCCGACCAGGATGCCACACAAGTAAAAAAACACAGGGTTTCCGCTCAATGCCCGGGACGAGAATATGAGGGCGGCACCCGAGATCATTAGCAACACGCGCCATATGTCCACTCCTAGAAAAGATAATATTTTTATAAAGTTTGTAAAGGCAAAAATTACTACATATTGGTATGGTCAATAATTGTATTGGGTTACCAAAAGAGCAGAGCTTCTAATCGGGAGCCACTCTACATCATTCTCATCTCATCACCATCATCATCTCTATAGTCATTCGACTGATCGCATAATAAGCACGAAAAAAAAACTACATGACTAATTAGAAAAATCAAGGGAGTAAAAAAAAAAAAAAGAACAATTATTCTTAGTGCAATTTACATTACAGCTCATTGTTAGAAGTTAGAACATATAAAAGTAGTACAATGCAAAAGTGATTGTAAAATTATACAATCACATTTGCATTTTTACTGTGAACATTAGTTTTAAGATCAATATTATTTTAAATACATACTGCTATTCGCCACTTACACTATCATCAAGTAATCAACTTATTTTAGAACTAGACCAAAAGATAAAAACATGTTTAGTATAATTCCCACTCACTTATAATCTGCAGCTCAATACTATGCCTCTGCTTAGTGTTGACGGCCAGACAGGTAGTGTTGAACAGGTCTATGTTTATGTTCCGATAGGTCCTCTTGTGGAACGGACTGACCACGGACCAGCCGTAGCTGTCCTCCGTATACTGCTGGTATACCTCCTGGGGACTACTGCCGAGGTACTGGCTGAATTCATCGTTTTTTATTCTTATGTGGAACTGAAAAAGAGAATTTTCGTTAGAGTTCCTTTTTCAGGCCTGTTTTTTTTCAAATTGGGACAAAAGGCTTGGTAGTTGTACACTCCCATTATTCAGAGTAAAATTACTGTTCACGAGGGATGAAAAATCTACATTCAATGGATGAACAACAGATGAGACAGTGTGTTCCTGCACAAAAAAAAATAGACAATAATTATATATCTTTGTTGAGCTTCCCCATTTTTACTTGATTTATCTTTTATACCATACATTTATCATTATTACCGTACAGTTCGGCCTGTAGGCCAATTACTTGACACTGGCGAAATTGTCTTGCACATACACAGAAGCCATTATTTATTGAGAAGAAGAATAATTAAATAGAAACCATTACATAAATACCTTAGCGGTTTGCCACAGCGCTAGTATGTTCTTTGATGTCCCTCTATAGCAGTAAATGTCAATGTTCTGTTTCAGGGAGGATATATCACGGTCAACAGTCTGTGGGCCATTCAGCCAGTGCACTATGGAAGATAAACAAAATATAAGCACTTGATACCTCAAAAGTTTTTTATACAAGTTATTGGTAGCAACTACATCTTATTTTGTAGTTTGACAGTGTTGGAGTTAGCACAGTCCCTTTTTGTAATAACAATAAAATAACCACAAGCAGATGCATGAAAATTCAGAACTTTACCTAAAGGCGCTTCGCTTACCACTGAATGTGCTAATTTTATCAATTTAACCTCACGCCTATAGACCTTTAAAAAGAGTGAAAAGAGAATATAAACGCCCATTTTAATCTTAATAACAGTAATGTATCACGCCTCCTTACCATCGTAGGCGAGTGCGTCGGCTTGATTTATGAAAACACCGAAGATAAACAACACGGGCAACCACAGGAAACCTTTCATGTTTAAAGCGTAATGACTAAACCAAGTTCATCGTACACTACATTAGTTACCACTCTAACTACTTTATTTACTTTATCAGTAGTCTAACTGATAGAATATGAGATGTAAACTTGTTTGGTTACGCGAATTTCGCCAAAATGCTCTACAGCTGCACATCTGACGCTTGCGTGGGATGACGTTTAACTGACATTTTTATTTCAGTGCTGCCATACTCGCCTTAAAAAAGCCATGGAGGTAATAATAGTATCACAGCACGTGTTCCGACCGAGTTGCATAATGCCAGTAGCAGTCTTCTGGAGTATAGCTAGCTGGTATGACTTCATACTTTTAGGCTGCCTTTCCACTGAAGCGAAGCGGAAAGTAGCGGATCAACCAATCGTATTGGGACTGAGCAGAAGAGGGGCAGAGTTCAACGGTTCCGACGCTCCGCTTCAGTGGAAGAGCAGCCTAAACCGACTTCAAAATAGGACGTTCGCAATTAGTCGTTTTTTTTAATGTATATACTGTTAGCCGCCACTCTTTTCTTCCATCCCCATTATAGTAACTTGCCCGTTGTTTTGAGGATCACGGGTTCTAATCCCGCTAGGGGCAAAACTTTGAGTAATTAGCACGAATGCCAACTTTCATGGATGTTTAGTATTTATCATATTATGCCGATGCCGTATTAATCGTTTTCGACCACCCGTAGTACAAGCCCTTAGTCCAGTTATGAGATATGTTCTCTTGAGAATATTGGTTAAAAGGGTAAATAAAAATCCAAGAAGTATATTTCACATCTTACTTCTATTTGGTAAAAGCATACATAACATAAATACATAGCAAGTGTTCTGATCGGCACTAAACACTTCCAAAGCACTAAAAATATGTTTCGCTATGTACATTGTACTTTAAAAAATATAATTTAAGAAATTTGAATAACAAAAGGTGTATATATATTATCTCCATACTTATCGAAATGCATAGATATGATAATTAAAAGGAATGTTATTTTTTAGAAATACTGTTCGAAAATACTTTCACGAGTTCATACTGGGTTCACAATAAAAACATAATACAATAGTATTATTAATTCATTTTTACCGTATGTAAAAAGACGAAAAATTATCTGAGTCAAACCACCACAACTCTATTTGACTTTACAATATGTTATGGAAGTTATTTTAATTTTTTTAGTTGATTATGAATTAACAATAGTGCTAATATTCATGTATACTTTGTTAGCTTCACTTATTTTTAAATCCAGGATATGGAATGAAATTCAGAATAATTTAATCACGTTAATATAAACATGTGAATCTCAAATTGAGATATTACCTACTTTGAATCATTTCATCACAGATATATTTTTTAATAAAAACAAAAATTAGCTGCTCAAACTCCTGTTTCCAGCACCCTATTAATTAAGAATAAGTTTTACATAATCTGAAACAGAGCCTAATATTAAATTACTTAATAACTATCTTTTTTTTCTTCAAAAATCCTATTAAATCATACGAAGGCATCGTATAGCTGCGGCGAAACTTATAATAATTATAATCAAATTAATGTACTGTCAATCGACTGACTCGTATTTTTTAAACTATTTATTATGAAAGCTTTAAAGGCACATATTTGCTTTTATATAATCTCTATTTACTTTAAAAATATTGTAATCTAGTAGTTGTAGTATTTAATGTTGCAGTCGACAAAATACCTATAAAATTTGTATAATTATTGCACTACTATATTAGGAACCTGTGAAGGCACATCGAAAAGCACTAATTTCATGTCGACAATGCACTCTACGGCGTTGTTATTAGGGCCAGTTTCGTTTGTATGTTGCATTTCGCTGTTTGGAAAAATGCGTTGTTTCCGAGCCTCGACAGGAATGCTTCGTTTTCTGCAAGAGAAAATAAAAATTAGATATTTAATAGAAATAAAAATACAGTTACAAAAATTTAACTTCCTCGGGAAAATGGGAGAATTGATTTCGAATGAAGTATCAATGTTTGCGTGCGAGGGCGTCTGTACACTTGTAATGTATGAGTACCAGTACGCGGGCCAACGATTCACTCACCATCGCCGCGTGAAACAAATAACGGTAAGGCGAGTTGGGTGCGAGTTGCGCGCGGGCTAGATTCAGGCGGGTGATTCCGTGGCCATTCTGTACGCATTTACAAGTGTACAGACGTCCTCGCACGCACACAGACATCCTCGCACGCAAACATTGACACTTCATTCGAATTGTGTTCGAAATCGTGCTTTTATAGGCCGTGTCCGCCGTGTGGTATTTGCTTAGTTTGGGGCTAGGTCAATTTTTGTACAATGTCCTGATGTTTATTTAATAATTTTTTAGGGTTCCGAAGTCCACAAGGAACCCTTATAGTTTCGTCATGTCTGTTCGTTCGTCCATCCGTTCGTTCGCAGCATAGCTCGGAGATGCTTAGTTCTAGAAAGCTGTAATTTGGCATGAATATACATATTAGTCAGTGTGGTGTCGTTGAATAGTGAATAGACCTTGAAAAAGTATTGAGGGTTTGTTAAACCATATTCTGATTAAAGGATGCGTTTGTGAAATATTAAGCTTTAAAGTGATATTTTTTGAATGCCCCCCCCCCCCCCCCCCAGCTCAATGGTGGTTTTCAGATGGCTGAAAAAATCACGGTGGTGCCATATATAACACAGCAACTTATAAAATGCGTACGGAAACGTAAAAAATCAATATTATACTAATGAAAATTACTATTAATTAACTTATGAGCCTTATAAGTAATTTTAAATATAATTTCCAATTATCTATCGTAATGATAATTAAAAAAACAATGATTTTACTCGAGCTGCAGGGGCGGCGTCGGGCAGGTACGTCATACCGCAGCCTAGCTCAGATGCTAATAAGGAAGGTACTGTGGGCATCGTCAACTTCGGAACCCTGTACATTGCGCGTGTCCCGCCACGCACTTGGCCGGTTTAGTTGGTCACCTGCGTCTACCGCGGGCGCGCGGGGCCGCCGTGCCGCGCCCACTCCCGCTCGAACTCGTGCTCGAGGATCTCGGCGCCGCGCTTGCGCGTCAGCCCCGTCTCGTCCAGACTCAGCTCACACATTTGCATGTCGTCCACGCCTGCAGAAAGTTTGTACATTGTTTTTCACTCCTATTCGAAAAGGAGTACTTTGTTCCCCGTTTAGAGGGAGCAAAATGCGATTTTGCTCCCTCTCCTTATTTGCCCCGCAAACAGGGAACAAAGTCATTCACGGTTTTGTTCCCTGCTGCTATTGGTTTTCTCATAGGAGGAGTGAAAAACAGAGTGTGCAACACGGTAGCAATAGTACATTACAGACCTAGGGCGGTGAATTCGTTAATATCCCAGATCGCAGGTGTTTGTGACCCGAACCGAAGGTGAGGGTCATAAATATGCGATCTGGGACTTTACGAATTACCGCCTGTGGTTTGTCAAAAGTTTTACGTCTTGCCTTGGCCAGAACGTGAGATTTTCTTTCCGCGTAGCGGGCAGAAAATCACACTTTATGGCCATGGGTGACGTAAAATTATTTAAACCTTGGGTGACATAGATTGAATCCCTTGCTAGCTCGAGATTCCACGTTAGAATCCCTCGCTCCGCTCGGTATTCTTTTCTGCAATCTTTCGCGTCGTTCAGGATTCAATCCGTCAGCCGCGGTAAAATATGCCATTTTGCTCCCTAGTCACACAATCTACTATAGAAACACACTTTGCGTTCAGCTCGACATCTAGCTTCAAGTAGCGGTAACAAATGCTAAACGGTCGGCCACTGGACGGCCACTGGAAATCGGGGTTCAGCCACTGGACGCTAGATGTCGATCTAGTGTTAACCCGCGTTCCGGCGAACACACTTTAGTATGGGCTCTGCTACTATTTTTGTTTTATTCATCTATGATAACACGCAATCCCAGGGGGAAGTTAGGTAAAATGGTACCAAATAGAGGATCATCATCATCATCATCATCATCGTCATCGTCATCGTCATCATCATCCATGTCGTCGTCGTCGCCGTCGTCGTCGCCGTCGTCGTCGTCGTCGTCGTCGTCGTCGTCGTCGTCGTCGTCGTCGTCGTCATCGTCATCGTCATCATCATCATCACCATTCGATGGAGCGCCGAGCTCCGAGACTTATTGGTGACGCGTCGATGGCCAGGTTACAAAATCTTGAGCATCTGCGGAGAGTTGCATGCCTTTCCGTTTTTTACCGGATACATTTTGGTGAGTGTTCTCAGGAGTTACATGACCTGGTTCCTCCGTCACCTTTTCATTACCGGACATCCAGACGGGGGGAGAGTTTGCATCCTTTTGTAGTTCATACTCCGTTCATTCGAACAAAGCGCTTTGCATCGTCATTTCTGATGCGGACTGCTAAGGAATGGAACTCTCTTCCGTCCTCTGTTTTCCCCGACAGTTATAATCTACAGGTCTTCAAGACTAGAGTGAATAGGTATTTACTGACCCAGTGAGCTACATCTTTGGCCTCATCCTCACTTTCCATCAGGTGAGATGGAGGCTAATCGCTGGTCAGTTCTACATAAAAAAAATGCAGCCGTGTGTGTGTGTGTGTGTCAGTACCGGCCGCAAGCAGCACGGGCGCCTTGTCCGGGTGCAGCTCCATCTGGCGCGCCACGTACTGCCCGTCGAAGTGCGCGTACCACCAGCCGCGTGTGTGTGTGTGTGTGTGTGTCAGTACCGGCCGCCAGCAGCACGGGCGCCTTGTCCGGGTGCAGCTCCATCTGGCGCGCCACGTACTGCCCGTCGAAGTGCGCGTACCACCAGCCGTGTGTGTGTGTGTGTGTGTGTGTCAGTACCGGCCGCAAGCAGCACGGGCGCCTTGTCCGGGTGCAGCTCCATCTGGCGCGCCACGTACTGCCCGTCGAAGTGCGCGTACCACCAGCCGTGTGTGTGTGTGTGTGTGTGTGTCAGTACCGGCCGCAAGCAGCACGGGCGCCTTGTCCGGGTGCAGCTCCATCTGGCGCGCCACGTACTGCCCGTCGAAGTGCGCGTACCACCAGCCGCGTGTGTGTGTGTGTGTGTGTGTCAGTACCGGCCGCCAGCAGCACGGGCGGCTTGTCCGGGTGCAGCTCCATCTGGCGCGCCACGTACTGCCCGTCGAAGTGCGCGTACCACCAGCCGTGTGTGTGTGTGTGTGTGTGTGTCAGTACCGGCCGCAAGCAGCACGGGCGCCTTGTCCGGGTGCAGCTCCATCTGGCGCGCCACGTACTGCCCGTCGAAGTGCGCGTACCACCAGCCGTGTGTGTGTGTGTGTGTGTGTGTCAGTACCGGCCGCCAGCAGCACGGGCGCCTTGTCCGGGTGCAGCTCCATCTGGCGCGCCACGTACTGCCCGTCGAAGTGCGCGTACCACCAGCCGCGTGTGTGTGTGTGTGTGTGTGTCAGTACCGGCCGCCAGCAGCACGGGCGCCTTGTCCGGGTGCAGCTCCATCTGGCGCGCCACGTACTGCCCGTCGAAGTGCGCGTACCACCAGCCGTGTGTGTGTGTGTGTGTGTGTCAGTACCGGCCGCCAGCAGCACGGGCGCCTTGTCCGGGTGCAGCTCCATCTGGCGCGCCACGTACTGCCCGTCGAAGTGCGCGTACCACCAGCCGTGTGTGTGTGTGTGTGTGTGTGTCAGTACCGGCCGCCAGCAGCACGGGCGCCTTGTCCGGGTGCAGCTCCATCTGGCGCGCCACGTACTGCCCGTCGAAGTGCGCGTACCACCAGCCGTGTGTGTGTGTGTGTGTGTGTGTCAGTACCGGCCGCAAGCAGCACGGGCGCCTTGTCCGGGTGCAGCTCCATCTGGCGCGCCACGTACTGCCCGTCGAAGTGCGCGTACCACCAGCCGTGTGTGTGTGTGTGTGTGTGTCAGTACCGGCCGCCAGCAGCACGGGCGCCTTGTCCGGGTGCAGCTCCATCTGGCGCGCCACGTACTGCCCGTCGAAGTGCGCGTACCACCAGCCGTGTGTGTGTGTGTGTGTGTGTCAGTACCGGCCGCCAGCAGCACGGGCGCCTTGTCCGGGTGCAGCTCCATCTGGCGCGCCACGTACTGCCCGTCGAAGTGCGCGTACCACCAGCCGTGTGTGTGTGTGTGTGTGTGTGTCAGTACCGGCCGCAAGCAGCACGGGCGCCTTGTCCGGGTGCAGCTCCATCTGGCGCGCCACGTACTGCCCGTCGAAGTGCGCGTACCACCAGCCGTGTGTGTGTGTGTGTGTGTGTGTCAGTACCGGCCGCAAGCAGCACGGGCGCCTTGTCCGGGTGCAGCTCCATCTGGCGCGCCACGTACTGCCCGTCGAAGTGCGCGTACCACCAGCCGTGTGTGTGTGTGTGTGTGTGTCAGTACCGGCCGCCAGCAGCACGGGCGCCTTGTCCGGGTGCAGCTCCATCTGGCGCGCCACGTACTGCCCGTCGAAGTGCGCGTACCACCAGCCGTGTGTGTGTGTGTGTGTGTGTGTCAGTACCGGCCGCAAGCAGCACGGGCGCCTTGTCCGGGTGCAGCTCCATCTGGCGCGCCACGTACTGCCCGTCGAAGTGCGCGTACCACCAGCCGCGTGTGTGTGTGTGTGTGTGTGTCAGTACCGGCCGCCAGCAGCACGGGCGCCTTGTCCGGGTGCAGCTCCATCTGGCGCGCCACGTACTGCCCGTCGAAGTGCGCGTACCACCAGCCGTGTGTGTGTGTGTGTGTGTGTGTCAGTACCGGCCGCAAGCAGCACGGGCGCCTTGTCCGGGTGCAGCTCCATCTGGCGCGCCACGTACTGCCCGTCGAAGTGCGCGTACCACCAGCCGTGTGTGTGTGTGTGTGTGTGTCAGTACCGGCCGCCAGCAGCACGGGCGCCTTGTCCGGGTGCAGCTCCATCTGGCGCGCCACGTACTGCCCGTCGAAGTGCGCGTACCACCAGCCGTGTGTGTGTGTGTGTGTGTGTGTCAGTACCGGCCGCAAGCAGCACGGGCGCCTTGTCCGGGTGCAGCTCCATCTGGCGCGCCACGTACTGCCCGTCGAAGTGCGCGTACCACCAGCCGCGTGTGTGTGTGTGTGTGTGTGTCAGTACCGGCCGCAAGCAGCACGGGCGCCTTGTCCGGGTGCAGCTCCATCTGGCGCGCCACGTACTGCCCGTCGAAGTGCGCGTACCACCAGCCGTGTGTGTGTGTGTGTGTGTGTGTCAGTACCGGCCGCCAGCAGCACGGGCGCCTTGTCCGGGTGCAGCTCCATCTGGCGCGCCACGTACTGCCCGTCGAAGTGCGCGTACCACCAGCCGTGTGTGTGTGTGTGTGTGTGTCAGTACCGGCCGCCAGCAGCACGGGCGCCTTGTCCGGGTGCAGCTCCATCTGGCGCGCCACGTACTGCCCGTCGAAGTGCGCGTACCACCAGCCGTGTGTGTGTGTGTGTGTGTGTGTCAGTACCGGCCGCCAGCAGCACGGGCGCCTTGTCCGGGTGCAGCTCCATCTGGCGCGCCACGTACTGCCCGTCGAAGTGCGCGTACCACCAGCCGTGTGTGTGTGTGTGTGTGTGTGTCAGTACCGGCCGCCAGCAGCACGGGCGCCTTGTCCGGGTGCAGCTCCATCTGGCGCGCCACGTACTGCCCGTCGAAGTGCGCGTACCACCAGCCGTGTGTGTGTGTGTGTGTGTGTGTCAGTACCGGCCGCAAGCAGCACGGGCGCCTTGTCCGGGTGCAGCTCCATCTGGCGCGCCACGTACTGCCCGTCGAAGTGCGCGTACCACCAGCCGTGTGTGTGTGTGTGTGTGTGTCAGTACCGGCCGCCAGCAGCACGGGCGCCTTGTCCGGGTGCAGCTCCATCTGGCGCGCCACGTACTGCCCGTCGAAGTGCGCGTACCACCAGCCGTGTGTGTGTGTGTGTGTGTGTGTCAGTACCGGCCGCAAGCAGCACGGGCGCCTTGTCCGGGTGCAGCTCCATCTGGCGCGCCACGTACTGCCCGTCGAAGTGCGCGTACCACCAGCCGTGTGTGTGTGTGTGTGTGTGTGTCAGTACCGGCCGCCAGCAGCACGGGCGCCTTGTCCGGGTGCAGCTCCATCTGGCGCGCCACGTACTGCCCGTCGAAGTGCGCGTACCACCAGCCGCGCCGCTCGGCGCCGGCCGAGGGCCGCACGAAGGGGATGCGGAAGTAGCGGTGACGAGCACCGAGGACGTCGCCCTTCTGGGGGAGTCGGGGGGCTTTCGCTGGAAGAGAGAAGGCTAATTAGATCCCGAATAGCATCCCGCGATATAGATAACGCTATGAAAGTTGAGGTGAATGATAACACACACATAGCTACAAAACAAAAAAACGGATACCGTTACGAAAAAAGAACTACTACTACTACAGCCTATTTGCGACCCACTGCTGGGCACAGGCTTCCTTTCATCATGAGAGGGTTTGGGCTATAGTCCCCACGCAGGCCCAGTGCGGATTGGGGACGAAAAAAGAACAGTGACTGCAAAATCACGGTCATTACATGGCATGTTGTTGTGTGAGTTAACCTTTCGTGGCATTTACTTATTATAGGTTCAAGCAAAACGTTGTGACGATATTTTACCCACAGAATCGGCTATCGATTCTAAGCTCTTTAGGTTTTAAATTTTTTTCGATTTTGTAAAATAATTTTTGTATTTCCCAGTATGGGATTGATGGTGTAACCGATACCTGAATCCCATAGAAAAGAAATTACCATTGCCTACTGTATGCCATACCTTTTGTGTAATTACATTATGTCTGTACTGTTCCTTGAATGTGTAGTGTTCAATAATAGTACATTACATCGTTGTCTAGCACCCATAGTACAAGCTTTGCTTAGTTTGGGGCTAGGTCAATATGTGTGAAATGTCCCAAGATATTTATTTATTTATTTATTTATTGTTATTATTACAGACCTAGGGTAGTGAATTCGTAAATGTCCCAGATCGCAGGTTTCTGTGGCCCGAACCGAAGGTGATATATAAATATGCAACCTGGGGTTTTACGAATTACCGCCCGTGGTTTGTCAAAAGTTTTACGTCTTGCCTTGGCCAAGAAGTGAGATTTTCTCTCCGCGTAGCGTGCAGAAAATCCCACTTCACGGCCAAGGGTGATGTAAAGTATATTGTATTGTACCAACTCAAAAAAAAAAACACATTGTAGCGATGTAAATGGCTACAATGTGAAGTAATAATGATAAAGGTGATAGATTGATATGATGATATGATATAGATAGACCGCGCTAGGTGAATGCGTTTATTGTACTGACTAACGTAGGTACAAAGTAAACATACTATACGTCGTCAAAATTATACTTATTGCTAATAATATAGGTAAATGCTTACATAATTTAATGTATGGTACGATAGACCATACACACATGCTTAGAATCGATAGCTGATTGTCTGGGTAAAATCTCGTCACAACGTTTTGTATGATACTTCATTCTTTCATTCATGATTCTCGTTCATGTTGGAATTTTTAGAAAATGCTCTCTTAGCGCTCCCCGACACTCCCCAAGGAACCTACATGCTAAACTTGAGCTTTATACAAACCGTACTATCTGTTCTGGGGTCCAATCAGTAACGGAACACTTTTATCTTGCACTTTCAACGAGCTAACCCGCTCTTCTTATTTTCGTGAGAATAAACAGAGCTATCTCGGAAACGGCTCTAATGCTTTCCACGTGCAATATAGTGGTTTACGGGAGCGACAAATAGATCTAGCTGATGGTCTAAGAAAAAAAGTCTGCTCTCGGTCGCGTGACACCCGAACGTCAAAGTCGAGTTGCCACTTCTAAATATATAAAACTCAAAGGTGACTGACATAGTGATCTATCAACGCACAGCCCAAACCACTGGACGGATCGGGCTGAAATTTGGCATGCAGGTAGATGTTATGACGTAGGCATCCGTTAAGAAAGGATTTTGCAAAATTCCCACGGGAACGGGGAAAATCGGCATTTTACATTTTAATATTTCTGCGCATACGAAGTTGCGGGGAAAAGCTAGTTATTACAATAAAACAAAAACGCAAATTACATTATTACAATAATGCAAAATAAATATTTGCGGATGAGAATTGTCAGTTACTTGTTTAAGCACACAAAATGGGACAAGTTAAAAAAAAAGAACGTAATAATTTAATGAAACACTCATAGGATACATGGGGGTCGGGGATTATTTTAATACTCCACTTGCAACACACAGCAGTGCGAACGACTTTCGGGTGTCACCCACACTATTACAGAATACCGGAGTGGCATACCTGGCGAAGTATATTATTGTATCATGGATCTAGCTGAGTTCCAGACTAATTTGTAACTATTCACCAGAGCAAAACTCGAACCCCAGGTACAGAGTTTACTTAGAAGCCGCGATAATTTACTCGTCAACGGCTTAAGTGGTTCGCCACGCGCCTTCTAAGTTGCGTCGTGCTATACTATTCACCTGCATCCATGATGCTCTGCGGCGCCCGCTCCTGTTCGTTCATGGTGGTCTTCCGGGCGTTCTTGGCCTTCCACGCGTGGTACACCTTCAGGCGGCGGTGGAACTCGTGCCGGCATGCCTGCGACGAAGCTTCGTGGAGTGAAGTCATAATGGAGACATATTCCCAGAGTCTGCACTAGATTTGTTTTCCTAGTAGTCCGCAGAGCGAACAAAGAGGAAAAAATCCCAGTAGTCCGCACCCGCGATAATATAAAGCACTAGCGTCTGCCCACGACTTCACCCGCGTGAATGTGAAGCCCTTTCCCCGGGACTCCAACTATCTTCATACCAAATTTTATCCAAATCGCTCCAGCGTTTGAATCGTGAAGAGGTAACAGACAGACGGACACTTACTTTCGCATTTACAATATTAATAAGGATACCGAGATTGCGGCGCGGTGCGGTGCGGACTATACTAAATTTTTTTCACATATGCCAATAATTTTACTTCTAAATAGGATATCCAATCCCGCATGTAATTTGTGATGTCGGTATTTGCGGAACCGATGATTTAGGATCCCGCGGGATCTCGGAATTTGCGGAATCCCGCTAGTGTAAGATGAGCTGCCTATTAAGTGTTGTATAATTAAAGAGCTTATTAAATTCAATATCTGGAGAAACTCTTTTAATTACTAGTTGGTAGTAGCGACCAGGATTTTGGAAATAAATAAATAGTACAGTCATGTTTGTTGCCTTTGTAAAATACATTATCGTAATTAGACAACCAACTCAGCAGCCAACGTCGGAGTTGACCTGATGAGGACGTTTCTATGTTACTTTCCAGTCCCGCAAATCCCTCGGATCCCGCGCTGGTAATTTCACTCCTTGCGGGATAGACAGATGGCGGGATCTCGGTATACCGAGATGAGATACCCTACTTCTAAACCTGATAATGTCTTTTAGGCCCGCCACATAGTCGTAATTCCGTAACGGGATTCCGAACGCATGACCGCCATACAAAATGTATAGATCTACCACACACATTCCATTCGGAATTCCGAACGGAAAACTGCTGCGTGTATGTGGCAGGTTTACACAATTTGTATGGACGCTATGCGTTCGAAATTTCGTTGCGGGATTCCGTTACGGAATTATCGTCATCTTTCTGTCTAAATTTTACTTACCTCCAGGAGCTCAATATCACACGAGGTGTTGATAGTGTCCCGCAGTTCAGAATACTTCCACTTGGAGAGGTCGTGTTTCTGTTTGCCCTGCATTAATGCTTGCTGCATGCGCACCCGCTCTGACCTGTACCATAGAGGAGTATGAACCTTCGTGCATGGGCTTTGAGGCCATTACAGTGACGCATGCGTTCCACTGACAAAATCAAGACACGAAAAGAGGTTAAATACCCCTGTAAAAAGATTTTGGTTTTTCGTGAATTGGGATTCTTAGGATTCTCGGTTTCCTTGGATTTAGTTATACTGCATAGGTTTTTATAGTACAAATTCAAAAGTAAAAAGCAAGATGCTTGTTCAAAGTAGCATGCATTAACCCACATTTAAAAATATTCAAAAACGTGCTTAATTATTCTGAAAGTGAAATTTGTGCTTTATTACCTAATAGTCATACACAACTTTGAATGGATTGTTTTTTCAAGAAACTACTGAATATAAAAACTGACTTATTTAAAGTAAACTTAAGTAAAGTTCAACAAACTTTACTTAAATAAAATAAAAACATCGAAAATAAACTAGGTCCGAAATACGAAATTTAAAATCAATGCCACTTACTTACTATTAGTATTACTTTAAGATTTAAACATGCTTTTAATGAAAACTAGTGGTCGTTATAAATAATTTTAAAATTATTGACACATTTAGATATTATTTTACTGACATTAATAGTATATTTGATTTTACTCGTACTTTTTTCATGTCAATGGTATAGGCAAACGAGCGCACAGCCCACCTGGTTATTCGTTAATTATTAATCATTTTATTAGTGGTTGAGTCACACAACACTATCTACTATTTCGTTACAAAATACAAGGTTAAATACAGAGTCCATACCGAAGGGTGGAAAGAAGCGAGTGTTAGTTGGTGTCAGTAGAGTTATATTTGGTCCTCATTCAACGACAAAACCTAATTAATTTAAACTAATAAATAATCTAATAAACTCTATGAAAACTAGTTATACTAATAGGTAGTTAAACTAATATATAGTCCAAGACAATTTCAATTCAATCATTTATTCAGCAATTTGGCGACATAGGTGCACTTTTACACGCCAGAAAAAGAATTTACCAGCGCTTCTTAGACACATTGCTTGAGAAGAAGCGCCGCAACAAACTCAGCAGAAGGCCTTTAAAAAAAACATACTTAAAACAGTTAATAATTGCATATAAATAAAGATTGAATTGTTTCTATTGGTATGATTTAGTTACAACACTGACACTTGCTTTTTCTAAAACAATCAGCAACATATTCACTATGAGGGTAAAATGGTATTGAGATTCACTTCTTCTCAGGGTTTTGAGCGTCGATTCCTAAATTCAAATATGTATAATGAACGGTTATAAAATTCTAGCCACCGGATTAAAAAATAAATTACAAAAGGGGACGACTGCCTGCTTTCATTCGGGTAGTCGATCCTTTGTTTTGGGACCATTTCACCCATTTCCGCGATAGAAACTAGTGTTATTTTGAATTTAGGAATGATTACTGTGTAGAATAGGCTCAAAACCCCTTACCATTTGCTATCTACGTACACCAACTATTCTAATCTAAACTCAAGTATCGCAAAGTGTAAGTAAACCGATTGAAAGAGGACCACAAAGCTAGCGTGCAAGGAACGTTAGTCATCTCACTGAGTACCTGTTCAACTTATTGTCTCCATTGACTGTGTCCATGGTTGGGAAACTGTGCAAACAAAGATCACTTGAGGCACGTCGCGTGGTAAACAATCGTTGGGAGACAAAATGACATCACGCTTTAATCACGGCAATAGTATTGGAGCCATTTTTCTAAGAATGTCGTTTGTATGTGCATGTCTGCTTTCTGAATAAACTTTTCTTTATCTTTATCTTTATTTGTTAAGTAAATGGGAGTTGGGAAGCAGTGATTGCTTTTCCTTTTGCTGAAGTAAATTAATAAAAACATAGACAAATATGTATTGTCCAGCGCTATTTAAAAAAGGTTAATTCATGATATCGAAATCGAAAAATCTGTGGATAAAAAATGCACTTCTAGACTTCATGCGTTCATAATTAAGGAGGCTCACCGCAAGTGAATTCGCCGCTACAGGCGCTTGAGGTCCCCTGAGGTGCAATGTTGCCAATTATCACATTATGTGCCATATTACACGTTCAATTGGCAACACTGATGTCTCCGAAACGTCAAATGTCACATTGATACTATTATATGGGCTGCGTTCCGAAACGAGCTCAGAGCGCTCACAGCATCTTGCACCCCTTTTCCTCTTGAAAGTCGAGTCATAAGAGAAAAAAGGATGCAAGTTACTGTGAGCGCTCTAAGCGCGATTCGGAACGCAGCCATGGAATGACGAGTTTGACACTGACAGCCAACACCTCGTAAAAACAATGGTACCAGCTGTTAACAGAAATACGGTGGCCCTCATTGTAACCGTTTAAGTCAAATAATCAAGGGTCTAGTTTTTGGCTTTATAATATGACATATTCGTTATTTATTATATTATTTTAGGCTACCAAGATCCGAATGATGTCAAACTATCGTCCAACGTTCACCACGAACATGAGGCAGTATCGGCGTATGCCAAGCTATTTACAGGAAGATGGCGGAATTCGATTCGATTAGCTTAAATTTAAATATTATAACAAGTCGAGGATGTCAAGTAATAAAGCTTATTTCACAAAATACACACTTCACTTTGGAACATATGACGACTTACGAATTTTAGTGAAACACGTTTTTTCCTCTCTTTATCCAAACATTAGTTCATACTTGACGAACAATAAAAATAAACTCGTTTTTTTTTTACAACAAACTAGTGGCTCATAATAAGCATATAAATCACTCTGAGATTAAATATTGAGTTTGTTTTAATTAAGAGCATATTGGCCTTAGAACCCGTGAAGGTCGCGGGAAACCGCTGGACGCAAGCATAAGAGTGGCGAGCCTTGGGGGGCGGCCTATGTCCAGCAGTGGACGTCTTTCGGCTGACATGATGATGAAGAAGAGCACATTACATTGCTTAATCACTCTGTTTAAATTCCGTCATGAAAGGTACCATTTGATACAGCGCCATCTAGCGTCAAAAGTGAAACGCCGTGTTTCATTACAAATGCAAGGGTTACCTTCGTAGCTGCGGCGGCGATCCTTCCACTTGGCCGTCGCTCTCCCGCGCCAATCGCACCGCCATCTCGTGGTCACGGCGCTCCTGCTCTAATCTGTAACATCACTGCTTTCTAAGAAAAAGTTATCGCAAAAAAAAACATACTGACGAATGGGGACTATCGTTTCTTTGCTCACCAGTTGGCGCCACTGTAGACTAAGGTCCAGAGGTATAGCTGTCAAAGGCGACTTTATAAGATCGACGCCGAAACTAAGTTTTAAATTTTGAATCTCATTAAGTTTATTAATTATAAATAACTATCATCATATCGAGTAGCTATGTCACATTGTTGTGCAGTTCCGTTTTGTTCGGAATTTTTATTTTTGTTTCAAAGCGTTCACGTTCATCGCCAAATAATCCATATTTGCGATAATTTCACGAAGGAGATACCTTTTCAACAGGTAAATTAAAGAAATTAATAATTTATATCACGAAGCCCGCCAAACCCAGTGAAAAGTGAATGTTATTGGACCTCACGCGACACTAGCGCCTCTAGTGGAAAATTCACACGCGATAGCCCCCATTGAGAGCCTTCTCCTTTTTCTTCGGTTAAAAGGTAAGATAAACCTAGGACAATAGGAACCAGACTACAGGTTTACACAACTTAGAAGGCGCGTGGATTAAGCAAATAATAAGGAAGCCGTGGTGCCCTAGTGGTTCGACCTCCGCCTCTCATGCCGAGGGTCGGGGGTTCGATTCCGGCTCGCACCTCTAAGTTTACTTATGTGCGAAATTCAATTTGAATTTACCACTGAGCTTTTCGGTGAAGGAAAACATCGTGAGGAAACCTGAACGCATCTGCGAAGTAATTCAAAGATGTGTGTGAAGTTCCCAATCCGCACTGGGCCCGCGTGGGGACTATAGCCCAAACCCTCTCATGGTGAGGGGAGGCCTGTGCCCAGCAGTGGGACGCAGATAGGCTGTAGTAGTAGTAGTAGTAGGCTCTGCGTCAATGGCTTAAGTGTTTCACCACGCGCCTTCTACTTTGTTTCGTGCTATACGCCCGAATTGTTAAATTTGATTGATTAGTGTTGGAAAAGACTTCATTTCTTCATTTCATAAACTCGACCCGGTTTTTTAGAATAGTGATTCAAAGCTCGAGTTGTTAACTTGATTTTTATTTTGATTGGTTGTCGTTTCGTCATGGATTTTCGCTGAGTAACGCCTGATTCTATCTTTTTATTATTACAAGCTTTTATTTACTTTCACCTGTCACGTTGTCTGTAATGGAATCTTGCAAATTAAATTTGCCCACTTTCCAGTTTCCAAATAAGCTGAAATTTTGCACGAATATGTAAATCGCGTGACAATGCAATATTATGATGACGTGGAGCTGATCTGATGGTGGAGCTGGCAGGCGGCCATAGGAACTCCTTAATAAAACCACATAACCCCATCGAGTTTGGGCTCGTTTGATTCGTCTTGAGAGGTACATGAAGGATTTACAAAGAAAAGTACAGTAAGCAATAAAAGATTGTCTTAAAAAAAACTTATTTTAAATCAATTCGCCCAAGGGTTATGGAGAGAAGCTTTACCTCTCGCGACTATCCTGGTCGGCGATGGCGGCCTGTTCGAGCTGCTGCTGGAGTCGCGCGGCCTCGAGCCGGTTCTGTTCCTCGCGCCGCAGCTGCTCAATCTCCTCCGCCTTCCTTCGGGCCTCCATCTCGGCTTTCCTGCGAACAACGCACCAGCTCCATGACTGTGTGACTCTTGGGAAAGACGGCCAACACACCACCAAGGCCTATTTATAACATGACACAAGTTAGAAGGCGCGCGGCGAAGCAGTTATTGTTTAATCCGTTACTTCTAAGTTGTGTCGTACGTCCCAGTGCTGGGCCCAAAACTCTTTTCACGAGATGGTTTCGAGCTATAGACCCAACGCGAGCCCAGTGTGGATTAGAGACTTCACACACATCTTTGAATTACTTCGAAGGTGTAACATCGTAATCATCAACCAAAACTACTGGACATAGAAATCGCTTGAGTTTCCCCAATGCTATACCTGGCAACCCTAGCCAAGGAAACACTTGTCGTAAAGAACTGTTGCGTATTTAATTTCCAAAAACGAGGAAAAACAACTTTTTTGGAACCGTGGAAGCGAGGTTATAAGGCGCGAGATTACTTACGTCTAAACATCTTGGAAAACACCTGACTGCGCCAGCAAACAACAATTCACAACACGGTGAGATACACTTTTAGCCGTTACACTTTAGGATTGGGTTTAAATAAAGTAAATAAACATTATTTGTACCGTCAACTACGCCCACAACATAACCATTGGGAACAGCTGATTGGATGTGCAATTGATTGACAGCTGACGTCAGGTACAGAGTACAAAAAGTGGGACACGCGGTGTTGCCAACCACTCCGCGCCGTTCAGAAACTACAATACAAAGCAGATCTGTGAAGTACGTTTATAGGCTCCGTCTAAAACATGGATATACACCCAGCACCGCCTATTTCCTGTGCAGGATGCCGACTTGCTATTGAATCGCGGCAATATCTCACCTGTGCACTTTGTTCTGCCGTATACGACTTAATTTGCGCAAATATTACTGAGAAGCAGTTCTCTAGCGCTATGAGCGACAACCATAAACAAAATTAGATTTGTGTCGCTTGTAAATCCAAGATGCCCAGGGGTGACAATACCCATACCCCGGTCCGGTCAACAATGTCGGGGGGATGTGAGGTGCTTGACCTGTCTATGAACACGTCTTTCCAAAATGAAAAGCCTAAAGCTCCTGTTGAGCACGTTATCTCGGCGGCTTGTTCACTGAATTCTTCGATGTACGCTCGTGAGAATGTGACTTTTCGCCGTCCCCTGCATAGCACTGGGCAGCTGTTAAGGGACACTTCCTTCTCGGATGACACTTTGTACCTGGACGGTGTGCGCTCTATCGTCAGAGAGGAAATTCGAGGAGTTATAAATGAGCAACTTGTGAATACTATATCAAAAGCAGTGGCTGATCAAATTAAATCTATATTCCAACATACTATCTCACAGCTTAGCGCTAAGGTCACAGTGCTCGAAAATGAACTCAAGTCCTTGAAGAAATCAAATTCTGCTGAGTCACAAAATAGTAAAATTATTAATGGAGGACAAAGTCGTGTAAAAGTCCAAGAGCAGCGAATTAAACCAGCTGAGTCAAGGTCCTCAGAGCCATTAAGAGAGGAACCAATGAGAAGCCAAAAGGACTTCGGGAAACAGATATCCGCACAACCTCAGGTCTCTATTAATACAGACTCGCAGACCTCCGAGGATACAGAAGCCGAAGACAACGCTGACAACGATGACAACAAGGGAAAATGGGTCAAAGTTGTAAAAAGAAATTCTCGCAAGTCTCAGCGTGGGGTTGTGTGTGGCAGTGCTGTGGCGGGTACACCGTTATTGGAGGCTTCTCAACTGCAAGCATCAGAGCGTAAGCATTATATGCACTTATACTATGTCAAGGAAGGCACCACTGAAGAGCAAGTGCGCACTCACCTCAGAGCAATCTGTGGGAAGGATACATGCGAGGTAGAAGCTCTCAAGCCGCGTGGTCCGTATGCTTCTTTTAAACTGAACGCGCCTGCCCAACAAGTAGAGAGGATCATGGCGCCCGAAAACTGGCCCAAAGACGTATGCATCAAACCTTGGCGCCATAACTTTCGTCGCTCATCGCAGCAAGCTCCGAGTAAAGTATAAGACCTTCCGAATTTACTATCAGAACGTGAGAGGTTTGCGAAGCAAAACTGGAGTTTTCTGCAGAAATCTTAGTGGATGTCATAGTGATGTTATTGGATTAACTGAAACGTTTCTCACTAGCTCTGTTTTGGATGGTGAACTGTTTCCACCGGAATATCTGGTACTTCGTAAAGATCGGTCGGGAGATGTCGGGTGGGGCGGTGTTCTTTTGGCTGTCAAGAACTCGTTCCAAATCGAGCATGTTACTGATATCGACGGTCTTACCGACGATAAAGAACTTTTGTTTGCCATATTAACTTGGAAGAATGTCAAGCTGTTAATTTGTGTCGTTTATTTGCCCCCCAGTTACAATGATAGCCAATACGTTAATGTTTTAACTTGTATAGAAAATGCAATCTGTAAATTTTCAATGCTTGACGTGATAATTATTGGAGACTTTAATTTGAAATCTTGTAACTCACGCGTGGTGGATCAATATAATTGTTTTACTGATTTTTGTAAGATACGCCAGCTCAATTCTGTAAAAAATGCGCACGGAGGTATCTTGGACTTCATTTTGAGTAGTCTCAACCCTGACAGAGTCAACGTCAATGTCGAAACCGATGCTCTGGTTCCTGTTGACTCTTATCATCCTCCTCTTGAGGTTGTGGTATCTTTACCCCGCAGTATATTTTCTTCCAAAACTCCAATATTCGCAGCCGATATGCAAGATACGGATTCCTGGAACTTCCGCAAAGCTGATTTCCAGGCTCTGTATAAGGAGCTAACTAATTTTGATTGGACCCCTATCTTGAGTGGTGGCGATGTCAATACTATAGTCGATTTATTTTATAACTGTCTTAATGAAAACATCTTTCAAAAATTTGTGCCAAAGAAAATCATTCGCGATAATAATTCCCATTACAACTATCCCAAGTGGTTCACTCCTGAAATTATATATTATATAAAAGTTAAACATTTCCATCTAAGAAAATTTAAAAGCGGAGGCTTGGACTTCAATCGAGTAATGTTTAAGACGTATAGGGCTCATGTTAAAGAATTGATAAATGCTGCTTACCAACATTACATGACCTCCATGGAAAACGAAATTTCGCAACAGCCGCGTACTTTTTGGAAGTACATAAGGAATAAGCGCAAAAATAACGGCGGTCAGAATGGGGTGTACAGCTACAAGAATAAAGAGTTAGTAGGGCAAGAAGCTGTCAACGCTTTTGCCCAGTATTTTAGTTCCATCTTTCATGTTAATGAACCGCGTTTGGATGTCGAAACGGCCGAACAAAGTGCAGCTGATAGGGTTGGCACAGGTACGGTTTGCGTGGATCAACTCTCCGTAGCCGAATTACGTGCCGCTGTCAGGAAACTTAAATCCAGCTCGTCGCCGGGTCCCGATGGCATACCACCATTTCTTCTAAAAGATTGTTTATGTGCCTTGGAGAAGCCTCTTCTATTTATTTTCAACCTGTGCCTCCAGCAATGTATCTATCCTTCACGCTGGAAGGTATCGAGGGTGATACCAATCCCCAAGTGCTCCTCAAGGGATGTGGAAAACTTTAGACCAATAGCTGTACTATCTGTTTTTGGAAAGATCTTTGAAAGTATAATCAACCAACGTCTGCTTTCTCAAATTAATAAGTTGTTGCATGACAGTCAGCATGGTTTTCGTGCCGGTCGGTCTACCACGACCAGCCATATAAACTTATTGGACTATGCTATTTCTAAAATGGATATGGGTTTGCAGATTGACGCGGCCTATTTTGATTTCAAAAAGGCATTTGATCTAGTGGACAATGACATATTGTTGGCTAAACTTTCTTCCTTCGGGTGTACCCGTAAATTTCTCAAGTTCATGTCAAACTACCTAGGAAATAGGAAACAATATGTCCAGCTTGCGGGTTTTCGCTCCGGGGAATACTTTACTCGTTCTGGCGTTAGTCAGGGTAGCAATCTGGGACCAACACTTTTTCTTGTAATGATAAATGACCTTCCTTCTGCTATAGATGAGACGATGTGTTTGATGTTTGCTGATGACATAAAGCTATTGCAGCCAGTAACAAGGCCTGAAGACTCCGTCAAGCTACAAGGAGCTATAGAAAAAGTTGCTCACTGGAGTTCGCTCAATAGATTAGAGCTAAATATCAATAAATGCAAAACTATTACTTTTTCTCGATCCAGAGCACCCATACTCAATACCTATGAACTATGCGGTATTCCACTTGAACGAGTAGGCGAGATTCGGGATCTAGGGTTGACCTTGGATTGCTGTCTGGACTTTCGCGATCATATTGCAGACATCTGTAAGAAGGCAAATAAGAACCTCGGGTTCATTATGCGAACCTCAGCGCAGTTTAGTGACCCTAAAATCGCTATCATATTGTATAACGCCTTTGTACGCAGCAAACTGGAATTTAACTGCATTGTTTGGGACCCGCAGGATCAAAGGCATACGCTACTTATAGAAAGAGTTCAGAGGAAGTTTGCTAGGTATGTATACAAGCGACTATATGGTTACTATCCGTTTCTGTATCCCTCCCTGTTTGTGGCAGGAATGACTGGACTCGAAACTCTTCAGATGAGGCGGAAAATGCTTTTGGCTGCTCACTACTGCCAACTCTTGCGTAGCAAGGTAGACAACCCATCCCTGCTCGAGCGAATTTGTTTGTTCGTCCCAGAGCAAGACCGGCGTTCGCGCGCTCGCCGCCGGTTCCCGCTGTTTGCTAGCCCCGCGGCGCGCACGCAGTACGCGCGCCATGCACCCACTGCCCGCGCAATCTCGCTTCTAAACGAATTCCTTGATGTAGTCCAGGGTGCCGATGTGTTCGCCGACAATTCCGGTTCTATTAACAGGAAACTATACCACTTTTTAAATATTTTGTGTTCTTGAGTGTGCATTGTCTATATATAGCTTAGTTATAAGATTACTTATTTTTTTGCATCTATCGTATAATTCTGTGTTATTGTTATTATTACTTTTGCATGTCAGGCGTTTTGGTAATCCTACTGTAAGTCTGACATGTTGTATGGATGAATAAAGAAATAAAGAAATGCTAAAACACTTATTACCGACTGCGCCAGAAGGAGGGTTATGTTTTTCGAGTGTTTGTTTGTATATTTCTTTGGCACGGTCTGTAGCCTAAACGGCTTGATGGATTTTAGCAAGTATCCTTAGATTCGTCTTGATTGTAAGTGAAATGAATATATAGAAAGTTTGAATGCAGTCATTCCATCAGTCAGTTTTTTTTCCAAGAATCGAGTTATTTGCCAGACCGTATTTTGGTTCAATAAGGTTCAGAAATGAGGATAGCCGCAGTAGAACTAGGGTCACCGACATAGCCCGAAGAATTGCGAGCCTTAAGTGGCAGTGGGCGGGGCGCATTGCTCGCAGGACTGATGGCCGATGGGGCCGGGAAGTTGTCGAGTGGCGCCCGCGAACCGGGAGACGAGCTGTCGGTAGGCCTCCAACAAGATGGAGCGACGACCTCGTGAAGGTCGCGGGAACGCGGTGGATGCGAGTAGCACAGGACCGGTCTGAGTGGCGCGCCTTGGGGGAAGCCTATGTCCAGCAGTGGACTCTATCGGCTGAAATGACGATGATGATGAAGGTTGCGATTAGATCCTACAACAGGATGAATACTTACAGTTTCCGGTTGTCCTCTTCCTGCTGAATTCGTTCCATCTCCAGCCTCTTGGCTACCTCAGCGGCGCGCATTTCCGCTTCGATCTTGCGCAGCCGTTCTTGCTCCTCTCTGGAAGCAATAATTGAAAACATTTCAAATTTTTAATAACACGTAATTATGTATGTTTCTTCATTACTCTTAGAGACAATCGTGCTACTGGTGCTTGACGCCTTAACTTGCTAAAGAGCTATTATATGCGCAGAACGGGTTATTGTGGTTGTCGAGTAAATTTGATGAAATTTACGACCTACATAAAAAAAGCCGGAAGACGAGCTGCGCTCGGTGGAGCGATGACCTGGTGAAGGTCGCGGGAAGTAGGTGGATGCTAGCGGCCAGGACCAGTCAGAGTGACGAACCTTAGGGGAGGCCTATGTTCAGTAGTGGATGTCTATCAGCTGATGTGATGATGATGATGATAAAAAGCGCCGTATCTTCGTCAATTTTAGTTTACGTAACCAAAGATAAAATTGGAGTCAAAAATCAATGTTGGAATCTAAACAAAATAGATATGAGTGATATCTCAATGAGGACCGCCGTATTCCTTCTCCCCAGTCGGCGCCACCATCGTGTATGGTGTCAATGTCAAAGATTGCCGTTCCATAAAATAGTGCCAATGTGATGTTCGACGTTTCGGAGACCACAGTGTTGCCAATTTAGCGTGTAATAGACATAGACATTTATTTCTCAATATCAAATGACAGCATATTTTACATGTCAAAATAAGAGAATTTCACAAATATGGCACATAATGTGCTTAAATGGCAACAATGCACCTCTCGCTACTCATTCAATAGCCTCTAGTGGCGTATTCAGTCGCGGTGACCTTCATTCTATGACATGCTGTTATCCTTTACCTGTTTTTCTGGTCCACCATGGCTTTCTGCAGAGCGGCGCGTTGCGTCTCCACTTCCGCGGTCAATTTGGAGTACAGCTGGTCGATTTCAGCACGACTGATGTTCTCCTTACTCTAAAAACATGGAAAATAGTACATTAAAATGGTACATAATATAGTAAAGTTTAATATTCTCAACGCATTTACAGCTGTGTAACATGCGTTGAGTGTTTGTGGTGCTTTTTAAATGCATTGAAGCGTTTTGAATTGTGGAGGGGCGGGACTTCCTATCGTAGATTATCTCTACTACTTAAATACTCCTCTTCTTTGTCAGATACTTATACATTTCGCTTTTGTTATTTTGTTTAGACATATTACATTTGCTTGACACTCATTGGAAAACGTTTTAAGAAACATTTTTTATACTTTAAACGCGTTAATCTTGTATATTTATTTAATTATTTATCAAAGCAATCACAGAAACGGTTCTAACGATTTGGATGAATTTTTTAATATAGGGCTTTACGGGGGGCCACAAATCGATCTAGCTACGTCTCATATCTGAGAAAACTTGGCTTAGATATTCGTCCAGATTTTAAACACAGAATATTTAATAGTACTACATACAGAATGGCCACGGAATCAACCGCCTGGATCTAGCCGGCGCGCAACTCGCGTCCAACTCGCCCGCACCGTCGTTTGTTTCATCCGGAGATGGAGAGTGGATCACTGGCCCGCGTAGTGGTACACACACATTTACAAGTGTACAGACGTCCTCGCACGCAAACATAGACACTTCTTTCAAATTGTGTTCGAAATCGTGCTTTTATAGGCCGCGTCCGCCGTGTGTCCTAAATATAAAGGAAAGCAACCGAACCACCCTAGAATTAAAAATTCTTTCGAGAACTGACCTTGATAGTAGCACATGCGTTTCTTATCCCGTTCCGCAGGTTCTCGATGTTCCTTATAGCGGAGTCCTTCTCGTTGTTGAGCTGCTGCGTGACGGCCTCCATGCTCCGCAGGGCGGGCGCCAGGCCCCGTATCTTGGCGAGGCCTTTGATCCGTGGCTGGTGGCGCCGGCGCACGAGGTAGCCGCGCACTTGCGTCTGGATCACTATGAGGCACTCGCGACGGTATTGGATCTTGTTCTTCACTGGAATGACACACATTGTTTTTACTTCTTTACCTGATTGCGCGAGGAGGGTTGTTCTTCGAGTGTATGATGTATGTGTATTTCTTTGGCGCGCTCTGCAGCCTAAACGGTTTGATGGATTTTAGCTTGTGAGGTGTCGTTAGTTTCGTCTTGATTGTAAAAGTGACATTGGGTATACGTATATCAAAAGTTTGTATACGTTCGTGCTTTATTATTATTACAGACATCGAGTTATTTAAGGTTCCATACCTCAAGATCTATCTACCCTTATAGGATCACTTTTTTGTCCGTCTGTCTGTCTGTGGTAGTGGTCAAGACCCTTTTTTGTCAAGACTATAAACAAGATGGCCCATCTAATAGTGAGTGGTTACCGTCTCCTATAGACATTTTTAATACCATCACCAATGCGATTCCAATTTCGAAGATATTTGATGACACCTTTTTTGAAAGACCTGCACCTCTCCGGCTCACCGGCTCGTACCTCTTACTTATGTGCGAAATTCAATTTGAATTAACCACTGTGCTTTTCTTTGAAGGAAATCATCGTGAGAAAACCTGCACGCATCTGCGAAGCAATTTAAGGATGTGTGTGAAGTCCCCTATCCGCATTGCGCCCGCGTGGGGACTATAGCCCAAAACCCTTTCGTGATGAGAGGACCTGCCCAGCAATGGGATGTAAATAGGCTGTTGTGGTGATGGGAAAATGACTCACGTTTGATGATAGACAGGACGGCAAAGATGGCGTGTCTCCATCGGGCCTTGACCAGCCAAGCCAGCACTTTATCGACTACGGCCCGTAAATTCTCCGGATCGGAACGCATCATGGTGTCGAATTCCGAGTACTTTCCGGGCCGGAAGAAAACGCGCGTCAGACCGAACTTGTAGTCGTTGCCGGACAGGCCTAGACTGTGCACCATTGCCTGTGAAAAGAATACGTTTTGAATAAAAATGGACATGAAATTATCTTGGAAATTTGGTTTAAAAAATGTACTTTAGTGACTAAGGGGCATTGATATAATAGATCAAGTAAGGATTCACAATCAGCCGAAGAAAAATGGCCCGTCAAAACGGGTGCCCAAACAACTAGGGCACCCGTTTGGCGCCCAGTAAATTTGTCACTAAGTCTTATAGTGTTAGGTTTACTTTTGTATAAAATATTTATCTTGACACATATTAAGTTTAAGTTAGGGACTATACATCCCTTAAATGTGATTTCAGTATGTACCTATATATGTATTTTTATACATATTAATGTAAATTTAATGTAAATCTATATGTTTAAATTTGGAAAAAAGGCCTTCTGCTGAGTTTGTTGCGGCGCTTCTTCTCAAGCAATGGGTCTAGGAAGCGCTGGTAAATTCATTTCTGTTAAATTCATTTAAAAAGTGACGTGTAAAAGTGCCCAGATGTGGCCTATTTGCTGAATAAATATTTTCATTTTCATTTTCATTTTCATATTATAAAGAGGCGTTATTAGCACATTGGAAAGTATTTTCTAATGTCAGTTTGCTCCATATATTTTGACATATTCTGTTAGACACTGTTCGTCCATATGTTATTATAGGTCAATGCTAAGAGGCGATATGTTGCAATCGTCAGTTTCATGAAATAATCCCAAAACTATAATATGAACTATTCGAGGATAAGTTTTATCTGACGATTGCAAAATCGCCCGTTATAAGACTGATCGTAAATTTAATTCTTTAATTTAGTCAACTCTATGTTTTCCGGGCCTACTCCATGATTTTGTTGGTAGCCTGGTACATGCAAAGGTTTATCCCAACTTTATAAAAATATAAATTCTTACACCGAATTCTAATATTTGTCAGGACGTGCCACGATCACCTCTAAAAGGGTGGGTTCATTCAAACCATCATTAACTAAGCAGCGCTCGTTAAATAGTTTAATATAGGATAAAATGACGTTTCTGTATGGAATGACAGCTCAGCGGCCATATGTAACGACCATGAGTCCATCAACTGTGATTGAATCAAACCAGATTATTAAACCAGAAATTAAATACTAAACTGACCTCGGCAAACATCCGCGGAGGCAGCCTCGCCAGCCGCGGCGGCAGATGGCGACTGTACATGGCCGCTAGCTCCTGGAACGGCGCTCGCGAGGGGAACCCGTGCTCCATGAGCGCCAGGACGGCGATGGTCCCGCTGCACTGCAGCTGCGTCAGCACGAGGGACCCTTCGATGGCGAGCCCCACCATGCGAGAGTTTGGCTTGATGCAGCGGACGAAATTCGTGCCCTGCGTCAAGGAATACGCTAGATGACGTAGAGATCTTCTACTATCTAAAGTCCCGCGCCTTCACATTTCAAAACGCTTCAATGTATTTAAAAAGCACCACCAACACTCTCAACACATGTGTGCGTGCCGAGACAGCCATCAACTATGCGTTGAGAGTGTTGGTGGTGCTTTTTAAATAATAATAAAAATATTGAAGCGTTTTGAAATGTGAAGGCGCGGGACTTTAGATAGTAGAAGATCTCTAGTCAAATGATGCACTTTTTAATGAACGTCAAAAATTCAAGTTTGATATTAAGGGTTGGTTGATTCGAAACGTCCGTTAAAGTTAACGTTATAGTACATTACAAACCTAGGGCGGTGAATTCGTTAGTGTCCCAGATCGCAGGTGTTTGTGGTCCGAACCGAAGGTGAGAGCTGTAAATATGCGATCTGGGGCTTTACGAATTACCACCCGTGGTTTGCCTAAAGTTTTACGTCTGGCCTTGGCCAGGAAGTGAGATTTTCTCCCCAGGGCAGAAAATCCCACTTACGGCCAAGGGTGACGTAATAGTACATTACAGACCAAGGGTGGTGATTTCGTAAATGTCCCAGATCGCAGGTTTCTGTGGCCCGAACCGAAGGTGAGGGCCATAAATATGCGATCTGAGTAGGGCTTGAAACCGGTTTTTGCCCCCATACTAATAAACCGGTTTGCTTATCGTTCTTTCGTTTACTATTTCATGTTTAATAAGGCTATAAAATAATACGAAGTAATAACCTAAATACACTATGGAGTTTCACATAAAGAGTATAAAATAATTCTAAATATTTGGCTATTTCGGGGTTTTTTTTAATTAACCGGTTACAAGCCCTGGATCTGAGGCTTTACAAATTACCGCCCGTGGTTTATCAAAAGTTTTACGTCTTGCCTTGGCCAGGAAGTGAGATTTTCTCCCCAGGGCAGAAAATCCCACTTACGGCCAAGGGTGACGAAATATATTTTACTATGGGACAAAATGACGTTTCTGTATAAAATGACAGCTCGGCGGCCATATTTAACGACCAGGAGTCCGTCAACTGTACTTGAATCAACCCACCCTGACCCTGACTAACGTCATGCAAATTCTGAGCCGCGAAGTCATCAGTTACTGCAGAAAGATGACATAACGCAACAGCACTTTAATCAATTAATCATTATAATCATGATCATTGGTTTACGGCAGAAAATTATATCAAATCTTGTTCGTTCCTAATTTATTCACAGTATTTATTTAATCATTTACGTAATTTTGACATTTCTAACTAATACCTAATGCCATTTGATGAGAGCAATGCCAGAGGCATCATGCACATCTCAAAGCAACCTTACAGTGCTTTCGCATTATTTTTATTATTTTAATTCACCGAAAACACTTTAGAAGCTGCATGACGATGATATTGATTACTTTGGGAGCTCGTATAGAACGATACAACTGATCAGGCGCATTTAACGCATATTATTCATGTCCTGGTATAATTAAGGACGATAAGATGCTGTGAATGGAGCTGTCTTACCCCACAATGTGGTAAGCACCAAGCTACCCTAAAAAAATTGAACACTCACGTTCTCCTTAAGTTTGTCCATGAGTTGTGCCAGTTGTTGCTGGAACTTGGCGCCCACAGAGATGAAACTCAGCTTGCCCTAAAACACAAAAAAAAACATTAAATCAAGTAGATTTTCTTTTACTCTGTTACGGATTCATATCCCGCTAACTAACTTTGCAATAATTTTGAGCATTTATATCGTTCTCTTCTCTTAAGCCGTGGTGGCCTAGTGGTTCGACCTACCGCCTCTCATGCAGAGGGTCGGGGGTTCGATTCCGGCTCGTACCTCTTAAGTTTACTTATGTGCGAAATTCAATTTGAATTTACCACTGAGCTTTTCGGTGAAGGAAAACATCGTGAGGAAACCTGCACGCATCTGCGAAGTAATTCAAAGATGTGTGTGAAGTCCCCAATCCGCACTGGGCCCGCGTGGGGACTATAGCCCAAACCCTCTCGTGATGAGAGTAGGCCTGTGCCCAGCAGTGGGACGCAAATAGGCTATAGTAGTAGTAGTAGTATATCGTTCTCAGGCCTCTTTCATGAGCGTTAAGCGACAAGATTAAACATGTCTCGCGCAAATTAGCTACATATTAATTTACACGCCCATAGACATCTAATCCTGAACTCCACCACCACCACGGCAGCCTATTTTACGGCCCACTGTTGGGCACAGGCCTCTCATCACGAGAGGGTTTGGGCTATAGTCCCCACGCGGGCCCAGTGCGTATTGGGGACTTCACACACATCCTTGAATTGCTTCGCAGATGTGTGCAGGTTTCCTCACGGTGTTTTCCTTCACCGAAAAGCTCAGTGGGAGCCGGATTCGAACTCCCAACCCTCTGCATGAGAGGCGGGCGGTCAAACCACTAGGCTACCACGACTTTTTAACTCCAACTGCTGAAGATACCTAACTGAAGATTCCGCATCGGTGAATTTATGATTGTAAGAATAGGGATGACGAGTTTTTTTTTCCTTAGTCTATCAGGAAGATTATTGAAAAGTATTGGACACGTATTTTTTCTTTTTCCACGTAATCAAACTTATACGGAGATATATTGAGTTGAAATGTCCCGTGACGTCACGGTTAGGTACGATTTATACCTAACGGTGACGTAGTTAGCCCCCACTCTCCAACTTTAATGCGTTTTAACTTGGTCATTCTTTGTTAATTTGATAAAACAAAAAATACGTGTCTAATATTTTTTTCACTTCTCATGCTCTTAAAATGTTACTTTAGTCTCTGCACATCGGGACTAAAGCTCTTTTTTAGTCTCTAGGGACTAAAGTATTTTTTTTTTAATTTACATTGGAAACCCGCCTAAACAGCCAACCACAGAGTTTGTGAAAGGAGGCTTATTCCCATTTCCAGTGAACCTAGACAATTTCTAGGGCGTGAAAAAACGATTTAATTTCGTGAAACACGATTTAATGATTACGAATACCTATGAATCTTGTTTTATTTAAAGTGAATTCATTTAATAATGAATGACCCAATTAGTTTTAAAATATATTAAAAGTTTTCAAGTTTGAATCTGTTGGTTAAATATTATTCAACACGTCACGTGATAAAAAACAGGTCAAGTGCCAGTTGAACACGCGCACCGAGGGTTCCGTACCTACAAACTTGATGTTGCAAATTTAACAATACAATATTATTATTTGCGGTTGGTGAAGTAGACACGGCTACTGCGCCAACCGCAAATGATAAGTTTGTATTAGTAAATTGGCTTTTTTTTGCATCAAAATATATAATATTTACGGTTATCAGATTTATTCCTGTACGTGTGCTGTAAGACCTTGCTTCTGGCCAAATTTCATGATTCTAGGTCATCGGGAAGTAGCCGGTTATCTACTTTGTTATAATAAATATCGTAATTTTGTATGGAACTTCGTTTTTTTTTCCTCGCATTCGAAGTGAAAATCAGAGTGTTTAACGCGTGACTAAACAACCATAATGACACTCGAACTATAGCCACCCTCGCTCTGCTCGGGTGGCTAAACATCTCGTGTCATAATGGCTTGTTTTAGTCCCTTAGTAAACAATCTACTATTTATTACCTGACTGACGGACTAATTAGAATTTCGATTTCTTCACCCTGTCGTCATCCCTATTACGGTGTGAGAGGGGCATGACAGGCTGCCTGACAAGGATAGATATACGTTCACGCCGCGGGAGTAACCGTGACAACATGTTTTAGACCTCAAGCCCGGTTGACGTCACTATATGCGGTTGACACATCGTATATGCAAAAACTCTAAAGGAAATGGTAGAGCGGGTCGCCCGGCTAAGAGAAATCTTCAGGATTATAAATCCATAGGATCGTCGCGTTAGGGAGCCTGGAAGATGCCACAGAATACAACTGAACTTTTCGGAGAAGGGAAGCTGCACGCTGTGATATAATTCAAAAAGTGACTATACATCTCTCGGGATGAGTGGAGGCCTGTTTCCAGCAGTGGAACGTAAATAGGCTGTGATGTGTGATAGCGGAAGTAGAGTTACCTTGGCGCCGGTGTCCGTACTCCGGAACAGCTCCTGGACTAGAGCGCTGCCAGACTCCTGCACTAGGAACTCTAGGGACGCGTGGAGGGCGTCGTTGTTCTTCTCTATGAATTGATTCTGGGGAAAGGGGTAAAGGCAATTAACAATAAAATACTTTTTATTGGACACCAAAAAACAATTACTCAAGTAAATACAATGAACAAAGAAGAAGGGTGACACAAGGCAGTCTTATCGCTAACCAGCGATCTCTTCCAGACAACCAAAATTATCATAATTCACGTATAATTAACGAGTGGCGTTTGGGAACCGGGAGACGAGCTGTCCATAGACGTCCAAGAAGATGGAGCGACGACCTCGGTGCAGGTCCCGGGAAGCCGGTGGAAGGAAGTACCTAGCACAAGACCGGCCCGAGTGGCGAGCCTTGGGGGATGTCTATATTTAGTGGACATCTTTCGGCTGACATAATCATGATGATGTTTTATGAATGACCTCCAACGATTCACATGGCAAAGTGGAACAGTAACTTTAGTCAAGTTTTCCAGCCGGGCCTCTAAACTCGGATTAACTTGATACAACTAAACCCGAGTTAGATTCTAATCTGAAGCTAGCAACTTAGCGCAAGTAGGCCTAAGTATGCTATAATTATTAACTACCCACCGTGTTGTAACAGACAGCGCCAGCAAAATGCCTCAGCAAGAATCCTTCGTCATCTCTCAGCACGCGGTGCGCTTTCAGACGCGAAGAGCGGGGCAACTGCAGTCTGGAACCAATAGTAGATTGTAGGACTAGGGAGTAAAATTGTATATTTTACCGCGGGTGACGGATTGAATCCAGAGCGACGCGAAAGATTCCATAATAGAATCCCGGGCGGACCGAGGGATTCTAACGTGGAATCTTGGCCTAGCGAGGGATTCAAGCTATGTCACCCAAGGTGAAAATAATTTTTCACCTCACTGGCTCGAAAGTGGTCGTTTTGCAGCTTGATATCCGAGCGCAAAAGTTGTTTTTATCCGCTAGCGTGGAAAGTGTTTTTGAAATTCGAACGACGCATGACGCCACTGTCACAATAAAAAAACAACGATACGTTCTGAAACGCAAATCGTCGTGAGAGTTTTATTAAAATAAAGGTTCAATTTACTTAATATCATCATTAATAAAATTATATTAATAATACACCGTTTCAGATGTATTTCATTATTTCACTATGTTTTATCACAAAAATACTTAAATATGTGTATATTTTAACTGTATTCAATGAATAATTGAATCTTGAAGTACGAGTAGGAGTGATTTGGAACGCAACCTCCGGAAAAAAAAAACATTAAAAAAGTTTTAGATTGCTGGTTTTGTAATTTAGAATACCTATACGAAGTAATAAAGAAAATATGAGCGATCTAGAATCTAGATGATGATACGAATTTAACTCCTCCAGAGTTAGCACAAACTGTACGTGACGCCGAACTAAGTCTTCTTCCCGAAAAATCGCGCGTGAGGTGAAACATTTTGTGTTGCGCTCAGCAGCAAAGTCGTTTGCTGTCTCGTGCCTTGAAACCCTCGTTTCACTCAGGATTCTATATTTGAACCCTAGAATCCTTCGTTCACTCGGGTCTCAATCACGCACTCACAGCAAACAACAACTTTGCAGCCTTGCTTAACAAATAACTATTGCTACCGTGTTGCACACTCCGCTTTTCACTCCTCCTATGAGAAAACCAGTAGCTGCAGGGAGCAAAATCTAACTTTGCTCCTTGTTAGCGGGGCAGAAATGGAGAGGGAGAAAAATCGCATTTGCTCCCTCTGGGGCTATTGGTTTTTCCCAATGAGGGACACCGACCAGCTGAAGGAAAGCGCAAATGCCTCCCTAAAAAGACCGGCACAGGATAGAGAGACTTGGCGATTACTCTACCGACAAGAGCGCAACTCTTAAATGGAAAAAAGAAGAAGAAAAGGCACACGGCGAGTGAAAAATCCGCAAGGGGCACTATTTGTGTTGGTGTCAGCCAAGGCAGAAATTGGTCAATTTGCGCAGTTGACATTGACAACTATATATTCATTCCTCGAACGTAATCTTCAATCCAACGCCAGTGGCGCCCTCTGGTAAGCAAAATGGGGTGGCCACAATTAATTATCCTTCATTTACAGTATATTTCTTCATTTCCGCACTACATTGAAATCTCCTGATTAAATTTAAATTTGTAAACAATAGGGATGACGACAGGGTGAAGAAATCGAAATTTTAATTAGTCCGTCAGTCAGGTAATAAAAAAATATTAGACACGTATTTTTTGTTTTATCAGATTAACAAAGAATGACTAAGTCAAAACGCATTAAAGTTGGAGAGTGGGGGCTAACTACGTCACCGTTAGGTATAAATCGTACCTAACCGTGACGTCACGTGACATTTCAACTCAATATATCTCCGTATAAGTTTGATTCTGTGAAAAAAGAAAAAATACGTGTCCAATACTTTTCAATAATCTTCCTGATAGACTAAGGAAAAAAAAGTTGTCGTCATCCCTATTGAAAAAAAAATTGAGATATGCCATTTTTGGGACTACTACAACAGCCTATTTACGGCCCACTGCTGGGCACAGGCCTCCTCTCATCACGAGAGGGTTTGGGCTATAGTCCCCACGCGGGCCCAGTGCGGATTGGGGACTTCACACACATCTTTGAATTACTTCGCAGGTGCGTGCAGGTTTCCTCACGATGTTTTTCTTCACCGAAAAGCTCAGTGGTAAATTCAAATTGAATTTCGCACATAAGTAAACTTAGAGGTGCGAGCCGGAATCGAACCCCCGACCCTCAGCATGAGAGGCGGTAGGTCGAACCACAAGGCCACCACGGCTTCCATTAATTTCCAATAGTCCCGAGCAACATCCCTATAGAAATATAAACTTGTTCATCAGCTCACCTGTTATTATTGGCTGCAAGTTGTTTGTGCACGGAGTGGGTAAAATGGCCGAATTCCGGTTTGGGCAATTTCGACTCCTCGTCTAACAAGTGGAAGATACCGTGGTTCTTACTTTCGATGAGATCTGAAAACAATCAATAAAAAAATAACAATGTAAAATAATAAAAAAATCGTTTAGAATATATCCGAATAAACCAAACCCAGGTTATTTTAAATAGTGTTTTAACGATAATCAGTTATTCATAGTTGCTAGACATCATTTGAAACATTAAAGGCGGAATTACACTGAGTCGTTCGCCGCATGCTCTCAACTCAAAGCTAAATATACGATGTAAAGGCCAATTCAAGGCAGATACATCAATCATCGATGAAAAACATACAGGGAAACAAAGTACAGATAAAATTTTATTAGGTACAAAACTAGATAATATATGTTAGTAAGAATATGGATAAGTAGTTTTAAAACTATAATTCAATATATAAGGATTTGTATTTCACAACTTCGAACGATTTGTGGATATATGGACCGGGCCATAGAATATTTAATAGTACTACGTACAGAACGGCCACGGAATCACCCGCATGAATCTAGCCGGCGCGCAACTCGCGCCCAACACGCCCTTACCGTCATTTGTTTCATCCGGAGATGGAGAGTCGATCACTGGCCCGCGTAGTTGGTACACACACATTTACAAGTGTACAGACGTCCTCGCACGCAACATTGACAACTCATTCAATGGGGGCTATCGTTTCTTTATTAATTATAAATAACTATCATCCTATCGAGTAGCTATGCCGCAATGTAGTGGAGTTCCGTTATGTTTGGAAAAAAAAATGTTTTTTTTTCAAGCGTTCACATTCATCGCCAAATAATTCATATTTGCGATAATTTCACGAAGGAGATCACTTTTCAACAGGTAAATTAAATAAATTATGATTTATTTCACGAAGCCCCGACAAAACCAATGAAAACTGAATGTTATTGGACCTCACGCGACACTAGCGCCTCTAGTGACACGCGATAGCCCCCATTGTGTTCGAAATCCTGCTTTTATAGGCCGTGTCCGCCCTGTGACCGGACTTCACCCTCACAAGAACTTACCGATACAGTCCTGGTTGTCCACGAACCGCACCTCTGGCACGGTGAGCCCCTCCCTCTTGTATAATTCCTGCTCGTTCTTCAGGATTCGTTCGTTGAAGAACTGCTGCAGCTTCTCGTTGCAGTAGTTGATGCAGAACTGCTCGAAACTGTTTATTTGGAAGTACTCTGCGGGAACACGAAGGATTATATTATAACTAGCTTCTGCCCGCGACTTCAATGAACATTTTTCCGGGATAAAAAGTAGCCTATGTCCTTTCCCGGGACCCCGACTATCTCAATGCCAAATTTTATCTCAATCGGTCCAGCGGTTGAAGCGTGAAGAGGTAACAGACAGACAGAGAGAGTTACTTTCGCATTTATAATGTTAATATGGATTTGCAAATGTGGCAACTTTGGACAAGTTGAGACTTTTTCCCGTGTATTGGCTAGTTTGACTGATAAGTCAAATCTTGAAAATGAATGAAAATGAAAATGAAAATATTTATTCAGCAAATAGGCCACATCTGGGCACTTTTACACGTCACTTTTAAATGAATTTAACAGAAATGAATTTACCAGCGCTTCCTAGACCCATTGCTTGAGAAGAAACGCCGCAACAAACTCAGCAGAAGGCCTTTTTTCCAAATTTAAACATATAGATTTACATTAAATTTACATTATTAATATGTATAAAAATACACATACATCACATCTTATACGTCAAAACGCAGCTTTCATATAAAATCGCCTTTTGAAAGCATGATCAAACGCAATATTTATTGTGACCTATTTTAATAATTGGTTTATTATTTCAAATGACGAACTGTACTATCTGGGGAAGCGTGAGATGTCCAGATATGTAAGAAGTGTTTAAATGCAGGTAGCATAGTAACGAGCTGATGGCGAATCGAATCTATGTTCACTGCACATTTTTCTGGTGACCTGCCGATGATAGTTTTTAGATATTTATGATACAAGTACGGAATTACCTGTTCGCACGAGTGTCATACAACATTTTACAATGCATCATGCGAGGAAACACATAAAAAATATATTTAAGAAGTAAAAGTTTTATTTATTAAGGCGTTAACAATTTTAGAACACCCAAAAAAACTAATATAAAAATACAACTTTGTAATTTTATTGTTCAGATCACTTTAGTTTCGACGCTAAAGACATTTTACTTTCCCGGACACTACAGCGTGCGGGAAAGTAGTTCCTATTTTCATTCCCGCACAGTGTGCACAATCGTGCAGGAAAGTAAAACTTTCTGCGTATTAACGCAGAAAGTTTTACTTTCCTGCACGATGCAAATGCTGCTGCATGCGGCAAATGCTCAGAAAGTCCCCTTTATGTTGGTAAACATTAGTTTACCAACATAAAGGGGACTTTCTGAGCATTTGCCTTGTAATAGTACATTACAGACCTAGGGTGGTGAATTCGTAAATGTCCCAGATCGCAGGTTTCTGTGGCCCGAACCGAATTTACGAATTACCGCCCGTGGTTTGTCAAAAGTTTTACGTCTTGCCTTGGCCAAGAAGTGAGATTTTCTCTCCGCGTAGCGGACAGAAAATCCCACTTTATGGCCAAGGGTGATGTTAAAAATCTTACCAAACCCAGCTATATCTAGCACGCCGATGTAATACGCGGAGGCTTGGAACGGGATGCTAGCATTGACTCGGTGTACGATGTAATCGAACAACCGACTGTACACAGCTTTGGCTAGCGCATCTCTGGCGTTCGTCGCTTCGTACGTTTTCAGCGGCACCCTGCAATCAAGAGAATATTAGTCAAGAAAACAATTTCGCTAAAGAACACTGAAAAGATTATTTACGTCACACCAGGCCGAAAAGCGGGATTTACCGCCCTTGGGCGCTACGAAAAATCCCTCTTCACGGCCAGGTGGTGGTAAAATCGTATACTAACCACGGGCGATCGTAAAGAAATCCTCAGACCGCTAGATTATAGCCCTCGCCTCCGGCTCGGGCCTCAATTACCCGCGATCTGAGACTTTCTTTACTTCACCGCCCTAGGTGTGTAATGTACTATTACAATACAATACGTCAATAACGCCAAGTTATACAAAGGAGCCGTGGTGGCCTAATGGTTCGACCTACCGTCTCTAATGCAGAGGGTCGGGGGTTCGATTCCGGCTCGCACCTCTAAGTTTACTTATGTGCGAAATTCAATTTGAATTAACCACTGAGCTTTTTGGTGAAGGAAAACATCGAGAGGAAACCTGCAAGCATCTGCGAAGCAATTCAAAGATGTGTGTGAAGTTCCCAATCCGCACTGGGCCCGGGTTGGGATTATAGCCCAACCCTCTCGTGATGAGAGGAGGCCTGTGCCCAGCAGTGGGACGCAAATAGGCTGTAGTAGTAGTAGATACAAAGGAGCGACCTCATAATCTTAAATCATGAGAGCTCAAGCAGAAACCGTTGGACCGGTTTAGATGAAATTTTGCATGGAGATAGTTCGAGTCTCGCGAAAGGACATAAACTACTTTTACATCATCCTTGGCCGTAAAGTGGGATTTTCTGCCCGCTATGCGGAGAGAAAATCTCACTTCTTGGCCAAGGCAAGATGTAAAACTTTTGACAAACCACGGGCGGTAATTCGTAAAGCCCCAGATCGCATATTTATGACAGAAACCTGCGATCTGGGACATTTACGAATTCACCACCCTAGGTCTGTAATGTACTATTTTATCTCCGAAAAATGCATAGTGCAACACTACAACCGAATTCCACGCGGGCGAAGTCGCGGGCAGGAGCTAATAATTCTCGACGCGAACGAAGTAATTTTGAAGCAGTTGAGTATTGCAAGGTGTCCTCACATGATGGCAGTCCCCTTGATGCCGCCCCGCGAGCTCTGCATGAGGCGCGACGCGAGCGCCATGCGCAGCTCGCCCGCGTCGACCCCCAGC
>OZ020280.1:14104259-14139610 GCA_963971205.1 Aethes cnicana
CCACGAAACGCCTCGTTTTGCCTACGGACGGTTAAAATTTGACAGATTCTCTATGGAACAAATGTCAAAAATCAACCGTCCGTAGGCAAAACGAGGCGTTTCGTGGATATAGGAACCGGGCCTAAGAGGGCTCACTTCGAAAGTTGCCAACGTCGCAAATAGCTGTCAAATATTTTGCTGTTTTCATTAATCTAAATATATAAAACTCAAAGGTGACTGACTGACATCGTGATCTATCAACGCACAGCCCAAACCACTGGACGGATCGAGCTGAAATTTGGCATGCAGGTAGATGTTATGACGTAGGCATCCGCTAAGAAAGGATTTTGCAAAATTCCCACGGGAACGGAAAAAATCGGGATTTTACTTTTTAATATTTCTGCGCATACGAAGTTGCGGGGAAAAGCCAGTTTCAGAATATTACTGAATGAAAACATGAATTATCGCTCCATGGTTGAATAAAACATAAAGTATGAATTACAACAGTTATCACAGAAACAAGATTTTTTTTTAATATTATGGAAGTCATATCTTTTGAAAACTTTCCATCGCAGATTCTATGCATTTTAATGTAATCTTATCATTTGAATACCTAACCAACAAATATAAAACGAGACGCGTCATTCAACCATAGAATGATATCTTCCTTTTTAATTCATCAATATTGAGAAATTCATAAAAACAGCGAAACATTTGACAGCTATATGCGACGTTGCCAACTGTCGGGATAAACCCTCTTAACCACAAGCATTCATTTACCCGCGACTTAATTTAACACTGTATTTCCAAAGCCCTTTTTCCAGGATACTTTTAAAACCTTTTCCCAGCAATAACAAGTATAACACGACACAACTTAGAAGGCGCGCGGATTAAGCAATAACAGACTCTGCGTCAATGGCTTAAGTGCTTCGCCGCGTGCCTTCTATACCTTATCTGCTAGAACAATGATCACAATTATATAATAGTGTATTAGTGACATACCTTCTTCTTCAAACTCGATGTTTCCCAAATGTAGAACGGCTGCGACTACGCTGTACACGGCTTTTTTCTCCGCGTCCGAGAGACCCACTCGGGTTAAGGCCTGAGGAAGACATAATTATGATATTCATTCTATCACTAACTTCTACCCGCGACTTCGTACGCGTAGGGATGAAGACAGGGTGAAGAAATTGTAATTAGTCCGTCAGTCAGATAATAAAAAAATATTAAACACGTATTTTTTTGTTTTATCAAAATACCAAAGAATTACCAAGTTAAAACGCATTAAAGTTGGAGAGTGGGGGCCAACTACGTCACCGTTAGGTAAAAATCGTACCTAACCGTGACGTCACGCGACATTTCAACTCAATATATCTCCGTATAAGTTTGATTACGTGAAAAAAGAAAAAATACGTGTCCAATACTTTTCAATAATCTTCCTGATAGACTAAGGAAAAAAAAGTTGTCGTCATCCCTAATAGGGATAACTTTTCTTTCCTTTCCGACATCCGATTTTAATCAAACATAGCTTATATGTTGCTCCAAATGATGCTCTATCTACCCTTGAAAACTACATTCAAATCGGTTCAGTAGTGTCGGAGATTAACTCTAACAAACAGACAGAAAAGATTTCTAAAAATCATACATCTTTAGACCCCCCGTTCCTTTTTTTGAACTTTTCTTTCTATGTACAGACACGCCGGGTTCTGGTCTTTTACTATCTATACTAGATTAGATTTTAAAAAAGCCTAGTGCAGCCTTAATGGTTTTTTTTTTCCAAATATTGCACACTTGCCAGGTGTATTGATTCCAAAACCAGTTTTTGTATTACTATAGAAGTATAGATGAACGAACGGCCTCAAGGCACTAGGCTCTAACCAACTGAGTTGCTTCAGTCACTATAATTACGATATGCGATACGATATAAGGGATAAGCCGTCTTTGTAGAGTCGACGTCAAAGAGATGTTTACACTTTTTCGTCCTATTCCGTTGTATTAAGGTCCAAAAGTGTAAACCTATCTACTGTAGAATAATATTTAAGTTTGATTAGTTTTAAGTTCTATAGACAATAAAGAGTTTACATACATACATACATATGCCGCCCACCCAGTATTCCTCTCCTTTCTTGCAAGATTAACAACAGTCAAAAAAACATATGTTGCGACCCAGCTTTTCCCACCCAGTCTCACCTGATGCAGAGTTTGGAAATGGCCCACATCATCCAAAATAGGGTCCCGTAAGCCCCCGCTGGCTTGCTGCTGCTTGGACTTCTGATCCGCTGTCAGTTTCCTGTCCGATTCCGGGGTCGTGAAGTACTGGGTGCAACCGTGCTTTAGGTACTGCAAGGAAAGTTCATATTTGAGTGAAAATTTGGATTAGATTTACTACTACTACTACTACAGCCTATTTGCGTCCCACTGCTGGGCACAGGCCTCCTCTCGTGACAAGAGGATTTGGGCTATAGTCCCCACGCGGGTCCAGTGCAGATTGGGGACTTCACACACCTCTTTGAATTACTTCGCAGATGCATGCAGGTTTCCTCACGATGTTTTCCTTCACCGAAAAGCTCAGTGGTGAATTCAAATTGAATTTCGCACATAAGCAAACTTAGAGGTGCGAGCCGGAATCGAACCCCCGACCCTCTGCATGAGAAGCGGTAGGTCGCACCACTAGGCCACCACGGGTTTTTCGGATTAGATTTAGTTGGCAAGCAATATGCAAAGTTATAGTTATTTAATGTAGCTCTAGACTGTTAAAACACTCTAAACTTTAAAAATCCAAAAAAAACTAAAAATTCTAATTTTAATTTCGAAAAAATCCAGTTCAGCCCTTGGTCAGTGATCGTTTGTTTCGCTTATGGTTTGTTAATTTAATCAAGTTTAATAAATAAATCCGATTTTTAAACACTTTTTATCGTAATTTTGAAACAAGATTTCTGCTGAGTTTGTCTGAGCAAGCGCTGGTAGATTCTTTTAATTTTGTGACGCGTAAAAATATGTGGGGCTAGAGAGTTTGCTCAATTTTTCCTTCAACTTACAGCAAAATCATCCGGCTTCGTAATCTTCAGCGCCGCCCGCAACTCCGGCGGTGCGCCGGCGCACAGCAGATAGAACACATGGTAGTTCCTCTCCTCGGCGCTCTGCGTGCATATTCTAGACTTCTCCAGAAGATAGTGGGAGATGTGGCCGCCCACTACTTGGTACTTGTTGCTGAAGTGGACTTCGACGAACTTGCCGAAGCGGGAGCTGTTGTTATTGCGTGTTGTTTTTGCGTTGCCGAACGCTTCGAGGATTGGGTTCGCTGGAATTTATTTATTTAAATATTGACAATGGTTTTTGTCAGCGTCTGGGTATTAATAGCCGCTGACTATTCATTCATATTCTACTACTACAGCCTATTTATGATAACTAAATTCAAAACATTCAACACACCTTTCATACGTAATGTTTTATAATATACGTGAATGTATTAATTAACATTATTTCACAAACTAGATAATAGGGATGACGACAGGGTGAAGAAATCGAAATTCTAATTAGTCCGTCAGTCAGGTAATAAAAAAATATTAGACACGTATTTTTTGTTTTATAAAATTAACAAAAAATTACTAAGTTAAAACGCATTAAAGTGAGTGGGGGCTAACTACGTCACCGTTAGGTATAAATCATACCTAACCGTGACGTCACGCGACATTCAACTCAATATATCTCCGTATAAGTATGATTACGTGAAAAAATAAAAAATACGTATCCAATACTTTTCAATAATCTTCCTGATAGACTAAGGAAAAAAGTTGTCCCTCTCCCCTATTTCGTTCACGACACCTTTTAAATGTATAAAAGTAGGATCAAATCTCTTGTAAAATGAATCATTGCCTTCTTTTTTTTATATCAGTGGTATAGGCAAACGAGCGCACAGCCCACCTGAGTAACCACGGTAAGTGGTCACTGCGTCTCATGGACACCGAAATCCTATGATCCCCCATTAAGAGGGTTTATCCCGAAAGTTGACAACGTCGCATATAGCTGTCAAATATGTCGCTGTTTTTATTAATTTCTCAATATTACTGAATTAAAAAAGAAGTTATCATTCTATGGTTGAATAGCGCGTCTTGTTTTATATTTGTTGGTTAGGCATTCAAATGATAAGATTACATTAAAATGCATGGAAAATACGATGGAAAGTTTTCAAAAGATAGTACTTCCCTAATCCTAAAAATTTCCTGTTCCTATGATAATTGTTGCAATCCATACTCAATGTATTTATTCAACCATAGAGCGATAATACATGTTTTCATTCAGTAATATTCAGACACAAATGAAAACAGCGAAATATTTGACAACTATTTGCGACGTTGCTAACTTTCCGAGTAAACCCTCTTAAGAAATCATAAGATCTCGAATGCGTTGCCTACCCTGAGGCCTAAGATGGAATGCTTCTGTACCAGAAATTTCACCGGCTGCCCTTCTTGATTAAAAACATTGCTTTTCGTGCTACGTTTTAAATTGGCTTTTTTCATCGTCCTCGCATTGTTTTAGACGAGAACTATGTATTCCTTGGTGGAAACGGCTCGCCGTCTCGGTACTATCTTTGCATTCCTCGTGATACTTAACATGCAAACGTCGGGCAATCCCTTACTTTCCGGGCCTCGGCAAAATACTATTCTTATTCATGGACGAGCATTGAGAGGTGGTGATTCAAATGAATTCTAAACCTTATACTCCAGGTCTTACCGTCCAGAATCTTCTGCTCCACCGGGCCGGCCCCTTGCGCCCACAGGTCACACAGGTACTTGAGTATGTATTTGGTGGATTCTGTCTTCCCCGCCCCCGATTCCCCGGAGACTATGATGGACTGGGACTGCTTTAGGGACTTCATGTCGCGAAACGCTTTGTCGGCTGGAAGGAAGAATATAAATCGATATACTAATATTATAATGAATTGAGTCTGATACTGAAGAGACATTAGACTTGCGACGAGACGGAAAAATATCCCAATGGCACCTAGACTAAAAATAGTAAAACATGCAGCAATCTACCAGGCTGTTAAGGCTTCCCTGACCCAGCATCGTCAAATTGCTCAATTGAGATCATACTGTTCTAAGAAATGTAAAAAAGTTAAAAATATGAAAAAAACATATGTTATATTTGATTATATCATCCTTACATCGACAGCTTTCGATACACGTTTCACGAAACTTCGCTCGATACAATTTAATTCCAAAGTAACCTCTAACTCGGACCGCTAATCCAACTTTACTGCAGTTTATTATATCAAACAGTGTAAAACTAATTATAACACAAAAAATATCCATATTATATGCATACATCGACAGCTTTATAAATGCCATTTTTAGACGGTATTTTTATAGAAATTAAAACGCGGTAAATACTAACTAAATCGGGCGTTCTGTGCGTAGCGCTTTCTCTTTCACTCGTCCCACGAGTGACAGTGACGGCTGAGCTGGGTCTATAAACCGCCTTAAGCTGTACAATAAATTGTCCATTGATTTTAAAAATATGACTAGCTTCTGCCCGCGACTTCGTCCGCGTGGAATTCGGTTATAGCGTTCGAGCGGGAATTGAGCGTTAAACTATAACAAATTATATACGAAAACCTTCCTCTTGAAACACTCATTCTATTAAAAAAAAAACCGCATCAAAATCCGTTGCGTAGTTTTAAAGATTTAAGCATACATAGGGATATAGGGACAGAGAAAGCGACTTTGTTTTATACTATGTAATGATTGTAATAAGTTAAAAGACAAATTGAGAACTTTTCTTTTGAAGAAGTGTTTTTATTCTATAGAGGATTTTGTCAATTTTAATGGTAATGAGTTAATGACTGAAATTATTAATTGTAATTATTTAAAAACTCGTTTTTATTTTTTTTCTTATTTATTTTGTACTTTAAGAAATGTTTTAATTTTGAAAAAGTGATATAATATTCTACACAATGTGTTTTGTTAATGAATTAATAAATGAAATGAAATGCCAAAATGTGTACCTACACGCTGTCATACTCTCAAAAGTTAGTGCATTAAAAACTAATAATTAAAAAAAACAAAAAACCCGACTGCGTAAAAAACTAAAAAGAAAAAAAACAAGACTACTTAGTTCAGTAGTAGCCTAGTAGCTAGAGGATTATGTTAAGTAATATTTACCGTCGCCATCAGATATATGGTAGCGAACAATGTGATCATAAATATCTGGACACGATCTTACTGTCAAGACGTTAGACTACATGCTCAGATATTTCTGATCATTCTTGCTTGCTCATATTACGTCTAATGGCGATCGTACCTACTGAGAAATGACACCATGGAAATAATTTCATGTTCGACACTAACATAAATCAAATATTGATTGCTATTGAGGAATCTCAAGATGCCTACTATCGGGACCCATTATTTGTAACATTTTAACCTAGATTTTAAATGGGTCCCGATAGTAGGCATCTTTAGATTCCTCAATAGCAATCAATATTTGATTTATGTTAGTGTCGAACATGAAATTATTTCCATGGTGTCATTTCTCAGTAGGTACGATCGCCATTAGACGTAATATGAGCAAGCAAGAATGATCAGAAATATCTGAGCATGTAGTCTAACGTCTTGACAGTAAGATCGTGTCCAGATATTTATGATCACATTGTTCGCTACCATATATCTGATGGCGACGGTAAATATTACTTAACATAATCCTAGCTACTAGGCTACTACTGAACTAAGTAGTCTTGTTTTTTTTCTTTTTAGTTTTTTACGTAGTCGGGTTTTTTGTTTTTTTTAATTAACTTTTTTTTATTTTACTATTTTTAGTTAGGGATTATAAGACCGTAAATTCCGCAATCTTGTCATTTCATGGAGAGAGTTGCTATCGTGGGGATTATTAAGTAGCTTGCGATGATCTAAATTACTGATTATTAATCCCTCTAGAGACCTAACCCGGCTCAAAACGCTACATAAGCCTGACCTTATTAAAATTCTTCAAGTCAACTGATAGATGGCGCTACTGGTACTACATTAGAGTATTAGGTAGCTATTTTTTATTTATTTAAGAGCGCTGAGTACTGACTAGTGTAATTGGTACCTATAATCAATTAGGTTATATTTTACTGTATTAAGTAGGTAAATAACACTATTGACACTTTAAATGTAATAACGAAACTAAAAGTCTTGAAGTCAACGGATAGATGACGCTACTGGTACACTACATTGCACATGCGTACGTACTTGATTGAAGTTTGAGATTTATGAAAAACATTATTATTATTTTATAGTCGTCATGACCTGCTTGAAGACTCGTTGGTCTAGATTATTTCCTGTGTTGCTAATTCGAACGGATATCCTACTGGGTGGATAGGTACCTACTTTACGTGGTTAGTAAAGGAACTTTGAATCGTTATAAATCATAAACGGTTCTTTTGTCTGAAAAATGGTCAAAGAAACCTAATAATGATTTTTAAATACCTATTCAACGATACCTCACACGCCATAGTTGGTTGACTTTTATTTTTTTATTTTGTACAATATGGCGTCTGGTGGCCGCCATTTTGAATTTTGATTAATTTCCTATCTTCAGTGACACTCGCCTCGCGCCATTCAGACGAATCGATTGACGTATGATTCATTTAAATCGACCCACGCGTTTGATCTCTAGTGTGCCACAAAGGAACAAACATACATACATACATACATAGACAGGTAAACACATAACCCTCCTTTGCGGTGCGCAGTCGGGTAAAAAAGGGTAAAGGGTCCAATTGTCACTCGTTGACAGATCGACTTAGTCTGTGACACCGTGGCGCCATCTATACCGCCAAATCACGATAAAATAGAACATAATTGCTTATAAATACCAAATATCACAGTAAAAGTAGCCTATGTGTTATTCCAGGTTACACACTATCTGTTTCCCAAATTTCATGCAAATTGGTAGGGCCGTTTTAGCGTGATTGATTAACAAACATCCAAACAAACTTTCAGCTTTATTATATTAGTAAGATGCGAAAAAACCGAATAACACGCGGGCTGTCAGAAGATTGTGAAGAATATAAAATATCACCAGCTAGCTTATGCCCGCGACTTGCCTTGCGTAGGATTCGGTTATCGCGTTCCCGCTACTATGCTTTTTTTCGTGATAAAAAGTAATCTATATCCTTTCCCGGGACTCCAACTATCTCGATTACAAACTTCATATAAATATATCGGTCCAGCAGTTATTTAAGCTTGACGAAGCAACGGACAGACAGACAAGTTACATCCGCATTTATAATCACAATGCTTTACGTGAATGGAATTACAAATGTAGACAATTGGGAAACTCCTTTGGTAATCGATGAAAAACAGTCAATTCATTTGACACCAAAAAAGCTTAAATATAACCCTGACAAAAAGAAAACGACCGGCGGTAAATTAGCAAAATTAATGGATTTGTCACCTTGTAACAGTGACAAGTGTCTCGGATGCATTATGGAGTAGGATCCATGTGTCATCATGAATAATCGTTCCACATTAATAATTTACTACGCCATATTAATAACAGTATCTTTAAAACTTGAAACTGTCAAGGGTAGGTGTAACAGTATTCATGTAACAGATTCTCTGACTTATTTCAGAAGTTTTATTCGAAAACCACAGAACTCTTACGCCAAATTTGTGTGTAGTAAAGTCACCTAAAGATACATAAAACTCTTCTGTGACTGAATGACTTCTTGATTGAGTGACTGATTAAGTGACTAACAGACAAATACACAGCCGAAACTACTGGTTGTAGAAAGCTGTAGGTTTCCTCGAGATGTTTTCTTTCATCGAAAATCTCAGTGGTAAGTAAATTGAAATTTAATTTCACAGATAGGTAAACTCAGAGTCGGCGAGTCGGATTCGTTCGACCCTCTGCATGAGAGGCGGTAGGTCGAAGCACTAGGCCACCACGGATTTTACAATGAGTAGCACCGTATTTATAGACTATATTGGTGCTATTGGTAGTGGTTCTCTCGAGTTTCAAACCTGAATGAAGAAGTTTAAAAGAAGAAGGACATCATTTATTAGACACATACTTCGACACAACAAGAAATACACTACTACTACAGTCTATTTGCGTCCTACTGTTGGGCACAGGCCTCCTCTCATAACGAGAGGGTTTGGGCTATAGTCCCCATGCAAGAAATACAACAAAACAAAAACAAAAACAACGTTTAACAAAGTGAAACAATTGTGCCAAAAGGATCTCACTTAGCAGAATGCAGCGGTGTACCGCGGCGCTGGTTTTCAGTGGGACCCTTTAACTTGAATGAGAGGAGGCCTGTGCCCAGCAGTGGGACGTAAATAGGCTGGATGTGGTGGTGGTAGAATGCACTAACCTATAGCGAACACGTGCGGAGGCAGCTCTCCCAGAGATTTCCCCTGGTATTTCTTGATGGTGGCGGATGAATACATGTCCGGGATGTCACGGTACGGGTTTACAGCGAGCAGGATATTGGCCACGTACGTCTGTGGAACGTAGTAATATAGGGTATGTTATATTACAACAAGAATAACTCTATTCAAGTACTATTCGTTAAGTGCAACCATGGTTTGCAGTAGTTACGTAACTAATAGCTTCTGGCCTGCGGACATCACCCGCGTGGAATTCTGTTATCGCGTTCCTGCGGTAACTATGCGTTTTCCCGGGATAAAATTTAGCAGTGGACGATGTCTATCGGCTGACATACCTAATGATGATGATGATAAAACACCACTTCATGTTCAGAACTGTTTATGTGTTTTATTTTCACATATCGCAGACGCTGTGCAATTTTCATGAGTTGATATTGAAAATGAACATCAAGGGAACAATCAATCAATTCAGCAAATTGACCACATAGGTCAGAAATGAATTTACCGGCGCTTCCTAGACCCATTGCTTGAGAAGAAGCGCCGCAACAAACTCAGCAGAAGGCTTTTAAAAAAAATCACATACACGAACGAATTTAAGACCTAGAATAATATAGGTAGTAATATTTGCTACATACACAAAGATCTAAATTAAAATGCTACTTATGCTTGTTTTATTTATGTATATTATATTCCCTTTTTTTTATATGTTTGATGAAGTCTGTTACGGTTGCTGGATTTGTGTATGAGGTAGGGTAGCGTATTTATTTGACAAAACGTGGTGTGGATTAATGATATATGTGGTTTTATTCATGACGAGGCATGGTGTGGATATTTTTAACCTGTATTTTTTTTGCTTTTAAATACACGATTCTGCATTCAAAGGCTACTATAGTCAAGTCATATGGAAATATCATACCTACGCTTAGTGCGACAATGATCGATAAACCCCAAGTGATTGTTCCCAAGGTGAGCTGAGTCAGGCAGTTGCGTGATATGTTTGTATGTACTTACGTAAATCTTATTCTTTTTGTACCGCTCCACCATGTTGTTTAAGAGCGTAGCCTCGTTCAGGAACATTAGTTCACCTGAAAGATTGACATGCAAATAATTAGAGCTCGATATTGGTATTTCCTGTGCCACTCGCATCCACCGCGTTCCCGCGACCTTTACAAGGTCGTCACTCCATCTTGTTGGGGGCCTACCGACAGCGACAGCGACAGGACCGGTCTGAGTGGCGCGCCTTGGGGGAGGCCTATGTCCAGCAGTGGACGTCTATCGGCTGAAATGATGATGATGATGATGATGATGATTGGTATTTCATATCAAGTTCAGTGATTATAACTAATGGAAGAAGAATTAACACTCCTACTTAAAGTAATTTTACGAGTAGGTACAGGAGTTAATTTGTTGAGTCAGCACCTGTCTCCTTTATACGACAATTTTGAATCTAATTGCGCGGGCGAAAATAGTATCTGTAGCAATAGTAATAAAAATACTTAGCTAACTAAGTATTTTTTATTACTATTGCTACAGATTGAATTAACCGGCATACGGCAGACAGTCTTAGGCCCGGTTCCTATATCCACGAAACGCCTCGTTTTGCCTACGGACGGTTAAAATTTGACAGATTATCTATGGAACAAATGTCAAAAATCAACCGTCCGTAGGCAAAACGAGGCGTTTCGTGGATATAGGAACCGGGCCTTAGTAAGTTAGTTTACGAAGCATTATTTGTAAAAATCTCAGTTTTAAACTTCTTGTAAAGTCATCAACGTTTACGAGTATAGCACGATACAACTTGTACAACGAAGGCGCGCGGTGAAGCACTTCAGCCGTTTACGCCGATTCTTTTATTGCTTAATCCACGCGTCACTTCTAAGTTTTGTAAACCTGTAAATAAACCTCGTGATAGTCCGAAGAGGGTCTCCAAGTGACCCAGAGACACTCACAATTGTCGTCGACGTCCTTGGCGGGGTCGCCGGCGGGCATGACGTCCTCGAAGCTGACGACGCGGCGCGGGTGCCGGTTGTCCAGCGGCAGGACATCCGCCTCCTCGCCCATCAGCTCCTGGATGCGCGCCAGCACGAACCCGTCCGCCGGGTCGCGCACCCATACCACCTGCTTGTCTATCATGGTTACCTGGGACAAGAGGGATACAATAAGGAACACGTTCTATAGTCTGTAAAAAACCGGCCAAGTGCGTGTCGGGCCACGCGCAAAGTATAGGGTTCCGAAGTTGACGATGCCCACAGTACCTTTCTAAGACTTATTAGCATCTAGCTAGCCTGTGGTATGTATGACGTGCCCGCCCGACGCCCCTGCCGCTCGAGAAAAATCATTGCTTTTTAAACCATTTCATAAGTTGGTCGACTATGACTCGTAAGTTTGTACAGCCTACTTAGCTGTGATAGTTTTCCTTTCAACTACGTTATATATGCCACAACCGTGATTTTTTTTCAGCTATCCAAATACCACCATTTAGCTGGCAGGGGGGGGGGGGGGACACGTGACTCTAACAAAAAATAGCACTTGAAAGCTTAATATTTCACAAACGCATTACTTAATCAAAAAATGGTTTTAACAAACCCACAATATTTTTTTAAGACCAATTCAACGATATGCTGCACCATGGGGTACGCAACAAAAAAAAAATACATCCCCACTTTACGAGTAGGGGAGGTACCCTATAAAAAATATATTTCAAAATTTTATTGTACCACTTTGTCAGCGTAACTAATATGTATATTCATGCCAAATTACAGCTTTCTAGAACTAAGCATCTCCGAGCAATAGTGCGGACAGACGGACAGACGGACGGACGGACGGACATGGTGAAACTATAAGGGTTCCTTATGAACTTCGGAACCCTAAAAAGGAGTAGGTATAAGTGGTACGCCGTAGAGGTTAAGTAGACGAGTAGAGTTGACAATCATTTATCCGTCGAATGTCTCTGCGTCTAAAATAGGCTCAAGACCTTTCCTGATTATGATTTCTTAGTAAAGCACGACAGAACTGAGTAGGCGCGCCGCGAAGCAGTTAAGGGATTGACGCAGGTCGCAGAGTCTACCCGCGCGCCTTCTAAAGGTAACATAACACAATACGACCCACGCAGCACGTGCTGTCACGCAGCACATTTATTAAATAAGACATATTATACTAGTCTGTAATAATCAGAAATAAATGATTTGTAGCAAACAGTCAAATTAAAGACGAGTATGCATCGCATCACAAATAAAGCTCTTTTAGAGGCTTTCTCGTCGCGTGCAGCTAAATATTAACGATATTTTAGGGCCGTGGTGAATGATTCGTGAGAATAGAAGCGATTTGGAAATATCGCCCGCAATTGAAATGAAAGTGCAATTAACATAGATAGGCCTTTTCATGGTTAACTCGATTTACAAGTTTTGATGGACAGGGGAAGACAGCGGGACGGTTGAATAAAAGGTGAAACTAGACGCTCCCAAACTTAAATGAACCGATCTCATTCATTCGTCAAAAAATTCTACCGCAAAACAATGTTAGCAAGAGGCCAAGAACAGAAAGATAGAAATGCATGGCAAGACTGGCTACTTTGCTAGATTCAGGCCGACCCCTGGGATCACAAAGAATAATAGCTATAGATAACACCCAGAGCTTGTGTAAGTTAAAAGTGAAGCAACCGTTTCATAGGGCACGTTTTACTGTGTCACGCCTCACGAGAGTCTAATCCCATACAAAATGGTCGAGAATACGCAAACGCCAAAACCGACAAAACCAATACTAGAGATTCATTTTTCTTTGCTTCGTGCGGCTGGTTTATGTATGCATTAGTTTATGTATGTTTATCTTTCATATATTTTTTATGTACGTTTATGTAAATTTATCCTCTTTTGAAATTATTTGTTATCTTCCTTGTATTTCTGTAGTTTCTTTCTGATATTGATGCACCTACTCATTTTTCTTTCTGTTTGGCCTTATGGTTGACTGGTAGAGAATGCCTTTAGGCATTAAGTCCGCCAATTGTATACATTTTGTATGTGCAATGAAGTTTAAATAAATAAATAAATTCAGAAGGGCTGCGTTAAACCGTTCTTATAGTAACGTAAGTAAGACGAACAGGTGTTATCCTGCCCGAAGCTGTGTTAACGAGCCATATTAATTTATTTTCATTATAATATAATCATGTTTACATAAAGGTTCTGTTTTACTTCGTTTACCTGAATGCATAATTACTCATATTATAATTGCATCACGAGTTGGCATGAGGTATCAAAATAAATAACGGCGCATGAATACTAACGACGAAGGAAGTGGGCGAGCGCATAAAAATCTGTTCAATAAACATGATTTACATTATAACAACAATGATATGCATCTACAATATAATAGAGAGAACATACTGTTCAGCGGTACTACGAGCGGGATGTCGGAAAATGAATGTATACTACTTAATGATCGTGCATTGGAATTGAGTACCAACCAACTGACTTACATTTGGAAAACAAACCTGCAATAATTTCATACGATAAGAGTACTACACAGTACTAGTTTCTCAGGCATATTTCGGTATGTATAGCATTGCTGCAATCCGGCTTTTGAGTAGGAAGTTTACGATACTTGTATACATTGATCATTTCATAGGGCAGATAAAGTCAAAGGACAAAAGCACAGATTTCAAAGCACACTATTCCGCTACAATTAACGTATATCATTAATTCGCTTTCGAGGCGAGCGAGCATAACCTACACTTTCGAAGTGACGTAAGGTGTACAAAAACAGTGATCTCGGCGTTCCGGTAGACGGACGGAAACAAAAACTGTGCCGGTTGCATTAAGAGACAAGTAACAGTGAATACAATTAATCTCAAGACCCATCAATCTGTGACATTTCATCAGGCATCATGAGATAGCGGTTTGTGAAGAGCACATTCAGAAATAGCAAGTCAGCTTTAGCTATAGCAACGTGCAAACAGATTTACCCATTATACTATAGAGCACTAACAAAAACACAGAATAACAAAATAGACAGCGATAGTTCAGATTCAGAAGCGTTTGCTTAATGCTTGTTTTGGAATTATGTAACACGACTTTTGTAAATATGAATTTACTTTTGGAAAAATAAACTTTCTGCATTTCCTACAGGATTCTCGCTGGTTTTAGTTAAGACAGTTTTATCGTAATTCTTTAACATGTAAGAAAAATATATTGTTTGAAAAATCGTGTTGTAAGCTGATACAAGGATTACACACCTTGCTGCCTTGCCCTACTTATTTTAACGGTAGCTATAAGACTTCCCATAGCTGACGTAATGACTGCACAAATCGGCATGGCCACTCAATTGAAAATATATAGAAAAAAAAGGACTGTAATCCAAATAGGAAAACGAATTGTACTATTTTTCAGGTACGCTCTAGTGAGCTTGATCTCAATGCTAAAGAAAATGGTTCTGAGCATTATAATAGAGAAAAGAGTAAAACGTAGCTATGAATAATAATCAATGTAGACTAGCGGAGATAAACGGGGGAAATTACGTTGCGAGAGGATGCGACCGAGAAAAGAACGAAAACGCGACTCCACATCACCGAGCACTGCAATATTTGCAAGTGGCTGGGAACTGAGAACAATACAAATGATTTCTGAAAATTTCAAGACCAAGGAGAACGTGAATGTACCAAGGAATACAGAATGCGGAACGTTTCAATACCACCAAGTCAAGACTCACCTAAGTGTTAATATCTCATTGAAACAATGTAACAAAGGATTATTCACAAAATAATCTGCACAGTCCAAAACCGCTATATTATTTCAATAATTATCAATTAACACAAAGTGATTTCTTTCAACACGTCGAACAACACTGTGACTAGGTACACCGGATATTGTTGGACTAGCCGATAAAGATCTTAATGTAGATAATATCAACTATCACGGCAAATTCAATGAAATCGAAAACACCTACCTCTAAAAGATTAATCGTCAAAAATAACATGAAACTATTTCATATTTAAGTATAAAAAATGATTTCAAGATAACATATTGATTGTATGAAGGTGATACGGTCAACGAAAAAATTTTAAATAAAAAAAATTAAACCGACTTCAATCAAACTCCGACAGCCTGTGAACTCGGTGTCAAGTTCTATATAATATATAAGATTGTCATAGCTTTGGGTCGGTTCACTTGACACCGACTTCACAGGCTGTCGGAGTTTGATTGGTCGGTTTATTATTATTTATTTTTTTCGGCTGCATTGTCCAAACATGGATACAACGGGACGTAAATATCAATGTAGTCTTTGAAACTGATGCCAAAATCATACACGTGCTAACAAATTTTGAGGAATTCCCTCATTTTTCATGGATTCCATAATCAAAACTGAACCAAATTAAAATGGGACCACCTTGGAAGTACCATAATAAAAAAAGAAACAAATATAAATACCTACGCGTCGAATTGAGAACCTCCTCCGTTATTTCGTCGGTTGAAAACTTAGACTGAACCGACCGACATCCATCAATGTCTGCATCGAGAACTGATTTTTTACAATTTCCTTGTATGATTATAACCATAAAGCATCAATTGAAGCGAGAGTGCATTTACTGCCGGTCGGATGCATGGCGATCGTGAGACGATCAAGCCGTTGATGAGAAAGCCGGCTGCTTTTGCTTATCCTTCTCGGAACGAGAAACCGAGCCGGGAGCAATTACTTTAAATAGCAATTCATTCTTCACAAACGGTTCTCAATTTCCATATTAAAAATAATATAAATATTAGCTCAAGGTAGTCTCATAGACCCACAATCACAATTTTGAAAGCACTATCCATCTCTCTTTTATTTATCTTCTGCGAAAGGGACGGAACCAGTTTTTAGCTTCCCAGTGGCCTTTAATTACATGTATTATTCCTTCAGACCGCCTCCACTTGCGATGCGATGCGAACCTGCCATACCTACATAGAACCGGATAACACCTGCGCTATTACTCAAAGATTAATGACTAGGATTACTGGAACTTGTTATTTCATCTAATAGCATATAATCTAATACTAATAATTCAGCATCTTATTATGCAACGGCAGAAAACACATTTAGGACTGGTGTAAATATTTAAGATGGCGTTGCTTGCACTAATATTCTCAATGTGCGAGATCAAATCAAATGTAATGCTACTAACTAGCACTCAACATTATAAACGTACGAGTACTATCTATCATAAACTGCAAAACCTTCAGTAATAAAAGTAGGCGGAATATCAAACGATACCTTAGGTCATTAACGTGCGTATGTAGGTGTGAGGAAGGTAAAATAGAATGAACTTGTTGCACACAGTTCTTGGTAACATAGTCGAGTCATCGAGGCCAGATTCGTTTGCACAAGTCAAAGTTAAACCAACACAATGGCAAAGAAAGTATCACGAAGAGCCCAATAAATCATGTCAGCGACCTCTGACATTTTTAGAGCGTGTTCGACAATGGCTCTCTTCAATCTTACTCAGCATTGAAAAGCGACCTTAATCGTGATCAAGCAGAGTTTATATTTGGATGGATGAGTAAAGCAAGCAAGTTGTACATTAGGTCTGACCCCGCGGCCTCGAACCGTGCCATTTCAGCAAATAGGACCAACTGACCGCACCTTTTGCTTTTACCGCGTCAGTTTTCATTGTCCCATCATTAAGCTATTCTCGGACTTCACGATTTTCGAATGGAGGCTTACTTTGTAACATTAGTATAAATGCTTGATTCAATTCGTCGTTCAAGGTGTGCGAATTGTGCGATCGTCGAGTATTGGATGGATGGTTGAAATTATTTGGCAAATCTTGAATCAAATATATTAAAGGTTAAGCTTTTACTCGACACGGTCAATGTAATGTGTTACATAATACAAACAAACTTGCGTTCTTTCTAATCCACAAATTATTTAAAATTCAGTTATTGACACAGCTGTCCGTAGTTGCTGATCGCTATTCCGAAATCGATTGCCTTCATAGTCATAGCATTGAACTTGTGTGTGCCTAGCTTTTTCTATTTGGTTACAAGACGCAGTAGATCTCGGCGTGTAAACAGGTTCCGTTAACAGGTTTGTAATTGTAATTTTCTTCGCTCATTGCAAATCTCATGGGTTCATTGCTCGTAAATTTCGTACCAAGCACACAAAGTTAAGTTGTCTCAAGTGTCCTTATGCTGCCAAAGCCAATATGGGATATATTGTTATCGCTATGCAGACCAAAGTAGCGTGAAGACTTGAGGGTAGGCACTGAGCTAACAACAGAATTGTCAGAAAGCGAATGATTCACCATCATCGACACTGCAACTGTGCGCTCAATTACCAAAGTCTGCTTATTTAAACAGATTAAGAACGAATCTTCTTAAGATTGGATTGGATGACTAACGTTTACTTAAATAAATTACTACTTAATGTTAAGTCTGACGGTGTAAATAAATCACTGCTTCGGTTGTAGAAATTTACCCATTAATATTTATGTTACGCGATATATTTCTTTAATTCTTTGGAATATTCTATGGGTACAGGTGTGTCGTGAGTAAATACGTTTGTGAATGGTCTCGCGTTGCAGTGCTACTGCGTGAATCATCGAGACTCTAAATGCTACTTGACATAAAAGTGTGAGGAAATGATAAGGAGTTCTCACCTTGTCCACAGTGACATTAATAAGGTCATTGGAACTCCTTTAGTGCGGTGCCATTTTGAATGGACTCATGGTAACATTGGTAACGCCTGTGGAGCAACGCTAAATAAGTTCCGATTTTTACAGTAGCGTGTTGTCAATGTTATTGCTATTGCTAAACGCTTCAGGTTTCTTTAAAATTTAAATACTCGTACCTCAGGTCAAGGATTGTGGACGTTGTAGTTAGATATTTTAAGTGTCGTGCCATAATGTGTACCATAGGGTGTATTGCTTATTTATATTTTGCGCTTACATCACATTCAAGAAGTTGATATGGAGACACTTTCGCGACCAGTGGATATTTGAGCAATCTTGAAAATAAATCAAGTACACTTGAACATTACAAGAGAAAGACATATTTCAAATGCATATGAGTGAAAGAGATAGAGAAATAGATTTCGTGATAGATGACGGATGGATGACGTAAGATTTCAATAATACAATAACAATGTTAGAATCAACTGTGCCATTAGACAAAAAATCGGAATCGCAACTTAAATTAGCAGCAAAACCTATCGGAACGTGGAAACAATAGCGTACAATTAGACGGTGTTATCTTATCTCCAAGGCTCGAGTACAATGAAAATTCTCGCGTTTTTCGTGTCGACACTCTATGATGAAATGCGAGGCTTGTCGAATCTTTACCAGCCGTTGTTTTTAGCCAATTTGTGGTGTCATAAAGAATTCATTTCATTTCATAGGTACAAACAAAAGGATACAGAAGACAAGAGACAGTCCCTATTATTTGTTAATATAGGACTGACATCATCATGATCATCAATAACTTTTTGAATAAACAATCTCCTATCCACCAGACGAAACAGTAGCAGAAGGCTAAGACGTGCAATATTTATTGCTTCAGAAGAATCAAGAATGATACAAGTTTCAAAGGCTTTTTATAGCCTTCCTGTAATCAGCTTTCTTGAACAGAATGCGGCAGCCTAACGTGATAAAATCCGAGGAGTTCGCGATGGACGCAGATTGTGGCCGCAGGTGGGCGTGTGGGAGTTCCGCACGCGGCTTATACAGGCATCGGCCAGACTTGGAGCCTCTAAGTTGTTGATATTATAACGAGAGTTTTTGCAAGTAATTCCCAATATAGCTTGTGTTGCTTATGTGTTGAACGTGAAAGGTAAACGTGGATAATGTGTTAAAGTATAACTTCTTGGTTTACGGCACAGGATGACCGTTGATTTTATGGCTCATTTATGGCATCAGACAGGTCGATGAACGGCATAAATCAAGAAGCCATGAGATTTTATAACCGTAAACGGGCCCCTAGCTTCAAGTTATGATTTAGTCTGCAATATTTTTGAAAGAAATATGCAATAAGCGAGTTATTGCGTGACGAAATATCATAGCCAACTGTTATTACCACACCAAAGTCGCGAAAGGCTCAAGCGTAAAATCTACAACTGGGTTACCAATTTCTATAAAACCAGCGTCTGCGAAACAAACGCAGGAACTATGATGATATAAATGGCATAATCAGATTGACTGACATTGAGTAGCCTCGTCACGCGATACAGTGTGCAACACAGTAAATATTAATAGCCGCACGTGGTTTGAGGATCACCTTATTTGGCGTAACGAGCTAACGAGTTAGTCATCGTCAATGGCAAGGTCTGGCGAACAGGTTTTAAGTTGGGCAAGCTTGGAGCAACGGTCGGTAACTGCAACTGAGCTTGACCCGGACTGCAGCGCAACGGTAAACGGGGACCGTTTGGAAGTGTTGACGCTGTATTTTCCGTTTTGAAATATTTCTGCAATATACTGCGCCTCACTGGGCTTTAGAATAATTGTTGAGTGAGAAAATATGAACCCCAAAAATATATTTTTGTTATCACTGTTATCAGCGTAGTCACTTGTATTTGGAACTACATTCTAAGATCCCACCCAAGTATAAAATAATAATTCCTACTAAAGTGTTCACACACTATTCATTTCACATGTAAACACACCTAAACGCGCCTGCAAATAAAAAAACAGATGCCGTTGGAAGCTGGTAAATCAAACATTCGCATTCGGCTGGTGGACAGTTGAATAATTCCATTGTTTAACACGATTTGGTAACCATTTTTGTGTAAAATACCATATAATTGCCAAAAAAATCGTTTCCTATATCCTCATGGATCGCATCGTCGCAATCTAAATTTGGAAACTATTGACAACTATGTGAAAGAATATCCTTTTAATTCAAAATTATTTCTCTGAGAACTCTCGAGATACCAAAAAAAATGTAATAAAAAGGTACCAACAGAACAGAACTGTTGTGGAGGATACGCGATACACCGATAGGAGACAACGAAGCCGCGGCTCGGAACGAATCAGTAGCAGACCGAAACGGCTTTTACATATTTTCATGTTTACTTATATGTCAAGGAAACATTGATTTTAAGCTATCATTAGCATTATTTATCATCATTGATTTAGTACTACCACTACAGCCTATTTGCTTCCCACTGCTGGGCACAGGCCTCTTCTCATCACGAGAGGGTTTGATTTAGTATTGAAAAGAAAATCCATACTTCCATACTAATATTATAAATGTGAAAGTGTGTTTGTTTGTTTGTTTGTTTATTTGTCCTTCCCTCGCGTCGCAACGACTGGACCGATTTGAATGAAATTAGGTATGGACTATGGAGATAGTTTAAGACCCTAGGAATAACATAGGATACTTTTCATCGCGACGTTTCAACGAGAACGCGCGGTCTTTCACGGGTCAGACCAGTTTTTCAATACTTCTATAACTATAATCATCTATATGTGTAGTATCATCGGGTACGCAGATTCCAAGTCTACGCGGGACGAAGTCTAGTAAGAATTATAAATGAATGGAAAAAAACTCACGGTTTGGAAAGACAAGAAGTTGATTTCCATAACGGTATCAGTCAGCCATAAGACAGAAAGGGAAAAAAATAGACAATCATCGATATATAGCGAAACACAACAACTATATAATCTTATTCTTTTTTATTATTATTATTATTATTATAGACGGACAAACAGGCAGACGGCCCACCTGATGGAAAGCGGTTACCGCCGCCTATAGACATTTGTAACACCAGAGGCGTCACCAATGCGTTGCCGGTCCCGTAGATATTTAATGACACCCTTTTTAAAACATCCCATATTGAAGCGCAGAGGGAAAATTTCAGCAGGGAGTTCATTCCAAATGCTTATAGTACGCGCTAAAAACGTTCTAGAGAACCGACGCGTAGACGAGCGTAATGTCTCAAGGAAATGGGCATGAACACCCTGCCGATGACGAGAGGTGCGATGATAGAAGGAAGCGGTTGGCACCAGTCTAAACAGTTCATCTGAACACTCCCCATTATACAGACGGTAGAAAACGCAGAGAGAGATTCATTAGAAAACAGCATAATGTTAAAAATATAGAGGGAAGGCGTTATTTTAGTCATGTTTTACTATTGTTAAATCTATCGACTTCATAAAACAATGAGGGAAACAGTTCTTTGTTGGTAAGCATGTAATTTTTCAGTGTCATAGGGTTCCTACTATTAGTATGAGGGCCCTAATCCAAACATCGTCAATGATTGATCGTGACGTGAACGACGCAGAAGCTAATTGCCGATGAGGTCAATTACAGATCAACCGATGAGGCCAAACTACATTTATTATTAATTCAGGTTAACGAATAAATCATCGCTGGGGCCAGGGCCGTATCAATCGGCTCCCCTCATGACGTGCGAATGCGAATAAAGGGAAAACGCAGTTCCAAACAGGATGAAGTAGCTGAATGGAAAACTTCGAACCAAGACAAATATTAAGGGTTTCACATATTCGCATCGCTATATCATCAACCTATAAATTCACAGTGTTGGATGGACACAGGCCTCCTCTCATCAGTCATCATGCCGTGTTCTTTAAAACCAACGATGTTTCAGTGCGGATTAAGAGCTTCATACGCATTTTTCGAAGTGCTTGGTAGTCCTTCTCCGGAAAGCCTGGAAATGTTTTATCTATCTATGGCCAATTAAAACTAAATTTCGAACAAGACTTACTCAGAAATGGGAGCCAAGATGTGAACCACCGTAGTCTGAATGAGCTCTATAGGTTGTTTTGAGTAAACAGCTTTGTTTAGAGCTGACCAAAAAAACGTTATGTCACATACCTATTCAACTCTGCTCAAGTTTGCCCCAGTTGTTCGCAGCGCGAATTATGTAGTTTGGCTTAATTTGAGTTCACTTACACGATCCGCAAACCGAAACAATGTTACTTTCAAAATGGAAAACAATGACGGTTGCTGGTTGCAGATAAATTCATGACGTAACGCTATAAATAAGAAATATTTGTAACACGCGAATTATTCTGCACGCTACGGTGGTTTAATTGCAGGAAGCTGAGAAACTTTAGAGCTGGTTGGTATCAATTAACACCAGATGTGGGTCATTACCGTTGTGAACCACTTTCCTCCGAGCTTATAGGTAATCTAACAGGATTTTTGATGCATATTCATCGGTATCGTAATTACCGAATTGCTTTCATGCTACATAATTAAGCCTTTCTGGCAATTCTGATGATGATGTATATGTAGGTATGTACCACACAACTTTGCATATTTCGTATTTCCTTATGTGTGACGAAACAAAATAGTTAATCTGCTATACGAGTATGTATATGCATATGCAATGAACTGCAGTATACGGCGTAAGGAACCACCGCTAATCTGCGAGACTCCGAGTAACGGTCGGCGCGGCGGACCGCGGCCGAAGCCTTGCAATGACAATCGATATCGCGTGACGTGAGAATGGAGAAAAATATTAGAAAATTCGGCTGTATTCGGATCTAAGCATACATAGGGACAAGCAGCAGGAAGCGACTTGGTTTTATACTATGTAGTGAAGATGAACACTTATTTGTGGTGCGGAACCTTTCGCTCTCGCGAAGAGATAGATCCTTGCTCTTGCGGTAAGTAGACGTCTTTTTCGACTGAAATGATAATGATGAAATATAGTAGCGTGGTAGCAATTAAGCATATGATAAGTATATTGTAACCATTGTAAGAGTATAATAAACATATATTGAGGAAGAGTACTATACTACTGTTAAGTGAGACTCATGTGACAGATGTTACTCATGCCTTTAATGAAATCTAAATGCATTCATAACATCAAAAGACAGCTTAATCACAGTTGTTAAGTCGTTGCGTAATTTGACACGTCTAGTAAGTCACAGACATGAAAAGCTGTAATATTGCAACTTTCTAAGTTGGGAGGTTACCTCATTATGTTAGATGCAATGCATCGTCACCGCGTCTGGATTGCTGGATGATTTTACAAAAAACTACTTTCGCTGTTTCCAGTGATATTTTATCGATTAAAAAAATTGATTCGCGAGAGTTATCATCAATTTAACCGTATGACTAAAATAAAATGTGATTCACACTTGTTTGAATTGAAGTCACAGAATTCTTATTTGAATTGAAGTCAGGAAATTTGTCGTCGTCAGCATCGTTGCAGAAACTTCAAACGTCATGTGTCGCAACAAACATGTGTAAATTATGTATTGTAATTGCCGAAATTAGCAAAATTTCACCAAGATTATGATTTAAGACAAATGTTTAAGTAAACGCCAAAATATATTGTATAAAGTATATTGTATTGTATTGTATTGTATATTTCGTAATTTTTACTTTCAAATAATCTAGTATCGATCTTCTTTCATTTATCGTAATTTAATTATGATTTTTTACAATGGTAATGACGAAGTACGTGTAATGTACAAAGTTTCTAACATTACAACTTAGTAACAATGGTTTTGTACAGTTTAGTTTCAAGGTCGATGCCAAGCCAACCGGTTCTTTCAATAAAAGGAGGTTCGTTCCATGAGTTGCTTTCTCATAAATTATCTACATTTGCATACATTCAATATCTCAATGAAATCGCTGAATGTCTATTTTAAACGCGAAGGTCTATTTTAATTTGATACTTGTCGTAATTTCCAGAACTTTCTCGATCGTGTAACGAACTCATTGGGTCACGTACTGCACCACAGTGTCGCATTGCCCCATAGACAATGGTGGATATCCGAGTTTCCGCTGACAACCGACGCGTGACCATAGCTTCCTGCATGGGGCTGGCACCGTGTCGACTGTTTTGTTTATGTGGATGACGTCATGCTTGTCTAAGTTGCGTGGCGACGAGGTAAACGACAAATGATCGAGTCATAAATTGAAACGGTCAGGCGAGGCACTGATTAACAAGCATTTAGGTAGGTATGTTGTCCGTGGAGTAAGTCGTCTTGCGTATCCTATTAATATAATAAACATATTTAATAAAAAATCGCGTTTGTTATTAAGTGAAATTTGATATGACAGGGTGGGTATCGTTGTTTAAACTTTAACATCATAGAACTCTCTTCTTCTTAATGCACAGAAATGTTCACGTTGCGTGCAAATAAACAAAACAACAATAAAAGTAAGTATATCATCTAATTGGGATATCTCTAGTTACGCAGTAATTGTGCCAATTATTCCGCTTAGTCAGCTATAAAAGTAGCAAACCGCATGCTAATTACTATTTATCCCACACACTACACAATTTTTGCAGTATCTGAACGAATAGCGATTAATAAATCATCCACGTATATGCCTCGGCCACAACAAGCATAATTACCGTCCCACCCCTGTTGCCCATGGACCTCTGGTCACGAGAAACTCTGAGCCATAGCCCTATTGCGGACCCAGTGAGACAAGGAACATTCGTAACACACATCTTTGAACGCATATAAGTATTAAGTCTTGCCTAACATACTTAAGAGAAACTAACTAAGATTTGAAACCCCCGAGTCGCAGTAAAAATTCTAATATCCATTTTTAAAAGACCTTTTGTTGCGTTTCTTACCGGATCCTTCCGAGCAAAGGCTTCCAGTCCACTGCACTAAGTTCTACATAAGATTCATAACTGGCATGCGAAACAGGCCAGATGTGGCCAATTTGCTTAGTAATTATTGTTCTCACAACTCAATAATTACTACGCTACGGTTACCACACGAATAACGAACCCTTTGATGGTACCATGCAGTACCTGATGCTTTCATACTGGATACTAATCTAGTAAGGTTCGCTATGCAACACGGTTTGATCAATATCTCCTGAAACTGTATGACGTAAGTACACGAATTACAATAAATGATAGGCGCGAGGAAATATCCCCTTTGGCATTTCAATAACCCTTAAACGCTTTTAAGATATTATGCGACTTTATTGTCATTGCCTTACGTGCAAAAATAGGGTTCGGGACAGGTAGGGTTCCTAAAGGTGACGGTCATAGTGAATGCTTCCGAACGTGGTCAAGGTTGGATGGCTGCTTTTCCTTCCAGGTGCTGCTTTATCTTTTAACATGGTTTCTGAATGCGATGCGGGTGTTGGTATCTAATACGAGTAGATTCATATCGCAACTCGGATAGCGCCATCGCTACGTTTCATTTCAACCAATCAGAAGTCACAAGCAATGACCGATTTATAAGCGTGCTGTGGTGCATTTTGAAGGTAGATCAAGTTAATTCTCCAAAATATGGTGAGGAATGTCTACTATACTTCAATGATTAATTGATCACTAATCCTTCCGCGATGAATAGACGAAATGCATTGAAGTGATAATATATTACATATTTGAGGCACACTATAAAGTCTGTCGAGTCGTGCTTCGGCAAAGTGCTGGGGACCCGGGTGCATTCAAACGAGATCCCGGAGTCCCCAAATGTACACTGATTGAGGCCACCGAGGGGGTTTTATTGGGTCATTCGGCACTACCCCAAGGCACCGAATATCTTTAAACAGAAGATTTCCCCCTCGGAAAAAAAATACCTGGTCTTGGCTGTGAAGTAGCTTGACCTCAAGGATTTAAAGGTGCGATAGCGATTTCAAAGTAATATAACACAATGTAATCAACTGGCTATCTATCCTTATCTGTTTGGAGTATAAATGAATCTTTCGTGCTATTTAATAAAGTGCACTTCAAAATTAATTGGCCAATACATGAATTATTACTTAAATTCAAACGAACAGCAAACAATGTCTATTATTCATTGGCATTTTAGAGGTTAGGAGTTTAGAATTGCAATAACATTTAGCGTGGCGCAGGCCTTATCTAATCAACGATTGAATGTAACGCATTCCTGCAGTATTAATAACCTGAAGCCACGCCTAAATAGGTCAAGAATTAAAAGAAGGTTTTAAAAAGTCATAAAAAAACAGCGTTTATTAATAAATTAAAAATAGACTTCTATATTTGACGTCTTCCGCCGAAGGAGATGCCGGTCTGTTGTCCTTTGTTGGTCCCGTACTGCAGGGAAATGACGTTCTGTCCGGCCTTGAGCTGTTCTTCGGAGAACTCGCGAACGTTCTTGTCGGCTTCTTTGGGGCCTATTGAGGGCTTGCCGTAGTTGCCCGCCTTTCTACCCAGAGACTGAAGGCAGATGACAACGGAATACAAGTTCTGCCGTTCCCACAAGTCGATCGTTTGGAAAGTCTCTTGGGGAGGCACTCCAAGCTTCTTAGCGGCTTCGAGGAAGGCGTTAATATTCTCCATGCATTTGAAAGCCATGGTGGATTGGTTGATCTTCTTGACGGAGCCCTCTTGGATAGCGTTGACTAATTTGCAGAGGAGGGTTCCGTCGCGGAGGACGCTGTACAAGTTCTCGACATCGCCCGAAGTGTTTGAAGGCTCTCCGGTAAGCAGTTTGATCCACTCGAGGGTCTCTTTGGCAATGTCATCGCTGTATTTGCTGTTGATCCGGGCCTGCGCCTCGGCGTTGATGCCAGATTTCCCAGCGCGGTACTCGGCCATGATGTGTGGTTAGCTTTGCAGACACGGATCCACTGAACCTCCTTACGATAAGCGTCTCGATATCACGATACGTTTGATAGCCATTATCACTTGTTTCACGAATTCCCAGTCGGTTTATTACTGCGGCAACGACGATAAGTGGTAATGATGCTCGTTGAGGATTATGCCGCTGATCGATAGGCATAAATACAGATAATGGAATGGACAGAAGTCTGTGAAGAAGAAGTTGTTCGTCTTAGGCATATTTTATGCTCATATTGGTTAAGCATGATACCGTTTGCTGAGAAATAGAAAACATTGAAATATCTAAAAGAAGAACTACTGTAGCACTGCAAAACTAATATAATAAATACTGGGATTACCAGTTCTACAAACTTATACCCGTGAGTAAGGAAAATATTCGTCGTAGGTACCTATACCTAACTCAAGACCTATCGAGGATTTAATTTCGATTTATTGATATATCAGCGCTCACGTAACTGGCACCTGATAGTTGATAATATCGGGCGTCCTTCATGCCTACTTATTAGAATATAGGTGTTTTGGACTGAGGAATAATCTCAATTTGATATAGCGCTGTTACCGCCCGCCAGTGATAGGATCTAATTAGCAGATACTTAGGTGCCTATAATTTAGGCATTTTATGCTAGAGAGCCGTGGTAGCCTAGCGATTCGACCTACCCTTTATTGCTGGCCATGTTTCTGAAGCCAGCCGTGTCTGTAAAGTAAATCGTCCGGGGTGGTACAACCGTCTTTCTCCATTAACCTGCCGCCAAATAGCAGTGCTCGCACTGTTGTGTTCAGGTAGGGGGTTAAAGCAGCCAGTGAAATTTCTGGCACAGAGGCATTCCATCTTAGGCCTCAGGGTAACACATTCAAGAACTTATGGTTTCTTAACGGGGGATCATAGGATTTCGGTGTCCATGTGCCGCAGTGAACACTTAATATCAGGTGAGCTGTGCGCTCGTTTGCCTATACCAATGACATAAATAAATAAAAAAATCAAAGATGTGTGACATCCTTAAAACGCACTGGGCCGGGCCCGCGTGAGCAGAGCATTCAGTGGCGTAGTATCTCAGGGCCCTGAAGCAGAAAAAAATGGGAGCCACTTCAAAACTCGACGGCTCCATGGTTTTTTTTACTTCAAAAAACTATTTTGAGGTAAAAAACCGGGCCATCAAGCTGAGGCGGCCCCCTGAGGTCGGGGGGGGCCCTTGCCCCCATAGCTGGGTCACTTTGAGCACTATAGTCCTTGTTATATCCTATATTGTAACCGATGTTAATCGTAGTAAGTATAGGGCTATGCTATGACCCTTGTGGAGGTTAAGTCGTGACGAAAAAGCGAGCGCATTAAGTCAATGTTACTTAGATATGCAATAACTATTTATCTACGAATATTTGCGGAATCAACCATCTGGAATCTGGTGGCATTCGCAACATAACTGATTGTTTTAATAATTTCCGTGTTATAACTTTTGTGGAATAATAAACTGTTATCTACACACTCAGGGGCCTTCATTTTATTAGGTCCTTACATATGAAATTGGCGTTTCATATGGCAGAAATGAAAACGATTTTTTTTTATGAAACTATTTTTTTATTTAGTCAAAGTATGTACCATGGCTATCTATGCACTTTTGCCATCTCGAAGGTAGTTCATTGATTCCTTTACTAAAAAAAGTGTGTGAGCGAGAATCAATAAAATCTTTGAAGGCCGTTTGGACAGCCTCGTGAGAATTGAATTTTTTTCCTTGCATGAAGTTGTCCAAATTCCGAAAAAAATGGTAATCAGTTGGAGCAAGGTCCGGGGAGTATGGTGGGTGTCGAAGACATTCCAGTCGCAGCTCCCGTAGTTTTGCGGCCGTCAAACGTGCCGTATGTGGTCGAGCGTTGTCCTGAAGCAGCAGTGGGCTAGATCGATTGACCAGTCTGGGTTGTTTAATGGCTAGCTTTTCCATCATCGTTTGCAATTGTTGACAATACACATCAGCCGTGATTGTTTGCCCAGATCTTAAGAAACTGTAATGGATGACACCGGCACTAGTCCACCAGACACTTACCAGTACCTTTTTCTGAGTCAACTTTCGTTTCGGGCAGAATTTGGCTGGTTCACCTGGGTTCAACCATTGTGAAGAACGTTTCCGGTTGTCGTACAAGATCCATTTTTCATCACAAGTAACGATACGATTCAAAATGCCTTCATTATTGTGCCGGTTGAGAAGTGAAACGCAACACTCGACGCGTGTTTCTTTGTTTGCGTCGCTCAATTCATGCGGTACCCATTTTTCAAGTTTTTTCACTTTTCCAATTTGTTTCAAGTGAATCAAAATGGTTTTATCACTCACACCGAAGCCTGCCGCTAACTCTGACGTGGTTTGCGATGGATCTGCTTCCACAATTGCTTTTAATTCTTCGTTATCAACTTGTGTCTCCGGCCGTCCACGAGGCTTGTTCTGTAGGTCAAAATTTCCAGAACGGAAACGTTGGAACCAATAACGTACCGTATTTTCTTTTGCAGTAGCTTCCCCATACGCATTGTTAATCCTACGAGCCGTTTCTGCAGCACTAGTGCCGAGGTGAAACTCATATTCGTAAATATAGCGATATTTTAAGTTCTCCATATTGTGAACAGAACGATGTGAAAGAAAAACAAATGACGCGATAACAAATAAATTTCGTAATTCGAACACAGAAATACATGGTCTTAAATTTGAAATAAATTTGAATTTGGAATTCCTAGCCGAACGCCACATATTTTGAATCAAAGTTGCCAGTTCGCCAAACGCCAATTTCATATGTAAGGACCTAATATTTAGCCCCATGGCCCTTTTACACTGCACACTCAAGGTGTTTTATTTGGGTTTTTTTTGTCACCTGCCCTGATAATTATTGTTGGTAACGTTAACATAGTTCAGTATTATTCACGTTGATCGTAATTATTGAAAGATATAAAGAAGAAAGACACTTTAAAAATATTGCAGTTCTATAAAGAAAACTCATATTTGAGATCATCTTGAGTTACATTTGATCCGGAGAATGTTGCTTAACAGTTAGATAATGTGAGATAAAAATTATCAGAACAAGAGTTTATACATAAATGTCGTTTGGTTTTAAAGATTTTATTTTCATCTGACTTTCGTTTATTAAGTAGAAGGTATCTGAGATGTATAAATTGTGTTATACCTGATTATTCTGAAAAAGAAAACATATAGGATATAGGTACAGATCCAAGGAAGCAATTTATACAGTCATTTTTTTCCAATATGGCACGCATTATTTTGTTTATTTTTATAAACCAACTTTTAATCCAGTTACTTACATGCAATGTCAGAGTGATTTCTATTGCAATTTTATGTATATGGGTATAATATTTGCCAAGTGCTACATTATACTTGAATTGAGCAGGACTTGTAGATTATATATACGAGGGGCGTTCAAAATATTCTCGGTATTGATATCTTATAACCTCTTTTTGAATTTGTTTTGTTACTGGCTGGTAAGGTTCATTCTTTGACATTAAAAAAAAGTATAATTCAAACCGAGATGTTCTTTTGTTTTTCTGCAATTTCTGAACAAACACGAACACAATGAGTGAATTAACAATGTTAACGAAATTAGAACATCGTTCCGTAATAAAATTCTTGACGAAACAGGGTAAAAACCAAAAAACCATAAAAGAGGAAATGGATTGTGTTTACCGTGAGTCTGCTCCTTCTTTATCTACAATTCAAAAGTGGTCAAGCGAATTCAAACGTGGCAGGGAGAGTATTGAAGATGACCCTAGACCTGGCCGGCCTGTAGTAGCTACTTCACAAGAAAATATTGATCAGGTGGAAAACCTTATATTGGAAGATGGTCGAGTGAAGATAAAATCAATAGCTCAAGTAACCAATCTTTCTATTGGTACCGTACATGACATTATCCATGACCATCTTAATATGTCAAAGGTCAGTGCAAGATGGGTTCCGCGAATGCTGACTCGACTTCAAAAAGATGTGCATGCAGCTTGCTGTTCCGATTTTATTGACCTGTGTGGTGAAAATCCTGATGAGGTGCTGCAAAAGATAGTTACTGGAGATGAAACCTGGGTTCATCATTATGACCCAGAGAGTAAACAGGAGTCCATGCAGTGGCACATTAAGGGTTCAGCTCATCCCAAGAAGTTCAAGGTCGTCCCTTCCGCTGGCAAGGTCATGGCAACAATATTTTGGGATTGTGAAGGAGTATTGTTGATCGATTATAAAGAAAAAGGTGTAACTATCACGGGACAGTACTACGCGAATATTCTACATCAATTAAGGGACGCAATAAAAGAAAAAAGGCGAGGAAAGTTGTCTAAAGGTATTCTGCTTCTGCATGACAACGCCCCTATCCATACTGCTCATATTGCCAAGGCAGCTATTGCTGAATGTGGGTTCGGAACTATAACTCATCCACCGTATAGTCCGGACTTAGCCCCCAGCGACTTCTTTTTGTTCCCCAATCTCAAAAAGGATCTGCGTGGAAATCGATTTTTTGACGATGAGGCGTTGAAGGCGGCAGTAGAGGAGCACTTTTATACCAAGGATAAAAAATATTTTTATGAGGGATTAAAAAAAATAATTGATCGATCTTTTAAGTGTATTAACATAGGGGGGGAGTATATTGAAAAATAAAAAATATCAAACTGTTCATACTTGTTTGTTTTCATTCCGATACCGAGAATATTTTGAACGCCCCTCGTACATACCTACCTACTTTAGTAGTTTTCAGGGAAAACAGTTTTTTTATTGACAATAGGATTTTCTAGTAGTAGAGTGCCCAAAGTACTAACTTTGCTTAATTTGGCCCTAGAACTAGAATTCAAATTGTTTACAATTCTCAGGATATTTATTTACTGTACTTTATTGTTTCAATAACAATGACTAGAACAGGCATTGTTTCAAACAAAGCCATTTTTATCACCTATTTTCAAGGATAATGATTATAGATATGATCAAAAGTGATAAGGGAATTTCCATTTTACTAATTGATGTTTATTATAAGCAATGAATATGAATAATGTTTACTGTGTTTAAATCAACAAATAGAAAACTCTGAGAAGTCTAAGACAAACAGTTGGTAGTGGTTGGTATTTAGGAGAACTTAAGTTTCTTTTTTTTTTCAAACATGTATTAGATGAACAGAGATAACAGAAGTACTGTTTAAAATCTTATGTTTTTATGAAGTACTATTTTAATGAAGGCTTTGGAATAATCTGATAACTACCTACCTAACCTAAATAAATATGCAAAATAAATCAGGTGGGCATAGGTAAATGATGAAAAATATGCAAAAATTGCAAGCTGCAAAGTGTTGTCCTTGACATATTGAAGAACTAGCTTCTGCTGCGACTTCAAATAACATTTTTCTGGATAAAAAGTAGCCTATATGTTGACCAGTGTTATAAATTACCCCCATACCAAATTTTGTTGCAATCCGTGCAGTAGTTTCGAGTTAAATCGGGACATACATATGTATATAAATACATACATACATACAGATAATTTTTCAAAAAATCGATATTATGTGTTCAGTATCGTTTATCCCCTCGACTTGATTTTCATTTTCAAGTTTCAGACGCGACTTCTTCTACAGACATATTTTTAGTATAGATCATGGCATGACTCAGAACGAAAAATCGATTTAAACAGCCATCATCTGAGAACGACGCGATAATCTACAATATCACGATTCGTGCATGCACAAAATTTTTGATTACGGGTAACCACAAGTATATTTCCGAAAAAGAAAGCAACTGAACTTACGAGTAGCGAAATCTTCAAAAATTCCAGTTGGAATCCATCTCTCGGGCTAAGTTAAAACGTGAGTAGATTCTTGCAAGATTTACTGATCGAGCAAGATAAGAAATTCCATCAAACAAAGGTAAAAATTTGCAAGTTAAAAACTTTTTTAGTGACTCACCAAGCCCGCGTTAAGTTCAAATACCACTGAGCACAAAACAAGAAAAGTTAAGAGTGAATATCCATTTGTAATATTTCACTATCACAGCACAATCACAATAACTTTTTATTGGCAAGCCGACCGCACGGCACTACAAAAATTGTTGACAACTTGACACTACGAACGAGCGGTATACGCGGCGCCGCACAGCCGATTCGTTCGGAAACGTGTCCTCCCACTCTCGTAGCCCTCTCCTCGTGACAGTTTGAAAGTGGCAGTTCGGAGCTCGCTTTTGATTGGTTGCTGGGTAATGATAACGGTTGAGCAGCTATCGAGCTTATCGAATTATCGATATCGATAGCTGTTCAAAGAGATAACTATATTGAATTAGGTACTTTAACATTTTTCTGGATGCAACTACTAGTTATGTGTGAAAATATCACAATAAATTTCGTGGCAGTAAAGCATCAAATATTGCATACTACGTTTGAATGTCATTAAAAGGACAAAGCGTAAAAGCAGTTACTAAAAATGTAGCACGATACTGTGTAATAATAATTATCGGCATATGTATTTATGTAATTAAAATTTAATAAAATTTTAAATGTAGTTTGTACTGAATGGCCACATTGATGTTGAGGATACATACATAAAATCACGCCTTTTTCCCGTAGCAGTAAGTAAGTAGGTATATGAGGATACATTATACAAGGACAGGTATTGTCATTACAAATTTGATAAGACCGGAGACCCTAATACATCAGCTCTATTGCGATTACACTATCGATATTTTGTTAGTAAAATGTATCCTATACACACCGCTATCCTTTGTCTCGTCACTGTCAATTGAGTGTTTCGTTTAGAAATCTTAAAGAAAAGTCTCTTGAAAGTTTGAATACAGAAGTTTATAAGTTTTATAACGCAAGTCGCTGCAGTTTTCAAAAAATAATATTATAAGAGCTTATTAGGTACGCGATTATTTCACTAAAACATTATCTTGGGAAAGTGGACACGACAATAACAATCCAAAATTGATGGATCTTGCATGCAAAAGCAGAAATACGGAACCCTAAAATGAAAATGTAACATTGAAACAAATTATAATATTCCTAAAATGTAACAATAGAAAGACAAAAAATATAAACCATTATATGCAAATAAAGAGTTGTAAAAATAAAAACGCCTGAAAAACATTCAGTAAAGAAACACCAATCTAAAATGTTTGCTATTTAATTTTGCTAGGGGCATAGTTCTTGCAAGAACGGTAACAACCTAACAACCGAATAATGACAGCCACTGCTCACCAGTTGGTGCCACAATTGGTGAAGTGGTGGGTATACAATAGTGTCAATGTCATTGTGACGTTTGACGTTTCGGAGGCTTCAGTGCTGCCAGATTAGCATATAACATATAATGTGCTTAGTTGGCAACACTGCACATCACGCGATTCTAACGCCTCTAGCGCGCGACCACACTCGCGCGACATTTAATCATTTAGTACCAAGATAGCGGCCGAAGAGCTATAAAGACCAGAAATACTTAATCAACGTAAAAGAAGGACAAACAAACAAACAAATAGACACACACTTTTACATTTATAATATTAGTATGAATTAATATGGATAAATATTATAATATTAATATGGATAATATTGATTTTGAACAGAAAATTAAAGATGTCGTTTTGATGCCATGCGAGATCATTAAATATTGAGTGGTCCTCAAACATATCACCCTTTGGAAACTATGTAATGGTACCTATTTCTAACTAATGAAGTCTATTTGAATAAACCGAAGCTCCGCTTCCCAAGCCATCAAAACCGGCAAATGATTGACTTTGTTAATGGGCGCCTTCTAACGCACACCGTAGAGTATTCTCAACAGTAACAGGCTATTTCGAACGTCCAACAATCCATTATTTATACCTACTTAGTTTTCTTTTCTCCAAGGTCGTGTCACAGCTCCGCTCCGAGCTATGTAAGTAAACAAAACTGATGCAGCTTCCATGTTGCAATAACAAGTAGGTACTTAACAATCGATCGCCAATGGTAACAGACATCTTCTCATCAATTATCATTTGACATATACTTCCTGAATGCATGCCCATGCATGCCTATGTTGTAAGTAGCGCTAAAAAGAAAATGATAACAAACCGAATACTTACCTAGTAGAAGCTAACTACGTAACCGAAGCTCCAGTATTGGCTTTCAGTAAACCCTTAACTAAGTATCATGCATCTAAGTGCTAGCGCTTGGTAGGTAGGAGCTATAGTGGAAGGTGCTAGGTCCGTCCGAGTTGGTACCACCGTCTTAACCGCTAACCTGCCGCAAAATAGCAGTGCTCATCACTGTCGTGTTCCGGTAAGGGGTTACGGCAGGCGGTGAAATTACTGGCACAGAGGCATTCCATCCATAAGGCCTCAGGCAACGCATTCAGGATTAGATTTCGGTGACCATGGGCCGCAGTGACCGTTTATAGGCGCTTACCATCAATGACCTGTGGGCTCGTTTGCCTATATCATACTATCTACATAAAAATACCTTTAGCTTAGTACAGCTACCGAAGGTATTACTTGTAGTATATACATACCTAAGGCTGTGC
>OZ020280.1:14139810-14238151 GCA_963971205.1 Aethes cnicana
GAGGAGGTTACTGCCAAACAGTTGGAACGAGTGCTGGAAGACAAGGACTTCGTCGCGGTGTACTGGTGTAAGTGCGCTCGCCCGGCGTCTCCGATGGCCGGAGGGCAACGCTGGCCCGGCGCCAGCGCGGGGGCGGCCGCCGTGGCGAAACGTCTGCGACGGCGCCCGTCCAAATGGGTTATAGCCGTTAATGATCTTCGGGCCGCAGCCGAGCCGCCCGCCTCGACTGACCGGAGCTTCGGGCTGCGCGCATGATATTTTCGAAGCGAGCGGCTCGGCACGAGACTCACGTTATGCAACCTAGCGGAGACAATAAAACTTGACCCGGCCGCTGCGGCCGTCGGCGCCGCCTAAAATGGCGGCGAGTCTCGTTTTCCACCGTTCCACCGTCCTGGCTGCAAGGTCGCCAGGCGCCTACGCTCCGGGCCCGGCTAAAACTAACCAGTGTGGTGTGCCAGGCGTGCCGCTCAAATAGACTCCCATACGTGCTTTAGGAATCCCAACTATTATTGTTTGTCACTACTTATGTCCCGAAATGTTCCCGTGGTCTGTCGGTTGCCACGCTAAATCCACCCACGTCCACGATAAATGCTTGGAAAAGTGCGTTGTGTATGTGGATGACGCTGTAACTCTATGACAACTGCAATGTAACCTCATTGCGTCCAGGGCTGTCAAAATGCACTTCTCGCCGTTGGATGGATGCATGTCTTGACACAAAGAGTGCAATAAATCAGTGGCCGTCTCGCTGTTACTTTATCTCTTGGCCGAGCCGAGGCGCCCTGACCTCACTGCAGCCGGTCTCCGAAGCTCTATGATCATTCCAATTAACTTCTCTTGCGACATGGTTGGCGGGGCTTACACCGTGTATCCTCCAGACGGTGCCGGCCGGAGTAGGTACTTAGTGGCGTCAACAAAAACATAAACAAAACATTGCAAACATTATTCGATAACCTATCGACAGTAGCCCTATTATATTGTTCATTAAGTAGATTCTGGTTTATTACATCTAGAACCTCAGACCAAGATTCTATTCAAACACTCGAGTAAATTTTAAATAGTCAACTCTGTCATCTCCGCCAGTGACGTCGCTGGTTCTCCCTTGCTAAATTTTCAGTCATAAAACGCGTTGCTACAGAAATAGTCGCAGGTTGCCTAGCGTGTTTTCTAAAAGACAATTAGAAAATGTTCCGTACAAATGTTTCCTTTGGTTTGGAAATCATCCAAAATCACGAATGTTATCAATTTAGTTAACAGAATTAATGAAAATAACGGTTGCGTTCTTGAAGCATGCAGATGTTTAGAGCGACGCTGTGAGTTATAGTTCTCCAACCATTGACATTAGCAAAGCACATTAATTAACCTGTAGTTAGCGGTTCTAATCAGTTCTTCTTCAACCTTCTGTTAATAACTATTATATTTTCAATATCTTTTGTTTTGATGAAAATTATAGTGGAAAACAAGAAATAAAGAAAATATATACCTTCATGACAAGACACTACAAATCATGAAAGAAATAACAAATTACAATATTAGGTTACAATTACAACAAATGAAGTATTGTGGTCTGTCACTAAATGGTCCTAACTGAGCATTACTCAGTACAGCGCCAGTACAGCGCTGGACTTTCGGGGATTGGGATCGTTTGGACCCAAAAACTTTAAACTTTTAAACTTGGTTTCATTCAAACCGTTAACCAAGCAGCGTTTGTTAGTTTTGTCGATGTATTCTCTGAAATTCCGTAAAGAATAACAGTTGATAGCTCTGTAGCCATATTCAATGATGATGAGTTCGTCAACTTGCTTGATGCGACGCAGGCTTTTTCTTTGTTTTACAAGCATACGGGCAACCTGGTGGTGACAGCTCTCTGTCACCTACTATGGATGCTTGTAGCTTCAGAGGCATTGAACTTGTAGAAATCTTATGACTTTCTCTTTGAAGAACATCACTTAACACGTTCCCTGTCCGAAGGCCCCCAATGTGGGGACATGAAGCTTTTTTCACAAGTCCATGCTCCCACTATGGAGTCACTGCTTCATACTAAGATACGTATACATACGTCAGTTGGACTTGTGAGATTGTGCTGTCATTTTATATGGGGACAGGGAATGTGTTAAGGCCGTTCCCTGACCCAGCTTCGTCAAAATGCTCATGTAAGATCATATTACTTTTCTAAGAAATGTTAAAAGTTATAAATAAAATAATAATAATAAGTGAAATTCTCTTATTTTGACATGTAAAATATGCTGTAATTTGATATTGAGAAATAAATGTATATGTCTATGTCTATGAAAAAAACATATGTTATATTTGATTATATCATCCTTACATTGACAGCTATCGTTACACGTTTCACGAAATTTCGCTCGATACAATTTAATTCCAAAGTAACCTCTAACTCGGACCTTTAATCCAACTTTACTCCAGTTTATTATATCAAACGGTGTAAAACTAAATATAACAGAATAAATACCCATATTATATGCATACATTGACAGCTTTATAAATGCCATGTTTTTAGACGGTATTTTTATAGAAATTAAACCGTGTTAAAAACGAACTACATCGGGCGTTCTGTGCATAGTGCTTTTTGTTCACTCGTTGCACGAGTGACAATGACGGCTGAGCTAGGTGTAGGAACGGCCTTAAATCATTTTGGTAAGGGCCTTATCACACTTGCGATTTGCGAGCGAGTTGAAAGCGTTTTTTCAATACAAAACTCGTACGCGGCGAACTCGCGGCGTGTTCGCCTCCATACAAAACTCGCTCGGGAATCGCAAATGTGATAACGCTCTAATGCAATGGAGACCTTAGCAGGTAGCTCATTTTACAGCGATAAAGATTCAACAGCAAAGTAGGCCACAGTAATTTCGCCAAACACCGCGACCGCAGAAAATGGTTTCTTGACCCTTGTAAAATTATGATGCGTGATATGGTCGTGACTAGACTTTTTTTTGTTACTATGGACTCTGTAGGTTACTTATAAAAATGGACGAAACGATTCAACAATTTGGACTAAAAATTAATCACAGTAAAACTAAAACACTAATAGCCTCTAAGCATTCCCCAGAACATGCTCCAATAGAAATCAATAACGCTGCAATAGAACAATTAAATAAATTCAGATATTTAGGAAGCTTAATAACCAGTGACTCCAGATGCTCTGCAGATATCATCCAGAGAATTGCTATGGCAAAGAAAGCCTTTAACAATAGGAAACACCTACTTAAAGCTAAAATTTCCAAAAAAGCTAAAAAACGTCCAATTAAAACATATATCTGGAGCATAGCATTATATGGCAGTGAGAGCTGGACTTTAACGCAGAGAGATAGAGACAGATTAGAAGCGTTCGAAATGTGGTGCTGGAGGAGGATGGAAAGAATTAGTTGGACAGAGAGAAAGACCAACGAAGAGGTATTGAATTTAGTTGGAGAGAAAAGATGCTTATTAAAGATAATACAAACGAGAAGGAGGAAAATGGTTGGACATCTGATTAGACACGATAGGTTTTTGAACGTTATAATGGAAGGTAAAATGGAAGGAAGAAGGGGAAGAGGTAGACCACGCTTAACCTACTTTGACCAGCTGAAGGAAAGAGCAAATGTCCCGTCTTATTACGACCTAAAAAGACGGGCACAGGATCAAGAGACATGGCGGTTACTCCACCGACAAGAGCACGGCTCTTAAATATAAGAAGAGAGAAGAAGAAGGACTCTGTAGTTTACCTTAGCATAGTGCTACGCGCTCTCACTACGATCTTATTCCGTTCAGTTCACATGTTTATAGTATTCCAAAGTATCTCAAAAGACTACGTCACTTACTATCTATAGACTATCAAATCCATCATTGCCGTGTTAAAAATACCCAGCCGATGTAGAATGGTCACGTTACGTACATCTTACGGCTCGTGACGTTTCGTCCATATGATTCAGGGTATGCATTGGAAATATATGCCGTGAATTGGCTATGGGTGAAAAATGACAATGTGCTTGATTATTTTTTTATGGATAGGAATAACCTTCCGTATCAAGAGAAAATATTAGCTTCTGACTGGTGATGAATGTGGTGAAGTTTTTGGTTTCTTGAATTCAAGTTTATAATTCGTTATTTTGTCATGACTTTTTTTTTATTGCCATAGGAGCGATGCAGTGTTTTCCCGTTTTAAAATAGATCTGCCAATGAAGCCTCAGTTAGATACCCCAAGAAGATATTGAACTAGCGTCTGCTATAATTAGCAGAGTCGCACTAATCACTTTTTGTGCTATCTAGGATCTTTCCTGTGAAATGGGAAATCCTGTCTCAGTCTATGCCGTTGTCGCTTTGGAGGTCTCTATTATAACGTGGGCAGGCAGTGCGATCATAAACTCGCAAATGGGTAATCAACAAACGTTCTGCAGTTGTGTTATGGGTTAATTTGTATGGTGTTCCATTAAACTTTAACTACGGTTTCTAATAATACAAGCCATTCAATTTTGCTCTCAATAACCTGCTCTTTGCACGTTACATGTTGTGCGTTACGGACTTTGCCATAAAGGTTTAATGTTCTACTTTGCGGGCCAAAATCAGGCCAATTAAAAAGTCAAGCTTGAGTTGCGCTGAGCACACTAACTTATAATGTTCCAATAATTATAGGTAGACAAAATGAATGTCTATATATGTATGTACCCACGCGTATCCAAAACTATGATAAAAGTATTGCAACTGTTACTGTTAGTCAACTAAGTACATACAATAATTAAAGGACATGGGTATCTATGAATGTCAGTCATTGAGTTCGGGTTTTGGCCGATTTCCGAAATTTTCCGGATGCAAATATTTACCTATTCACTACATCTGTAATATCTTTCTTATCTAAGTACCTACATGTTATTGAAGATAGCAAAAAAGGCACGAGTAGGCACTATGCAAACCGAAATATGTTCGCCCCGTTCGTTCGTCAAACTCTTTGATCTTCAAATATTTTACATCAATAACTAACACTTCCGATATTTATGTTTATCAATCCAACTGAGACGGACCGGACAGGTGTCTGGGATTTGTTTGGGTAAGAAAGCCTTGTCGTGTTCTAAGAGTAAATGAATTACACGGCGTGGGACATCTCGTGTCATCAGATCTTGGATGAAAGGATGAAAAATTTAATTAAATGGTATTTTTTATTGCTAACTCGATAAGGTCGTTTACAAAGTCTGTACTTTCATTAGGTGCTTATCAACTTCACAACGACTGCGTCAGGCCGTCTATTCGAGTTCACGAAGTGATTCAATGGCTCACGGAAAAGGAATCCCCATACTTCCATAGTTCTCGTAGAAGTAGCAGTTCAAAATTCTAATGCTGGTCTGTACTTTGACAGTGCTAATGAATCTGGAGAAATCCGAAAAAAGCGCGCCGATGTTGTGAAATTCTTGCCTTAGTTTCAGTGTGAGTTCAGAAATTTAGATATCTTTGATAATCCGAAGAGCGATTACTATTTCTCGATTTACTTAATACTTTTTAAGAATTCAGGTCCCGTCATTTGATACCAAAAAAATATGTTTCCTTTCATTGTAAGATATAGTGTGTTTCTACTTTCTTCTCTCGACTATTCGTGTTCCAGTCTTTCTAATGTGTAAAAATGCAAGGTCGTTACTCGTATATTTTGAACGTAACATGCCCACAATGATGTCATTACCGGGGCCTGTACCAACATTACTACGCGGTGGCATATATTTACGGTGTGTTGGTAAACACGACCATGGCTTAATAGAATAGAAGCTATAAACGTGAGGTTGAAGTGACTTCATTCATGTTTTCTATGCTCATGTGTGGCTTCATGTCTACTAACTGGCGAGAAAAAGAACTATCACTTAGGCTATTTAGTTTTTTAATTACATAATTACACACTGGCCATCCGTTTCGTATCCATGAAATTTCGGTCCAAACCGTAACTGTAGCCTAGATTTGTATGACAGCTTAACACTATACCTATAAGGCCTTCTGCTGAGTTTGTTGCGGCGCTTCTTCCCAAGCAATGGGTCTAGGATGCGCTGGTTAATTTATTTTTCGGATGTATGCCTAACAAGTGCCCCTATGTAGCCAATTTGCTGAATAAATGATTGAATTGAGTTGAATATATTTTCGGATTAAGTACGTTATCCGTTTTCTAAAGCCCAAACCCTCTCGTGATGAGAGGAGGCATGTGCCCAGCAATGGGACGCAAATAGCCTGTAGTAGAGTTATCCGTTTTCTCATACAAGCGGCACTACTTGCATTGGACGTTTTTTTTATTGCAATTGATCAATCCTAGTTTAAGAATTCAAGATGTAATTAAAGCTGCGACGCCAACATAAATAGTCCAATGTTTCCGTAATGCGAAAGACCGCAACCAATGGAGACGCATCGCAAGGAGAGCTCGACAGATGCATCGGCATCGTCATGAAACGACCACTCTGTCACGAGTGAACGACTAACGACTAAAGAAGATGAGTTTAAGAATGCAAATGCTCGTCTATTCAGGATGGGGAAGTGATATTTGAGATAGCAAACCTTAAAGGTCTTCCAAAGGTTGAAAGAAACATGATTCAGTCCTATTTGGGTTTTTACATCAGAAAAAGTGAGCACACCAACGCAATTTTCCGAATAGCATTAAACAGAGTAATTTTCCATCTTACTAATATTTGAATGTACTTAGTAGTTCCTTATTTAGGATAAGAGAGATATGCATGTCATCCCTATTTAGCTACTGAATAATATTTCTTAGGGATTCTAACTTTGCAAGTCGTTGAAACTGAACTTCAAGCAGCAGATTTGAAGTTAAATTTGTGACGTTTTGATGTTCCCTATAAATACTATAGAATTCCTCTTAATTCTCGAATGACGCCCCTGAAGTTTCAACATTTCCCTTAAACAACAACGTTCTCTTGCAGATGCCAGGAGCTGCGTGACGTGCGACAAGGTGCTGGAGGAGCTGGAGAAGATCGATGACGACACGGACACGTTCGGCGTCGACTTCGTCAAGATCAACGACAAGCGGCTCGCCAAGCAGTATGGCATCACGAAATTCCCCGCCCTCACGTACTTCCGTGAGAAGGAACCGATCATTTACGAAGGTGAGGACAATAAACAGGACAATAGAGCTACATGTATACATTCAGGACTTCCAGACGAGGTCTTCTATCCAGCAGGATAGGCCATTCGCACTCTAGAAGATTTGGTAGTCACTAAGTACAGAATAAATATAGGATCACTGGCAATGTGAGTAGATACCATTCTGGAGTATTGTGGGAGCTTTGAAGTTCTTAGCACAACAAGGAAGAAGGATATGTTAAATTCTAAATACAGTCTTGAGTACAGTCATTTGTAAAAAATAAAAAACGCGTGGGTGAGTGCGTTCAATGAGGAAGATCTATTTATTCGCATAGAGACACTCTCAACACTGTTCCTTTGCTTGAGGCTACGTGATGTCAATGACATTCCAGATATTTACATCTCACGTTATATCCAAAAGTATAATATGCTTGAAGACTAACGGGTGACATAATAAATGTTAGAAAATATGCTACAAGACTGAATTTGTGGGTTTCACACGCGGGCTAAAAATAATGGAATTTTCCGTGGCATACGAGGGGCGTTCAAAATATTCTCGGTATTGATATCTTATAACCTCTTTTTGAATTTGTTTTGTTACTGGCTGGTAAGGTTCATTCTTTGACATTAAAAAAAAGTATAATTCAAACCGAGATGTTCTTTTGTTTTTCTGCAATTTCTGAACAAACACGAACACAATGAGTGAATTAACAATGTTAACGAAATTAGAACATCGTTCCGTAATAAAATTCTTGACGAAACAGGGTAAAAACCAAAAAACCATAAAAGAGGAAATGGATTGTGTTTACCGTGAGTCTGCTCCTTCTTTATCTACAATTCAAAAGTAGTCAAGCGAATTCAAACGTGGCAGGGAGAGTATTGAAGATGACCCTAGACCTGGCCGGCCTGTAGTAGCTACTTCACAAGAAAATATTGATCAGGTGGAAAACCTTATATTGGAAGATGGTCGAGTGAAGATAAAATCAATAGCTCAAGTAACCAATCTTTCTATTGGTACCGTACATGACATTATCCATGACCATCTCAATATGTCAAAGGTCAGTGCAAGATGGGTTCCGCGAATGCTGACTCGACTTCAAAAAGATGTGCGTGCAGCTTGCTGTTCCGATTTTATTGACCTGTGTGGTGAAAATCCTGATGAGGTGCTGCAAAAGATAGTTACTGGAGATGAAACCTGGGTTCATCATTATGACCCAGAGAGTAAACAGGAGTCCATGCAGTGGCACATTAAGGGTTCAGCTCATCCCAAGAAGTTCAAGGTCGTCCCTTCCGCTGGCAAGGTCATGGCAACAATATTTTGGGATTGTGAAGGAGTATTGTTGATCGATTATAAAGAAAAAGGTGTAAATATCACGGGACAGTACTACGCGAATATTCTACATCAATTAAGGGACGCAATAAAAGAAAAAAGGCGAGGAAAGTTGTCTAAAGGTATTCTGCTTCTGCATGACAACGCCCCTGTCCATACTGCTCATATTGCCAAGGCAGCTATTGCTGAATGTGGGTTCGGAACTATAACTCATCCACCGTATAGTCCGGACTTAGCCCCCAGCGACTTCTTTTTGTTCCCCAATCTCAAAAAGGATCTGCGTGGAAATCGATTTTTTGACGATGAGGCGTTGAAGGCGGCAGTAGAGGAGCACTTTTATACCAAGGATAAAAAATATTTTTATGAGGGATTTAAAAAAAAAATTGATCGATCTTTTAAGTGTATTAACATAGGGGGGAAGTATATTGAAATATAAAAAATATCAAACTGTTCATACTTGTTTGTTTTCATTCCAATACCGAGAATATTTTGAACGCCCCTCGTAGATTTAAGAGATTAGTTTTAATTTGGATCAACAAAATTCCTGTATTTCGTCACGATAAAACTTTGACGACATTACAATGTCTTTACGAATTCTAGGAGATCTCATGGACGAGGAGAGTGTCCTGGATTTCCTGACGAGCTTAGAAGCCATGGACCTCCCGGACCGGATAGAGGAGGTAAACCAGAAGATCCTCGCCAAGATAATCGAGGACACGGACTACGTGGCCGTCCTCTTCTGTGAGTATCCGAGTGGCCTGAGGGCTTTCGTCTTCCTCCAATCAGCTATCGTGGTAAAAGCAATTTCTGCACTAACAACGACACCTGTACAATTGTAGTGACGAAATGGAAAGTGCTCCTCAATGGTAGCAGAACAGCCAAATGCATAAATTATACAATGTGATAATATCTCTATCGTAAATTAACGAACGAACAGACAGCATATGCAAGAAAAGGGTGATCCATACTCCCTTTTACCATCTTACCATATTTCATAAGGTCCTTACTCAGTTAGAACCCAAACTTATTGTAATTACGTCACTTTGGTTGTTCAGGTGGAAGTAGTAAACTCAACTGTATTTTTTGTATTTAGAGCTATCGATTCTTCGGTTTTAAAGGTACGCTGATACCTTCGGCGTCTGTTGAAGTGTTCTGTACTGTACATTGTGCCGTTTGTTTTGACTGTGTTTTTGGCGTAGGTCCTGATCACAAAAATTGCGGCCCATCATCAAGTAAGTATGGTTCTATAGTTGGCGGCATGCTCCTTTAATGTTAGTGTGGCAGTAACTCTTCTCGCTTGTAGATTAGTATTTGTGTAATCTTATGTTTCAGCCTTTCAGCCACGCTTTTGCGAAAGAATAGACAGGGAAAGATATGGGAGTCCAAAATGATTTGTCGTTACAAATGAATTCGAGGAAAGCACATCTAATTAAATATTTGGCTCGGATACAATACGCTCATGTAGCGTGAGTCACTAGGTAGATTGATTTTAATCAATAATCGAAACGACTTTCAGTTTACAAAGCGACGTTTGTCAGAATCAGAACTATTTATATAGATTGGCATTTTGTTTCACTTGGGTATTAATCACAGTCAAAATTCTCGGACAATTGGAGCTGTCTGCGAGGTTGAAGAGATAGGATCAAAAACGTTAGCATTATCGGGCCGTGTGGCGAGCTATTTCAGTGCGGCTATTTGCGGCCGGAGCCGCCGGGATTGACGGCCCCACGACCTGTCACGCACGTCTCGGCATTCTCTAATACCAGCCCAGGATTACATCTATTGTCTCACGTCACAACCCAAAATTCGACGATTTCACGAATTTTCGAATGACCTTGACCCAAATCTGCGATGGAGTCTACGCCGCGGCATGTCAAAGAAACTTTGTTTACGCGCACCTATTTATATCCTCGAGATGGCGGGGAAATATGTTCCTGATGCACATTTGTATAATGTAATAATAAATTTTGGTTAGAAGCTAGAGGCTGTGTTAACAACTTGTTGGCCCCTTCAAGCACTCGATTTATGTTTAGCATTTAGAATCCACACCTTTTTATAATCCCAAATAGTCGAAACCGCAACACGACCCCGCTTTATATTTTACGTATGCAATCACACTCGACATGGACACTGCACGAACGAAACACGCTTATATGCACACAGTTAAATTAAACCACCTAATTTTCCAGTAACACCACTCATTTTGAGCACTGCATTAATAGCACTGCTTCAGAAATTCCAGAGCATGGAAGTACACAGAGGAACACACCACTGAACTCATAAAGATTGACACTGATGTGTCTTGATGATTTGCAGATAAACCTGAATGCAAAAAGTGCGCGAAAGCCCTTCAAGAGTTGGAGAACATTGATGACGAAGCGGACCAGCTAGGGATCGGGTTCGTCAAGATCCATGACGAAGAACTGGCCGAGGAGTACAGTCTTGGAGAGCTGCCAAGACTGGTGTACTACAGGCACGAAATACCCATTATCTATGAAAGTGAGTCACAACGCTTATTACGGACTACTTACGATTATGTTACGAAAATAGATGGACGTTACATCAAACGTTACGTAGCTTTACAATGTTATTATTATATTTGAACGAAGGAAGATGACTCGGTCCCAATACATATTTACTTTCATTGCTCTGAGACTATACCCTTTTCTCTTAAGGACGTAAACGTCCGTCTTCGCTGTTAATAAAGAATTAGAACTGACTCAAAGCAACCAGCTACTTCAAAACACACCTCGATTATAGGTGAGCTCAGCAGAGAAGAAGACGTCCTGGAGTGGCTGATCGCCAACAAATCTACCGGTGACGAAGAAGACGTGATCGAAGACGTCACAGCCAAAACCCTCAACACACTCATCGGCAATGTGGACAACCTCGTCGTGCTATTCTGTAAGACATTCTGAAATTCCCAAGTGATTGGGATTGAAATTCTCCATCACAGTTTCTTGTTGAATTATCAAAAATGTGGTTCAGTAAGCCTGGTTGGCTATCTAAAAATAATTTAACAAGCGCTTCAAAGGAGTGAATGTGGGTTACAATTGTAAAGTGACGTCAACTAAGAAATTATAGCTTTCACGAAAATAACGTCGATTGCAACGTAACCTTGAACCATTTCATGTCGTAGTTGCGTATGAAAAGTAGAAAATAAACTCAAAGCAATAAAAACTCACTTTGTATAGGATTTTCCATACAAAGTAACCCGTTTTCATTGCTGTTGAGTGTAATTATTTCCTCTCTCTAGTGTTAAATTCGTTTTATAATGGTATCCCAAAATATTTTGTATGATTGCAGATGACCACGGTGATGATGATTCAATGACAGTGCTTGCTGAGCTCGAGAAGATAGACGATGATTGTGACCGTCACGGAATCCAGTTCGTCAAGATCGATGACTTGAAAGCCGCCAAGTCATTCGGTATCGATAACATCCCGTCCATCGTCTACTTCGAGAAACAGATCCCCAACGTTTATGACGGTAAGAATAACTGGCAAATAGATACGTTTGCAATAAAACTCTGAAAATAAAGAACTCTGTTTACACAGGTTTTATTACTGTTTTTACCTGAAAATTTAAGTTCTGTTTGTAATAGTTTTAACGTTTTACACCACGCGATGTTTATAGGATTCAATGATTTTAAACATACACCTCAAATTTGAAATCATTATTTTCCTCTTTCTATTTTAAACGCTCAGTGAACGACTGAAGTTTTTAACCAATTAGAACAGAAAACGTAATTCCATCCCATTCTTGCCAAAACGCAAAATGACTGTCCAATGAAAAAAAATACGTTTTTCAGGTGACCTTGAAAATGAGGAGGAGATCCTGGAGTGGCTTGTGGGCCAGCTGGAGAAGGACGAGATCGAGGACGTTACCGACGAGATGCTGGACAAACTCATTAAGGACGGAAAAACCATTGCCGTGCTATTCTGTAAGTTCAATAGTCTAATGCTAACATGTCTTGAAAAATCCTAGACCAAAAAATGTATGCCTACCTAAACTTCACGGTTTTGGCGTTTTCATAGAAGCATGCAATCAACTAGTAAAGATATACAGTTTCTATTTAGTGGTGAGACTATTTGTAAAGGACCTATGCTCATAATTTGTGTGCAATGATGGTTGCTTAATTACAGATGACAATAACGATCGCAAATCTCAGAAGGTATTAACAGAGCTCGAAAACATTGATGATGAATGCGACCAACTCGGAATTGCGTTTGTGAAGATCGACAACGACGAGGAGGCCAGAGAATACGGCATCGAGAAGATTCCAACGCTTCTATACTTTGAGAAGGGCATCCCTACTTACTACGAGGGAAATTTGGAGGAGGAAGAGAAAGTGCTGGCTTGGCTGAGGTACCAATCAGAGAGCGACGAAATCGAAGACATCACTGATGAAATGCTCGACATTATCATAGAGAAAATGCCATACGTCGCTGTGCTGTTCTGTAAGTATTTTCTTCACTCTCGCGTAGCCTTAACATTGGCCAGCTTGAAACAATGCCAAATTTCAAAACGACTTCACCGATGATTAATATCGTTAATTACTTTCGACTGTCCCGTGAAGAACTGACATAAAAATGAAATACAGTAACGAATTTATTTCAGACGACAAGGACCAGAAGAAGAGTCAAAAGATTCTGGCGGAGCTAGAAAACATCGATGATGAGTGTGACCAGAATGATATCGCCTTTGTTAAGATTGACGACGATAAGGAAGCCAAGGAGTACGGCATCGAAACCATCCCAACCATGGTGCTCTTTGAGAAAGGCATACCTCACATATATGAAGGCGATCTCATGAAGGAAGATGAACTATTCGGATGGCTGTTGCATCAGAAGCGACACAGCGAAATCCCTGAAGTAACCGATGAGATGATGGATAAACTAATAGATAGCACTCAATATTTGGCTGTTATCTTCTGTAAGTGAAAAAACACTAAGTTTCCACATCTTCGATGAAAGTCAAATAAACTAATTAATTGATTTATTTCGTAATTTCAGATGATAAGGAAGACAAACAAGACATCAGAATCCTCAACGAACTTGAGAACATTGATGATGAACTAGAGAAAGAAGGCATTGTTATCGTACGAATGGACAACGAGGCTGAAGCTAAGGAATTTGGTATCGACCATCTGCCAACCTTGGTATACTTTGAGGAGAATATCCCGGCCATATACGAAGGTGATCTTATGAATGAGGATGAGGTACTGGAGTGGCTTATTGAGCAAAAGAACAGTGCTACCATTGAAGAAGTCACTGATGAGATCTTGACTGATCTCATCGAGGAGCATGAATACGTTGTCGTTTATTTCAGTAAGTACATATCAGTATATTATAATATTCGAATGAACAACTTTCATTTTTACCCGACTGCGCACCGCAAAGGAGGGTTATGTGTTTACCTGTCTATGTATGTATGTATGTATGTATGTATGTTTGTTCCTTTGCACACTAGAGATCAAACGCGTTGGTCGATTTTAATGAATCATACGTCAATCGATTCGTCTGAATTGCGCGAGTGTCACTGAAGATATGAAATTAATCAAAATTCAAAATGGCGGCCACCAGACGCCATATTGTACAAAATAAAAAAATAAAAGCCAACCAACTATGGCATGTGAGATATCGTTGAATAGGTATTTAAAAATCATTATTAAACTAAACAAATCAAATTGTGGGAATGTATATGAAAAACGAAACTAACACTAAGAATATGAAATGTTCATAAAATAATAAGAAAAACACTACACGTTGGCAATCGTGACTTTGGACCCGATGCTAGGAATCCACAGATTCCAAGCAAAAATGTATAATACAGCAAGAAGAATAAACATAATTAAGAGGAATTCACTATCACACAATGTACGCCAAAAATGCTTGTTTTCCAAAATACACCTACTTGTGGTCTCATTTCAGGCGGCAACTGCGAAGAAGGCGACGAATGCGACAACATCCTGGACGAGCTGGAGAACATCGACGACGAGCTCGACGAGACGGGCATCATCTTCGTCACCACTGAGGACCTGTTGCTCGCCAAGAAGTACGGCATCAAGACCTTCCCCACGCTTGTGTTCTTTAGGAATAAGGATCCGCTCATCTACAAGGGTGGGTCTTTCAACGGTTTTTTAACACCATTTGACCCTAATCTAACTTGATAGAAATTGATGATACTCCGTAGGTCGTAGGATCTATGGTCGATGGAACACGCTTACCCAGAAATGCTTATTCACTCACTACTTATTTTAATACACCGAGATCTTTGCAAGCATCTAGGTCATACGCATCCGGGACATCAATATTTTTAGGTTATACGCGCCCTTATCATGGGATGTCCAAGATAAAGCTCAAGTTATAAAAAGCTAATTAATATCTCAGAGGCTTCGTAAAATTATCAAAAAAAAAAAACGGGGAAGTTTAAAGCTACAAACGGAGATAATATGTTATTAACTATTTCAAAATGCTGTTTGCTTAATTGATAAAATCACCAACTTTTATACAGCTTATGCATGCAAAGCTATCCAAAAAAGCTCGTACAGCTTTGATGTCGATTCGTTAATATATGAGCATTTTTGGACCTCATTAAAACGGAGTAAGGTGCTAAAGAGAGTAGAGTATATATTGGCGGACTAGACTGTAATCTACCAGACAACCTTAGAAAATTCGACGAGGTCCTGAAACTAACGAATTCAACCATCGTAAAGAAGTTCAAGTCGTTAATCATCAACTTACGATTGCAGGTGACATCGAGGACGAGGACGAGGTGCTGTCGTGGCTGACGGACGAGAACACGCTGGAGATCCCCGGCAAGATCGAGGAGGTCAACTCCAAGATGCTCGAGAAGATATTGGAGGAGAACGACCACGTCGTTGTCTTTTTCTGTAAGTATTTTACGATCCAATTGGAACAAGTACCAGTCTATATGGCTATAACCTTTGTGGAATCTCGTTTATCCGATGAAATCATGATTGAGATATTAGTATAATGTTTTTTTTAAACCACCCGTTGACGAGGGCCTTATCACACTTGCGATTTGCGAGCGTGTTGAAAGCGAGGCGAGCACGCAGCGACTTCGCCGCGAGCACGTTACGAGTTCGCCGCGAGTGCGTGACGATTTCGCCGCGAGCGCGCAACGAATTCGCAGCGTACTCGCGGGAAAATCGCGGCTAGTGATCCGAGTCTTGGACAGTCAGTTACAAAATGGATTCCGACGAGGAAACTTCTGTTAGCTTTATTGCTTCGGAGACGTAAGAAACAAAAACAAAAACAAAGACTTTGCCGAAGAAATAGTCAAAACTTGTTGTATATTGCATAATCTAGTACGATCTAAAGTTAAAAGACGTCATAAGAAAATATCGCAAATATTTGGACTGTATGATAATACATACGTTAATGAAAATATTTCTAGAAATTCATGTAGTGCAATAAGGGATAAATTTACTAAATATTTTATTTCGAATGAAGGTGCATTGTCATGGCAAAATAAATACATATAAATATTGAACCTGACTTACCTGATTCATTTTTGTCCTTGACTGTTTTTGTCGCGAAGTCTTCAATAAATATATTGCAAATTTCCTCCCATGCTTGTTTTTTTAAACTACGATCACTATATTCTCGCCTTGTTTGGTCCCATAGGACGGGACGATTTTGAATCTCAATTATAAACGCCTCCATATCCATTTCAACAATGTTTGAACCTTCCGACGATGCCATTAGTATTGCTTCCGCGGACACTCGTAGATAATAAACGTAATAGATAATAAACTAAAGTGGGTAGAAATGAATTTTGCTGACGAATATACAGCACGGCGGCCCATTTCTAGTCGCGGCAAACTCGCTGCGCGCTCGCGGCGAAATCGCCACGCACTCGCGACGAACTCGTTACGCGCTCGCGGCGAGATCGGTACGCACTCGCGGCGAACTCGCTGCGTGCTCGTTTCGCTTTCAACTCGCTCGCAAATCGCAAGTATGATAAGGCCCTAAGGTGAATGTTTTTCCCAGTATGGAGATTAATGTCGTTTCTGTATTGTACGAAATAAAAGGTTGGCGGTCATAGTTCACGAGTTAGTAAAATTATTTATGATGTAATTATTTATTTATGTAATTATTTATTTTGTCTACCATTCAACTGCATATTTATAAAATACTCGTACTCGTAACGTAAATAAGGACCGTTTTTGGTAATCTTCTTTCGATTAAAATTGTATTTCACTCTTACTTTTTCATATCATAGATTAAATTTTCGACGATATCAATTATTTTCATCCCAATGTACTATCGTGACGTGACATTTAAATATTACTTACGCAATTAACTTGATTTTACACTTTATATACTTATAGCTTTACAGACTTACTTTTTTAAAAAACACCTTCTATTCTAGACAAAGAAGGAGACAAGAAATCACAGAAGATCTTAAGCGAGCTCGAAAACATCGATGACGAGTGCGAAGAGAAAGACATCGATTTCGTGAAGACGTCTGACGACGGAGTGGAGAAAGAATACGACCTGTCTGAACTCCCAGCTTTGGCTTTCTACCGCCACAAGTTCAGGACTATCTATGAAGGGGATCTGATGCATGAGGAAGCCATTTTATCCTGGGTGCTGGATCTGCATGACTCACAGCCCGATGTCATTGAGAGTGTGGACAGGAAGACTTTGAAGGATCTGATTACTGATGTGGAACATCTTGCAGTGTTTTTCTGTAAGTTGTTTGAAATTTAATTTTTGCCCGACTCCCTTAAGTCGAGAAGAATCCCTCACCCAAAATCCAAATAAGTACCTTTATTTTAATAACAATATTATTTTATACTCTTTACAGATAGTGAAGACTGTGACACGTGTGACGAAGTACTCGAGGAGTTGGAAACCATTGATGACGACACAGACAAGCACGGTATCCAGTTCGTCAAGTCTAAGGACTCCAAACTTGCATCTGACATTGGTATTTTCAGTTTCCCAGCCCTGGTATACTATGAGACTGGTGTTCCTATCATGTACGACGGTAAGTGACCTTTTGAAGTTATGGCAAATTTATTTACACTGTGTCAAGTTATAACGGTAGGGGTTCAACTGTTTCCATGAGAGATCTAAGCAAAAATTACGAAACGATTTGGTACATTCAATTCAGCATTCACATTAGTAGGCAAGTTTTAATGAGTCATTATTTTCCATCTTCTTGTCATTCATGTTGAGATTCGCGAATTTCTCAATATGATTTCGAACTAATATTTGAACCGATTGGCGTATCCAGGTCAATATTAGGCTGCGTTTCCATCAGAGCTGGTGGAAACAGCTCAGCGGAGCGAGGTTTTTGTACATACAAAAGAAGGGAAAGATCTGTGCGAAGAATGTGTTACGAGGAATGTGTTGCGAGCGATGTGTTGCGAGGCGGCGTCTGACAAACCCGCTTATTTGAAAAGAGCCCGCTACACATACTCTCAATGCATCCTCGCACCGCTCAGCTGCCTCGCACATCTATGGTGGAAACATTCACACCGTTACACATCCTCGTTACACAGCCTCCTACCGCTTAGCTACTTCGCACATCTCTGGTGGAAACGCAGCCTTAAGCAGTCTGAAAAGTATAGATTTACCAATGTTTTGCTGTTAATCATAAATCTTCTCAGCTCTTCTACAAATGATTTTTATTAATCTCTTTGTTAATATTTCTTCTCCTAACAATACAATACAAACGAACTAACGTTTTCTAACTTTTTATAGGTGACTTAAAGAACGAAAAAAAGGTCCTCCAGTGGCTTATAGATCAAAAAAGTAAGAATCCACATCCATTTATAGATTTTAATCGGTTAAACGATAGATGACTTAAAATATAAATTGCGTGCATGACATCATTCTTCAAAAAGAGACTTCTTGAGATAAAATTGTTATTCTTTACGCTACAATGCTGGTTGTTTGAGCTATGTCATTTTGCATGACAGTTACTAATGCCTGCAGGTGAAGATAGCAACCGACATAAAACTAAAGCTAATAGTAAATCGAAGACCAATGCAGATGTTGGTAAAGCCTCGGGGTTTGGCAGCAAGGCGGATGTGGATAAGGAGAAAACACCGAAAAGGGTAAAACCTGCTGAATGGAAGAATATGGGGACGTTGAAAGTTAGATTCCCGGGAGCTGTTAATCCAAAGAGTAAAACAAAGGAGGATGGCAAAGCTAAACCGAAAAATGACCATGACGATGATGACGACAATGATGACGACGATGATGACAATGACGACGATGACAATGATGATGACGATAACGATGATGACAATGACAACGATGATGATGACAATGACGACGATGACGACGATAATAACGAGAGCGACGATGATAGTGAATCTAAAAACAGAATTAAAACCAAAGGTTCCAAAATGAAGGAGATACTTAAATCGACGAAATCTAGCAAAGAAGCTTCTTGGAAGAATGTTGGTAATTTGAGAATTCGCATTCCGGGTAACAAAGTTAATAGAAAAATTGAAAAAGATGATAGTGACGGCGATGCCAATAATAGCGATGACGGTGAAGATGACAATGACAACGACGACGGCGACGACGCCGACGACGACGACGACGACGACGACGACGACGACGACGAAGATGATGATGATGATGATGACGGCGATAGTGAGAGCGATGATGAAATAAAAGGTCCTCAAAAGAGTTCAAAGTTAAAAGAGTTATTAAAAGCAAGAGAATCTAATAAAGAAGCTTCTTGGAAAACTGTTGGTAAATTGCGTATTCGCTTTCCCGGCAACAAAGACGCTGTAAAATCAAAAACAGGAGATAGTGATGATAATGACGATGAAAACAATAGTGACGGTGACGACGACAATGATAGCGATAACAATGATGACGAAGACGATGTTAATGTTGATGATGATACTGACGATGATGAGGATGACAACGACGACGACGACGCCGAGGACGACGACGACGATGAGGAGGAAGATGACGACGATGACGAGGAGGAAGATGACGACGAAGAAAACAGCGATGATGATGATATTAAAAGCAAAAGAAATCCCAGCGTAACGAAAAAGTATGTAGTTAAAAAAAGTAACAGAAGAAACAGTGCAAATGATGATAACGACGACGATGACGATGACAACGACGTAAAGTACAATGTTAAATGTAAAAAATGTAAAAACCCTGGTTTGAGTAAGAATGCGCAGGTTAAAAAGAAGCAGAATAATGACGACGACGATGATAATGATGATAATGATGATGACGATGATGAAGACGACGACGATGATGATGATGATGACGATGACGACGGTGAAGACGATAGTTTTTTCGGTAGAATAAAGCGAATGTTCACAGGTAAATGAAGGTTGGCCCCAGAGAGAGAACCCGCACGGAGGCACGGACGAACCCTACACATTCTGCATGGTCGAGTCTGGAACTCGCATGGGTCCTAGAGTCCTAGCATAACATTCCAGCTGTCGCCTGCAGTCATTCGCGCTTGCCAATAAAATGTTTTCTCTACTTTTTACCTACTAACAAATCATCTAGACATACAGCGCATAACAAAATTGTACGCGCATTAACTCGCAGTAATTTCTAATTAAGGTTTCTACGGGTTATAAAGAGATTTTTACTGACTGCAGGCGATCGCTGCTTCTACATTGGATTGGGGGCGAAACCGGCAGTCCCAAAAATGACTTACGAACCCTACCAGTGCTGTCCCACTAAAGTTCAGAGTCCGACCAAAGTAGCCAAAGCGACCCCGACCAAGGTTCCCGCCAAGAAGCTCGAGAAGGGACGCCCCAGCCCCAAGCAGCCGGAAAAACCCTCCAAGAGTAACAAAGCGCTCGCCAAGTCGGAGAAAGGAAAAGGAAAAAAAGGTTCACAAGGATCTGAAACTATTTGGTGGTGGTAAACGTAAATGTTACAATATGCTTGCAGCGGTACCGAGGTCACCTATTTAGTACCGCTGCAAGCCATGTGCACGGCATCAAGCGGACACGAATGTCAAACCTACAGTCCCGACAGAATACGGTTTCACCTCTAATTCCGAACCCGGCCTAACGTTGCATCGGTTGTTGCACATTAACTGCTAGCTTCATCAATAACCTCGTGTCCCTTGATTCCTGCACTTAACAGGGTTGGATGTTGTATTTAACTGAACGCAAATGGACTGTATTCACATAAAGCTTTTCAAAATGTGAATACGGACTATTCTAGATTGTTATCAAGTACTGCTTTACGATATAAATTGTAGAAACATGTGAAGACCAAATATTGGGACGTTTAGTGATTATGGACAGATGTATAAATCGTTATTATGATTGTAAATTGATTCCAATATTTAGAAATTAAAGTGAGAGGAAACAACAACTCGAAGGCATTTCTTTTTGTATTTTGCCGGTGCCATCTGAAAGACTTATTGTTGTAAGGATTTCATGTTCATATAGTTTTCTAGTCTTCATGGAATCTCATTATTTTGTAAAACATTTGATAAACTATTTTACGTACTTTTTAGAATTTATAAATAGAGTTTATTTTCTACCAAACTTAAATCTCGTTTAGAATTGCATCAACGCAAAGCCAGGTGACGTAGTTTTTGTTATCAAGCTTAGTACAGTTGTATTGCCGGTGCTGGCGATGTGTGTCAATATTTGGCGATATGTAAGTTGTATTGTTTGACCGAAATTCGCATGGCTGTTATTTATTGTTTAGTCGGCGCTGAATCAATATTTTTTGTTAAAATAATAAATACATATTTCTATTAAAATTTTATCATTATGACTCAAATCACGAATGATGTCAGCATGGTATTGCTGTATTTAGTTTATTCCGAGCATGAAGTTTAGTGGATGTATAACGGTGAGTTTCTAAATTTTAATTTAAATGGATGTGGGTTCCTAAATTCATTTGTTATTATGTAGGTCTTTCAGCATTTTAACGACACAAATATTTTAGGGAATCTTCTTGACGAATCTGAAGTATTAGATTGGATGGTTAAACAGAAAGAGGACGAAAGTATTGAGGAAATCGAGCGAGAAAAACTGTTCAAATATATTGAAACTAAGGAGTTCCTAGCAGTCGTTTTCTGTGAGTACACTTATCAATGCACTATTGAACTACATTCAACTGAAAAATACTTTAATAAGGTTCAATTTTTAGATAAGGAAGAAGACTCAGAGACTCCACGAGTCCTCAGGCACGTAGAATTAATTGATGATGAAGCTGCAGAATATGGAATCAAAATAGTAAAATGCAGCGATCGTTTGATGGCCAAGAAATATGGATTCCGTAACCCGCCGGGTATCACGTACTTTAGAAAGGGTAAATACATTAACTACGACGGAGATATGGATGATGAGGAGGAAATATTAGACTGGCTAACCAACCCGGAGAACATGGAACTCACCGATCATATAGAGAAAGTCAACAGGAAAATGTTCCAGAAGATACGACAGGCGTCGGATTACGTGGCAGTGTTCTTTTGTGAGTTATCCGTGTAAAGTTTTTATTGTAAAATAGATGGTTAAATATAATTTCAATCGCATTGCACATATTACATGTTTTAGACAGTAATGACTGCAAACAGTGCCCCAGAGTGCTGCTGGAGATAGAACACATAGATGACGATGCCGACGGCGCCGGTATCAACTTCGTTAAGATCGACGACCGACAGATGGCCAAAGAATACGGAGTGTTCGCACTACCGGCTGTGCTTTTCTTCAAAATGGGATCCAAAGATCCTGTCATCTATGCTGGTAATACCATTAATAATAACTCATTCAATAAACACTAACAAACCTAATGATTAAAATGATCACATAATTACAGGTGACCTCTACGATGAGCATCAGTTGTTGAATTGGTTGTTAACACAGAAAAACCCCTCGGGTGATGTTATAGAGGCACTTGAAGGCCAAGAGCTCCTCAAATTGATTGAGGAAGAAGGTTCCTTAGCAGTGTACTTCTGTAAGTATCAACTTCTGACTATTTTCCGATTTTTCTACTCCACAGAATACAGTTACACACAACACAAAATGCACTGATTTGTGCAGTATATCAAGACAAGGTGATAAATACTACAGGTAGACACTTTGCGATTACACATGGCAATGTAAAAATAATTGTTAATATTTTTAATAGGGAACAAAACGTTGTGTGATATGTGCAATTCGAAAGCAATGAGGAAAGCCATGAAAAAGAAAGAAAAGGAACACGACGAAGAAGAGCCGTCGGAAGAGGGTATTCACTCCCCCAAAACGACCACTCTTAGTGCACTGATTGTGTTCTCTCGCTACTAGAACCTTGTCTGTAATTAATGTTCACAGGAAGTAGGAACACGAGTTTGGTGCATTGCATGTTCTACCACCTTTTATCCTTAGTTTTGTTATCCCGTAATTATTGGTCCAATAAAATTTCTAAAGTTTCTAGTATTTTAGAAAGTAGAATCCATATTGATTTACGGTCCCTCTGTAACTCCTTCCATCACATGTGTTAACTAACATTAGATGTGTCAAGCGCGGATCCAGGGGGGAGGGGTCATGGGGGTCATGACCCCCCCCCCCCCTCGGCAGGACTAGGTCTACTGCTATTATTTATTTTTAACCCCTGACGCAAGGGGGGGGGGGGGAGTTGAATGACGTGACCCCCCTTGAGTCAAATGGTAATATGTTTAATTGGTAATATGTGTCGCTTTCAGATTCCATGGATTGCGAGCAATGCGCTGGTATTTTGGAAGAACTGGAAAACATTGATGATGATTGTGACAGACACGGCATCAAGTTTGTCAAAACCCAAGACTACAGTATTTCAGAGTCTTTCGGCGTGACCGATTTCCCGGTGTTGGTGTATTTCGAGAATAATGTGCCGAATGTCTATGAAGGCTCTTTGGCTGAGGAAGAGGAAGTTCTCCAGTGGTTAATCACCCAAAAAACTGAAGATCGCATTGAGCTTATCACTAGAGTTATGCTTGAAAAGATGGTCGATGAAACGCAGTACTTAGCAGTGTATTTTTGTAAGTATTTACTCCACACATACAATTCAGAAATTCAATAGAACAAACAAAAAAGTGAATTTTACTGTTGCAGATAAATTGAATTGTCATATCTGTGATATTATCCTCGAAGGCTTGGAGAAGATTGATGATGAATGTGACGTTTTTGGCATTCATATGGTCAAGATCCAGGATCCACAACTGGCTAAACGATATTCTATTAAAACCTTTCCTGCTATGGTTTATTTCAGGTAATGTTATATAAAACATAATTGATTAAATGCTTGCAATTTGAATTAATCACTGTGCTTTTCTTTAGGTGAAGGAAAACATCGTGAGGAAACCTGCACGCCTCTGCAAATTATTTTTAAAGATGTGTGTGAAGTCCCCAATCCGCACTGGGCCCGCGTGGGGACTATAGCCTAAACCCTCTCGTGATGAGAGGAGGCATGTGCCCAGCAGCGGGACGCAAATAGGCTGTAGTAGTAGTAGTAGTAGTAGATTAAATGCTTGAGAATTTAAATGTATTAAAAGGAATGATAATAATACTTACAGGAACGGGAATCCACTTCTATTTGAAGGCGATCTACAAAATGAAGAATCCATTCTTGAATGGCTTATTGATGATGATAACCGAGAGTTGGCAGATGAAATTGAATCAGTCAATGAAAGGATGTTAGAGAGGTTGCTTGTTGAGTCACACTTGCTTGTTGTCTTTTTCTGTAAGTTGGTAAAATCAAATTATTGACACACGAATGAACATTAATTAAAGATACATAAAACTTACAAATGTATATTTATTTTAGATGATGACGAAGATTGTCCGGAATGTGAAGACATTCTAGAATCATTGGAACAAATCGATGGCGAAGTAGATCAGTTTGGCATTGATTTCGTGAAAATTGCTAGTCCTGAAGCAGCATCCAAATACAACATCATCAACATACCTTCCCTCGTGTATTTCCGTAAACAAGTCCCGATGCTTTACGACGGAGACCTGCACCAGGTAGATAAGGTCCTTGGTTGGCTAACTTCTCAAGACGTTTTTGAGATCAAAAACGAAATTGAGGAGGTCAACCGCAAAATGTTGGACAAATTGTTGGAGGAAAACGAATTTCTGGCAGTTTATTTCTGTAAGTATACTAAACAAGAGTGTCAGAAGATTGTTGATTAGGTAAATACAACAAAGAATAATCAGTTTAAATGGCGGCATATTTGTAAATGATGTTTTTTTGGATTTCAGATGAGAAATCTGCGGAAAGTCGAGCTGTGTTGGACAAACTGGAGAACATAGATAGTGAAACGGACAATCTCGACATCACGTTCGTGAAGATGCAAGATCCGCGGTACGCTCGCAAATGGGGCGTCACTAAATTACCAGCGATCGTGTACTTCAGGAAGCGATTCCCTAGTATATTCCGTGGTAAGCCATAGACAATAGAAAAATAGATTATAGTCAATGAAGTCTTAGTTCCACTTTCATCAAAGCCTAAAATCGGGGGCTAACACAAATAAAACCTGATGACGATCATGCAAATGATTTTGGCGTAAGTAAGTCTTACTACAAGGGTATACTAATGTCGATAATTTTTCAGGTGAAGTAATGAACGAAGACGAAGTCCTCGAATGGCTTCGAAAGAACAGGTTTAGACAGCCAGAGCTGAATATCTTCATGTACGCTCTGATAGCGTTGTCGATAGCGTTCGTCATGTACACGGCCTTCCTGCTTCAGTGTTTCAAGCCCGCTCCGCCGGCGCCCGCGCCTCATCCGAAACAGGCGTGAGGAGTTGAGCACCGTTTGTCCATTTACTGTGACTTGAAGACAATGCCGCCTACTGGCGAATTTCTTACTATGACTTTCACAAACGATCCATTGATTCTTCCATCACTTCTCATTCTCATTGACAAGTGGATCAAGAGATTTAGTCAATTAAAACTTCTTTGGGATCAAACATTCTTTGATAGACATTTTAGAAACTACGAAAATCTTCGACTCGCTTGAAGCAAACACTGGATTGACAATAGGTTAAGTTTCTTTAAGTTGAATTTGGTTTTGAGCAATCGACATTTTACTAATAACAACGACATTCACGTAACTTTCTTTTATTTCTAGCATTTTGAAATTGCTGTTATCTTCCTTAAGACTGTATAATCTTTTACTTGATAGTTTGACGTGTATGGGTAGTGGCGTGCGATGAGAATTCCAGTGTATCTATTTCTCTCAGTCGCACGAGCCCTTTTAAATCTTCAGCCTTTAAAGTTTTGTTGAGATTTTAATAAGTTTGCGTTTGAGTTTTTTTGAGCTCTCTAATTATGTCACCTATCCTTTTTCAACTCTTTCTCTTAACTTAAGAACTTTGTAAACGTTCACGTTAGTTTTATTTTCGATAGCGTTGTATTTTTTAGTTTCCGTGCCATTTTTATCGAGCTCACTGTTCCTGTGACTGCCTTTTGGCGGGATTTTGCCACCTGCATGATACTACAATACTTGGATTATTGTAGACAATTAGTAAGTTAATTTTAAAAACGATCTTATGCAACGTTTCCTAGGTTATAAACATCAGTAACTGGTGTATCGTCCGAAGAATTATTCACTTGATCCTTTTCGACGACTGATGTTTCTTGTTTTTTCACTGTTTCAATCGATTCTGAGTATAATTATTAGTGATAGTTTTTAAAGTATGGTAGTAGCATGCCCGTTGTTCTGTATCATTCCCGCCGTACGTAATTATAATGATACCGCCGGGACGCAGACGTCATGCTCAACCGAGTGCGGCCGAGGCGCGCGCGTTCGTTGTTAACTTGTATATAAAATGTACATAATATAAATAAAAATAGTAAAATTTTATTATTTGTTTGATTCTACACCAAAGTGTGTACCGGCCGCAAAAATACAGATAAGTATAGCAACATGCTTTCCTTCTTTGTCTACTGTGACTTGTAAGGAGATAATTAGGTCGGTATGCATACAAGCTTTACAGATGGTGTATACGGCAATGAATAGAAAAAGCTAAGATAGTATAATCAGAATATATCACTCGATATTAAGTAACATTCCATAATATTTTATATAAAATTATACCAAAATATGGGAAGATCGAAATAAAAATCTAATAACAATTTATAAAAATATATTTTGTACTATATACAAATAGTGACTCCATTTGCCTTACGAGTACTTTTATAACTATCAGTCTATAATAAAGTATTTACACCACACATCCAAAAGATATAATATGATTTAAGTAGTAACAAACGTACTAATTCATATGATGATATTATGTAAAGTTTATCTTCTTACTATAATTATTTAACAAAACTGAGCATTACAAGATGCAGGTTTTCATATCATAATTATAACAATTTAAAAATATTGTCTTGTACGAAAATCCGAATATTTTATAGACCCCAAAACCATCCTTACGTTGATGAATATAGGGACACCTTTAATGTGTAATTACTAATTAAGTAAATCAAGCCAATTCTTTAATTGGCAAAAAAATGCCAAATCATAGGTCGTACAGTCGACGTCAATGATATGTTTACCCTTTTGGACTCTAATACAATCGAATAGGGTGCAAAAGTGTAAACATATATTTGACGTCGACCGTCTAAATACATACATATATAGACAAGTAAACACATTACTTACCCTCCTCTGCGAAGCGCAGTCGGGTAAAAGTACGTTTAAAACATTTGCAGAAAAAGATACCTCTCGAAACAGCATGTTACAAGCTAGCTCATAATTATCTCAACAAGTTATTGCATCGATATAGTATGTACATTTTGATCTCATGGCTGTTTGACTACTTCTGCTAATTGTACACATGCAGAACTAACTACAACTACTAGTCTACCACTAAGTATAACCACAGTACCTACCTCTAAATATCTAGCAATAAGTAAGTTAGGTCGACGCCCTCTTGTGACAAATACCGCTGAGGGGTGACGGACGCGAGGGGAAAAAGCAGTCTCGAGGTGCAATTGCCACCGGTACTTATAGCTAGTCAGCTTCGTGTCCGACCCTCCCGGGGGGTAACAGACGGTCGGGCGGCAGGGGAGCACGTGATATTGATGACGTCATACACCACAGCTTACATAGGGGCACGCCCGAGAAACTCTGCACAACGGAACGGTGGCGTTGGGGACTATCATGAATTACATCTAACTCTCCAATCGCTTTCATCCTTTCGTTTGACTAAGTTTGATTTGACAGAAACGAATTGTGAAGAATGATGAGTCCCTTCTTCTTTTCAATAGTATCATAGAATCAATGTCATATCGACGGCCAGTATTTTTCGTGCTATGCCCGTGTTTAATCTCCCCTAACCCTCGTCCCCGCTGTCGTCTAGCCACCTAACGTCTGTCGCACCTTAAGGATGAGCATGAAGTTGGCGACCTATAGTATCTCGATACCGTCCCCCCCCCCCCTTCCCCCACCCCCACGTTCACACAATCAAGGCGGGTTCGTCGAGTATGATTCACTAGACTATAGATAGTACATTACACACCTAGGGCGGTCAAGTAAAGAAAGTCTCAGATCGCGGGTAATTGATTGGCTATAATCTAGCGGTCTGAGGATTTCTTTACGACCGCCCGTGGTTAGTATACGATTTTACGTCACCACCTGGCCGTGAAGAGGGATTTTTCGTAGCGCCCAAGGGCGGTAAATCCCGCTTTTCGGCCTGGTGTGACGTAATGGTACTTTACCCCTACAGTACCAAACTACCCGCACTTGCATCAAAAACTCCACTTTACCTGCCACTCCACCGCTTAACTTCTTACGTGACGACCAACGACACTTGTTCGTGGTCCTTCAAATACTTATGTTTCTCCGCTTCGAAAAGGGCAACGAGCCGTTTTTGGAATTCGGCGTGAACTGCGTCCACTTCCGCGTCCGTAGGGTCGTAGTTCCTTTGCACCTCCATGGGTGCTCCGACTGGAATTAGGAAATTGAAGAAGTGTGAATTTTAACTTCTTGAAGTCATTTGACGAACGTCTCTCATGTAGAGGATCGGGGGCTCAAATATATCGACGAAAACGAAGGCAAGAAATCGATTTTAGGTTACGGACTCTACGTGAATCACAATGATAACGATAACTGAGGTAGGTAAATTAAATAGTCGACCTTGCAAGAGCATCTTAGCATAGAAATTTAACATTCAATAACTCGATTATTGAAAAAACAATATACTGCAAACAAACTTTTGATGACAAATTATATATGGTCAATTTATTGCAAAAAACACGATTATTACACATAGATACATATTTAAATCCACACCATGCTTCGGTAAAATTAAACCAAGTATCCGCCCCGAGTTTGCTCCCGCCCAAAAGTGCCCATCACGCTAGCGGCGTTACCGCGCTGAATGGCGATGGACAACCTCTGGACGAGATAAAACCCAGAGCGGGGGTCACCACCTCGATCCCTAATTCTACGGCCTAATTCAATAATAAATATTATATTATTTATATTAGTTAATTATATATTATTGTAATCCGTTCATTAAACCATTTACTTTGGTATCGCACCCGTTAGGCTTCGACAGTTTTTTTTTTGGAAACCTTTTAGATGCTTCCAAAAGTCAGCCATTTAGTTTTTTGCAATTTTGACATATCCAGAGTCACTCACAATTAAGACGAATCTAACGACACCTCGCATGCAAAAATCCATCCAGCCATTTAGGCTACAGAGCGTGCCAAAGAAATATAAATACATACATACATTCATATTTACATACATACACTCGAAATGTTAACCCTCCTTCTAGCGCAGTCGGATAAAAACATCATCACCTCGCTAAAGGTGATGTCTTATGTTGTCAAAGTTAAGGACACTAAGGACATAAACTGTAGACTTGGCCTACTTAAAAAAAGGGAAAAAGAATAGAGAATTTAGTCGTTGCGGGTTGTTCAGCAGACCGGGCCCTATAGAGCGACTCACCGACGGTGGTGACGGGCGCGCGCAGTGGGACCACCCCGTAGGAGTACTGGAACACGCCGCGCCCCACGGGGATGACGGGCGAGATGCCGGTCCAGGCGCGGAACTGCTCCTGGAAGCGCCGGAGCCAGCTGTCCCGCGGGTTGTTCAACGGCTGGAACACGTCCGGCTCCCCGAATGAGAACACGGGTACTAGTGGCGCACTGGAATTTAAATTGAATCCTGTGATTGGTGGGTTGAATTAGGGCACAGAATATTTGAGAGGGTTTATCCCGAAAGTTGGCAACGTCGCAAATAGCCGTCAAATGTTTCGCTGTTTTTATTAATTTCTCAATATTACTGAATTAAAAATGAACTTCTCATTCTATGGTTGAATGACGCGTCTCGTTTTATATTTGTTGGTTAGGCATTCAAATGATAAGATAATTGTTGTATTCCATACTTAATGTTTTATTCAATCATAGAGCGATAATTCATGATTTCATTCAGTAATATTCAGAAATTAATGAAAACAGCGACATATTTGACAGCTATTTGCGACGTTGCGAACTTTCGGAGTAAACCCTCTAGTACTACAAACAGAATGGCCACGGAATCACCCGCCTGAATCTAGCCGGCGCGCAACTCGCGCCCAACGCCCTTATCGTCATTTGTTTCATCGGTAGATGGAGAGTGAATCATTGGCCCGCGTAGTGGTACACACACATTTACAAGTGCACAGGCGTCCTCGTACGCAAACATTGACACTTCATTCGAATTGTATTCGAAATCGTTTTTTTATAGGCCGTGTCCGCCCTGTGATTAGGGAGTGTTACGGCTCGGCCACGACGTTGCGTTGCAGCGACACTGGCGGGCGTTTTACTGACACATTGCGCGCGACGGTTGCTAACCGATGCGCGGCGGGCGTCACGAGCGCGCAATGTGTCCGCTCGCCGCTGCCGCATAACAAAGGGGAACAAAGAAGGCCGGGATTTCAAATGCTTTTAAAAGTCTTCTAGTAGCCGTCTATCGTGGCATAGCACGCGTCGATCCCATTTTATCCCGTTCCCGTACATTGTTAAATTTAGGGAAATCCTCTGCTCGTGCTGTCATACCCTCTCCAATGAACCTGAATGCGAATTAAAGCTTCCTACGACCAGTAGTTTCAGCTGTACGTTGTTATCAGTCAGTCAGTAACGAAAAAGTTCTATAAATATTGAGTGTTGCGATTACGAAGATATCGATGTCGCCCATGAACTGAAGTAAGGTACAAAAATAAATGAAACCAAAGAGTAGACAATGAAAGGTATCCCTATAAATTATTGGAAAATACCCAATAGATCATTACGTTTTGAGAAGTTCGTGGCTTAGTTTCGTACGGACTTTGTAAAAACCATGAAGATACTCAACTTCTGATTGAAAGTTTTTCCACAAAGTGTAGAACCTCAGGTTAGGTATGGATAGGTTTTTGGGTGGAACTAGGTACTCAATTTAAGAACCACGTACCTACAGTAAAGAGTTGAAAGAAACAAAAACAGCGTGTCAAAGGTTAGTGTTTATGAATAAATTAACAAAACAAGCCGTTTTAATGCTATTTACTAACCAGATGATTTGTCACGGGTCGAGTAAAGGTCAATTTGAGATAAAATTGCAAGAACGTGGGTATAGAATTAAATGCAGCTGAGTTGATAACGATGTAGGTTTTATACTGACTATAATATTGTATTGTATGACGTAACTCATTACTAATGCACTACTACTACTACTACTACAACCTAATTACGCCCCACTGCTGAGCACAGGCCTCCTCTCAACACGAGAGGGTTTGAGTTATAGTCCCCACGCGGGCCCACTGCGGATTGGGGACTTCACACAGTGAATTACTTCGCATGAAGGTTTCCTCAAAATGTTTACCTTCATCGAAAGGATGTGTTTAATGCAAATTGAATTTTGCACATAAGTAAACTAAAAGTTGCGGGCCGGATTCAAACGCCTGACCCTCTGCATAAGAGGTCGAACTACTAGGCCACCATTACATCCTTACTTCCTTACTAATATTATAAAGGCGAAAGTTTGTTTGGATGGATGTATGGATGGATGTTTGTTCCTCTTTCACGCAAAAACTACTAAACGGATTTTAATGAAACTTTACAGTAATGTAGCTTATAGATCAGAATAACACATAGGCTACTTTTTATCCTGGAAAAACGTATAGTTCCCGCGGGAACGCGATAACCGAATTCCACGCGGGCGAAGTCGCGGGCAGAAGCTAGTTAGTACTAAATTCATATTGTAGAAAATCCAAGAATCAAACAGCTTTGTATAGTCTTCCGATATTTTTGAAGTCTTCTTCCGTCCTTCGTCCGATCTGCACAGATCATAATTATAGTCCACTGAGAGGAGGCATGTGCCCAGCAGTGGGAGATAAATAAGCTTTTTTAATGGATTGGATATGATCATTAATTCGTTCCCAAATGTGGCAACACCATCATCACATCAGCATACGGCGGACACGGCCTATAAAAGCACGATTTCGAACACAATTCGAATGAAGTGTCAATGTTTGCGTACGAGGACGTCTGTGTGCGTGCGAGGACGTCTGTACACTTGTAAATGTGTGTGTGTACCACTACACGGGCCAATGATTCACTCGCCATCTCCGGATGAAACAGGGCGAGTTGGGCGCGAAATGCGCGCGGGCTAGATTCAGGCGGGTGATTCCGTGGCCATTCTGTATGTAGTACTATTAAATATTCTGTGCCACCAGTCGAAAAATGATCACACGAAATTCATCACCGACGAACTATTTGCCCCTGGCTTTGACAAACTTGGACAGGGAACGCCTTAAAGTCGTAAAGAGCATTTACAAATTTCTACACTACATAAACAGGCATACACTCGTCTGTCAGCCCCATTGACCTATAATAAGTAATAAGATATGGACGAACAGTGCCTAACAGAATATGTCAAAATATATGGAGCAAACTGACATTAGAAAATACGTTCCAATATGCTAATAACGCCTCTTTATAACGAAGGCCAAACGGGTGCCCGAGCTGTTCGGGCACCCGTTTTGACGGAGCTATTTTTCTCCGGCTGATTGTGAATCCTTACTTATAATAGATCAATGGTCAGCCCTAAATAAAAATGGGTCAATCAACTATTTCTTGTTATTATTCCGTCCCATTGTCCAGGGGACAAAATGAGAGGGTTTTCTTTGAAAAACTGTAACAATATAGAATTCTAAGACGCTCAGAAAGTGCTTCATTAGGGAGAGGATTGAAAATGGCAAAGAAACCCCACATTTAGTGTATTTAAATCCACAGAATAGCAATTTTAAAAAGTGGCCCAGGGGACAGTAACCATGGCAACTATTGACATAAAAAAGTTGATTCACCCAAATACTAATTGACTGACAGTACTAGAATTTTGTGACAAATTTGAATAGACTTACCCAGATTTCATCGCGATCCTAATAAATCCTTTCCTCCTGCTCAAAGTGACGTGATACTGTCCAGGGTGGGCGTCTAGCGCCTCAGCCGCTCCTCCCACCAGCAGCGTCACACAATTCCCCTTGTACTTCCTCGTATCCAACAAATGCAAGAGACTCTCTTTAGAAGACGAACATCCGCCAAGAGCTAGGATGAAATCTCTGAAGAAGGGAACTAGGAAATGACCCCCTAGAGTTATCATATTGCAAGACATTCCAGGGAAGATCTTGTAGAAGTCTAAGGCGTTAGTGGCGAAAGCTCCGAAGGCACCGGAACAAACCACGCCATGGGGGAAGCAGGCGAACAGGTAGTTCTTTGAAGGGTCCAGGTCGGTGGTTTTGACCAGTTTTAAAGGGAAGTAGTCGCGGTAGTAACGCCACCATGCTAAGTTTCTGACAAACTCGAATCTGTAAAAAAAAAGTACTGGGTCAATTCGTGCTGTTTAGGTATTTGTTTATTGGATTAATTTAAACGAATAGAATTCTTATATTGAATAGGTAAATGCCCTTTCAAAAGAAATTGCAGTACAGAAATCAATTCTTTTCCGATTAGCGATCCGCAGCTCAATATTGCCTTTAAAACTGTCATATTTAATTTGCCTGTATTTTTAATGAAAATATGTTTTTTATGCCTTCATCTCTTTAAACTTGATTATACTATGTGTAATAAGTATATATTGGACACTATCTCAAAGGAATAAGGTTCAAAAGCGTATACACCTTTATACAAAGCAGTCTAGTAATTCATATATTCTTTTGCTACCAGCCAACACTTCTGTAAGAGAATCATTAACTTCTTTAAATACATTCAATTCACCTGCGACCTCCTCTAGCCGGCTTATCCACATCGTTGAGCATCCAAACAGCATATCCGAGAGCGAGGTACCAGTACTGCGAATACAGCAGCGTGATATACAGGTATATGCTGAAGGCTTCTCCGAACAGCACCAGGCAGATCCACCCCACCGCGCCCAGGGTCTGAAGCCGCCGCGTCATGGGTATGTTCGTGGGGGCCCATTGCACGCCTAGGGCGTCTGATATGGTCCTGGAAAATAGTGGAAAAATCTTAAATTGGAAAATCATCATCACTATTTCACCCAAAGGAGGTTACAGGCCTGCCTTAATAGGGAAATGGACAATATGGACGTCGTAAATTTTATCTACTCACAGTCAAAACGAATCTAAGGACTCCTCACAAGCTTAATTCCACCAAGCCGTTTAGCCTGCAGAGCATTGATGCAGAGCGTGTCAAGAAAAAAACAAGTTATGACATACCAGAAGCCTTCTCTTATATGTGCCCATAACTCTGCGAAATCCATCATGAGTGCAAACCAAAGTTTTCTAGACACAACTATTTCGGTCAATGTTAGGCAACAGGATGCGAGCCACTACAGGCTATTATACAACTTATCAGCCAATAACACTAGTCATTTTTCAATATTACTGCTGATAATATATCGGTGTGATTATCTATAGTATGTATGCGATTCGAAGTCATATCATCAAGCGAATAGAGTCCGTCTTGTTGAAATTATGCTAGTTCTGTGTAGAACTTGGGAAATGCTAATCCGGCATGCAAGGAAGGTAAAGTCCATATCACATAGCGACTACAGATTCAGAATTTATGATAATTAATGTTTTAAATAATTACTTATTTTTAACCTATTACAGTACTGCGTGAAATTACTGGCATTGAGGCATCCCTTCTTAGGTGAGGCAGGGTTGCCAACGCATTCGAAATCTTATGATTTCTTGTGTCCACGGGCCCGCAGTGAACACAGGGTCTCCCCAAATCTATCGACGCGGATTCGGCGAAAGCCGACACAACGAGATATGCCCACGCAACAAGAGCAAAACATTCATTCACGCGTCAACGTCCTTTCCGCTCTTATTGCATGGATATAAAGCTTTTTTTTTATCAGTTTTCGCCGATTCCACGTCGATCCTTCGATAGATCTGGGAAGTCCCTTCTCATAACAAACAGTAAGCAGCACAAGCAGACAGACAGTGGAAAATATCAAAAATGCTCTTAATTTTAGCTCATTCCAGTTACTTGAACGTCCATCTACTTCTGATACTGACTCCATAACTAAATTAAATGAAGAACATCGAGTCACGTTGGCAATGCTAAAACAAAAATGACCCCTAAATGGCATCATGATCTGATCTTTAGATAAAACTATAAACAAGTCAACACGATCTTAGAACCACTTCTCTACGATATTCACGTCACGCGTCTGTGGTTTATGTGGAACTAGCTTCTGCCAGCGACTCGTGCGCTTGGAATTTGGTTCCATCTTGTGGGACCAGAGGTCTGTTATATTAAAGAGTAGTTACTTACGCAACTTCTTAACTAAATACTGCGTGTCAAAAAAACATACAAATGTGAAGGGAAAACAATGAACATCGAGCTACAACGTCTACAAAGGACCTATGGCCTGCCTGCACCTTGGACTTGACAATTTATCACTGCTTTTTCACCGCGTCTTACGAGTGAAGTCTCATTACATCTCACATTACGAGAGCAGACCGTCATTGCTTTTCAATCCTTTCCGTGTAGGTAACTACGTGGATTTTTGAAAAAAGGCCTTCTGCTTGAGTTTGTTGCGGCGCTTCTTCTCAAGCAAAGCGCTGGTAAATTCTTTTTCTGACGTGTAAAAATGCCCCTATGTGGCCAATTTGCTGAATAAATGATTGAATTTTGAACTTAGTCGGAACCCCACTGCAGCGAACGCGATACGTACCTACACTCACGCTGAATGTGGGTCCGGTGTATGGTCCGTGCGTAGTGTGGCCGTGCATTGCTGTGAAATGTGTATCTCCTGGGGCTATATTTGAAGTCTTAAAATCTCCTTAGATCTCCCTGTTCCCTAGAGGATTGCTCGCGTGAACTTTAAGCAGCTAGATTTAAAGTACAACTTTTTGGGCTATCAAAAGGCGCGTGAGGGCTACGCGCTACGAGGCTATGTAACTTTTAAAACCTTTCGAACAAATTACAGGTAGATGCATAAAGTCAGGGTGTGATCTCCTTAGACTAGAAGATCTCAAGAAATGGTCACCGGTTTGTGCCAGACATACTCAATTACGTTTAATTTAGCGTCATGTTCATGTACTAGGAGACTTTGAGGCGACCTTGTGACCTTTGTTAACGTTAGAACATGAATTTCGTATTTTAGGATATATTTACCTACTATAGTACAGCAGACTTATTTACTTGAGTACCTACTTATTATTTATGACATGACGTATTAATTTTACTAGCTTCCGTACGTCTAAGAAGTCGAATTTCATAGTATGATTTCCGAGGTATTACAAATTTCATCGCAATCGGTTCAGTAGTTTAAGCGTCAAAAATCAGAGTTGCAATTATATTTTAATACTAGCTTTTCCCCGCAACTTCGTATGCGCAGAATTATTTAAAAGTAAAATCCCGATTTTTCCCGTTCCCGTGGGAATTTCGCAAAATCCTTTCTTAGCGGATGCCTACGTCATAACATCTACCTGCATGCCAAATTTCAGCCCGATCCGTCCAGTGGTTTGGGCTGTGCGTTGATCGATCACTATATCAGTCAGTCAGTCAGTCAGTCAGTCACCTTTGAGTTTTATATATTTAGATACATAAACTCACGCCTGTATCCCGTTGGGGTAGGCAGGGAATAGAGAACGCCACCTTCTTCTATCCAAGCATACTTATCTCAATTTTATAGTAAGATTATTTGTTAACAGATATGTACTTTAAATTTTACAAGGTAATTTTTTGGTGTGATTTCGATGTAGGTTACCGAAAAAGATAAATGGATGGATTAGTTGATTACATTTTAACTGATGATAACATAACTAGGTAAATACTGTTATTGCTTAACTTGAAGAATTATCTACATATTTATCGTAGGGTAAACAATAGAGAGGTTAAGCCCTAGAGGTCAAAAGAGATAAACCGATCAAGAACCTAGGCAACGAAGCATGAAGGTTCTAAAATATACCGAAGTCGAACTACGTAACGTACCTATAAGTGATGAATTAACGAAAGGTTCTTCCACAACCAAATTAAACTGAAAATGCTATAAGTACCCTCTGTGTATCTAAACATGAATCGTCATCATCGTCATCATCGTTATCATCATCATCATCATTCATGGGAGTTGATAGGACGTGATATGATTTAGGGATTTTAGGGTATCATTCAGGCACGGTAGGGTTATGGGGGTCACGATATTGTAAAAATGCCCAATTTACTAATTTTAGTAATTATGTGACCCGTGGTCCCCTCCCCTCCACCCCTCAATCTATGTCATGAACGCTTTATACAGATCTACGAAGTAACGTATTTGGTTACTATTATGGGAGAAAATCAAGGAATAACAGTATGTAATTTCAACATGTAAACATTTCATGTTTAACAGAAAATTAAAGGATCATCCTTTAATTTTATGTAAAACACGGAAACAATATTATACCAAATTGAAAGGCACTGGGTTATCTCAGTAAACAAAACATCGCACATTACTAAGGACCATATATGTGATTGTAGCACTCATTACCTTAATGTAACCTGATAACAAACACAAACAAAAATAACTCACTTGATCACATTTTGTATGAGCCGCAGCATTGTGGTCAACTATCAGACAAGAACATGTAAAACGTATTTGCGCTTGCGCATTCGACTCGACACGCCGGCACGGACTAATCAACTAAACCAATAGTCTTGATGTGAAGTTGTTTTCAAGGATCTCAATTCTTTAAATAAATGTGTCACATTGTAAAACTGTGTTTGACAATTGTGAACTTTATGTATAGGTAATGATATTAGTTATATGAAGCGATTTTTATTTATGTGGGTAATTTAGGTATGCATGTGTATAAATACTTACTAGATACTACCTTATTTTCCGTTTTTTTTTTTACATAAATAGTTACAAGTAAAACAGTATTTGGTGTTTATCTATTTGTGTAGTTAATTTACTACTTTAAATAACATTTTAGTTTGTTTTTTGATGTTTTTTAACGAAATAAAGATAAAAGCAGATTGCAAAAAATCACAAAAGGACCTTTTCTCTCTCAAAAAATAACGATAGGAAAGCACCAATCTTACCTTTATAAAGCTTGCTTCTTCTATCGATTTTTATTTAACCATGTTCAACATGTATCTATATTTATTATAATATAACTGGGCCTATATTCGAAGTAAATAGGGATCTCGCTGTTTGTTCCCTATAGGATCGCTCATGCCGCATTAGTAATGCGTCACTTTAACTTTAAGCAGCTAGAATTAAAGTTCAATTTGACGCGCGAGCGATCCTAGGGGGAACCGCGAGATCCCTATTTAAGACTTCGAATATAGGCCCAGTTATAATAAATAGATACATGTTGAACATGGTTAAATAAAAATCGATAGAAGAAGCAAGCTTTATAAAGGTAAGCTTGGTAAAATAAATATTTTTAATGGATAATAAAATTATGGCGCCCTAATTATTTTCAGACCTCATCATTTCAGCCGAAAGACGTCCACTGCTGGACATAGGCCTCCCCCAAGGCTCGCCACTCAGACCGGTCCTGTGCTATTTGCTTCCACCGGTTTCCCGCGACCTTCACGAGGTCGTCGCTCCATCTTGTTGGAGGCCTACCGACAGCTCGTCTCCCGGTTCGCGGGCGCCACTCCAGAACTTCCCGGCCCCATCGGCCATCAGTCCTGCGAGCAATGTGCCCCGCCCACTGCCACTTAAGGCTCGCAATTCTTCGGGCTATGTCGGTGACCCTAGTTCTACTGCGGATTTTCAGCCCTAGCTACTAGTATACCTACTACACTAGACACTTACTATACTAAGTAGTGCCCCAAGCACTGTTGATGAAACAATAAGGGCATAACATACCTTGTTTGTTCGACGCTGTTCAATGTTTGTCCTGCGCACGATTCGATACTGAACCAGCTCAAGCGTTCTTATAACTCTAATCTGAAAGAAAACATAAAATTATACTACTTTTTTGACACTAAAAAACATTAACACACTAAGAAACGGAACAATCAAATTTCCTTTTTTTTGTAGGAAACGGTGGACACTCAATAGAGGTCAAATGAAATTTATAAGCACAAGTAAATACACTCAACAGCAATGAAAACGGGTCACTTTGTATGGAAAATCCTCTCCTCCAGTGACCCGTTTTCATTGCTGTTGAGTGTATCTTCGAGACCGGCAACGCATTGGTGATGCCTCTGGTGTTGCAAATGTCTATAGGCGGTGGTAACCACTTTCCATCAGGTGGGCCGCCTGCCTGTTATGTTAATAAAATAAAAAAAGGATGGTTAAGAACTTACCATTATTAATGTGTTACAAAGTTAAAATGATTCATTGAATGAGTCCATCTAGGCCACAAAGTTCGACACTGCCAAAACATACCTACTATTTTTAATAATTTCTATTCAACGTTTTAAATAGGAAAAGAGACATTCACAATCCCTGCGCTCACGCGTCACGGCGCGCTAATTTGAACTATAAAGCTGCGTGAGCGCAGGGAATGTGAATGTCTCTTTCCCTGCTGCGAGTCTGGATGCGAGTGGCACAAGACCGGTCTGCGCCTATGGGGAAGGACTATGTCCAGCAGTGGACGTTTAATGCGAAACATTGGACAAAGAGACAATAAAATGTATAATCAAATGTTTTTTATTACTAATACCAACTACAACCAAACAAATACTTTGAGCCCTCTTCAAGCAACAAAAACTAATTCTGTATAATAAAAACTACTTAGGACTGAATGCAAGATTCATTTATAAAATATAACAATTATTAATTTTACATAATAATAATCTCATAGTTCTATTATGTCACACCACAGCAGATTAAATTACATAGAACTTTAACCTAACACAACGTACAGAAAAATTGAGAAAATCCTCCTTTATTTGAAGTCGGTTAAAAATAGATTGACTGTATCGAGGTATGGTGGCCACTTTTTTAATCCATGGGTGATATACCCTCACTATAATCACTTGATATAACAAAAAAACTCAAGTCTACTTTGTCGACGCATCATAGTCCATGTCTATAATGTCTCTGTAATGTTTGATCCTTTTTTCAGTATCTTTAATGTTCTCGCTGAGATCCCGGTGCACCTCACTGTATGCTCGAAGCGACTGGTTGGTCTCCGTGAAGATATTTTGCAGGATCTGTAGGTGCAATATCCTGGAAAAAATATCCAATACTAAAACTGCGTTGCATAGTTTTTAAATTTTACTTCCGCATACATAATATAGAAGAATCCATGGTAGCCTAGTGATTAAATCCAGCTTGAACTAATTTACTTCTAAGCTTTTTGGTGAAGAAAAATATCATGAGGAAGCCTGCACACATCTGCAAATTATGTAATAATTGAAGGAGGTGTGTGAAGTCCCCCAATCCGCATTGAGCATGCAGGGGAAAGTGGGCTATACCCAAGGGGGGAGGTGGGGGGCCGGAATCTTGGTCCTTCCATACAAACACCTCAAAAAAAAATCTGTCCCCCCTGGATCCGAAGCTGAATATGCACCCCTGGATGAGAAGCTGGGTATGCCCATACCTCTCTTGATATGAGGAGGCTTTGCCCAGCAGTGGGACTTAAAAGAGCTGCTGTGGTAGTGGTTTATAATACAACATATGGATGAAGAGTTTACATACATACCGTGACATTCATGAATATTATAGTACACTAGCTTTTCCCCGCAACTTCGTATGCGCAGAAATATTAAAATGAAAAATCCCGTTTTTTCCCGTTCCCGTGGGAATTTCGGGAAATCCTTTCTTAGCGGATGCCTACGTCATAACATCTACCTGCATGCCAAATTTCAGCCCGATCAGTGATCACTATGTCAGTCACCTTTGAGTTTTATATATATAGATTACTACAGCCGGGAAGGAGAATGTTGAAGGCCGAGTATTATATACCGACAACTTCCGTTCCCTGCTGATGTATGTATAGTGCTTTTCTCAAACATGCAATATTTTATATATAATATATTTTGTCTTTTTTACATAAATAAAACTGCGATACGGTTCATGTTTTTGGTTGATATGGTTCATGTTTTTTTAATAGCTATATTGGCAGAATGTCATAGCGAACCATAGAGTAAATATTGCTTGTCGCTTTTTTTAAACGGCGGAATGTCAAGATGCTGTTTCACAAATATATCAAATGGAAATTTTTAAAAAAGTGAGTTGCCGGCCTTGGCCTGCAACGTTTGTATGAAATTTCATTATAGACCAATTGTCTAGCCGCGCCTGAAACGTGATACTTCCCAGGCCAATAAGAAGAACATAATATCAATATTTCATTGCATATTAAACACACTATTATCGGGACTTAACCGCGTAATAGTACATTACAGACCTAGGGTGGTGAATTCGTAAATGTCCCAGATCGCAGGTTTCTGTGGCCCGAACCGAAGGAGAGGGCCATAAATATGCGATCTGGGGCTTTACGAATTACCGCCCGTGGTTTGTCAAAAGTTTTACGTCTTGCCGTGGCCAAGAAGTGAGATTTTCTCTCCGCGTAGCGGGCAGAAAATCCCACTTTACGGCCAAGGGTGATGTAAAAACTATTTGTATTTTACCTTTTAGTTTTTAATATGAGTGTGTATCGCGAAAGTTTGAGACAATGTATTTCATTGCATGTTTGAGAAAAACCATTTTCAAGGTTCTTACTGGCTACAGCTTCCAAAGGCTAGCTTATTTTTTTTTACATACTTGGATTTAAGCTCCAGACTGCGAGTCCGCAACGTGAGGAGTTCCGTAGAGCTGTCACTGAATGTGGTTGCGTCATGCAACCTGTGGTTTAGCCACTCCATCATCAGGTCTACCTGGAAATTACCAACATTTACAAATATAGTTGGCATACCAATTTCTTTTTTCATTTCTACTTGCTAAGCCCAGTAAATATTAGAATGCATTTTACCAAAAAAAAAAATTAGAAAATGAAGGAAACCTAAGATATTCTCTCATACACTTAATACACTCCCAAATAATAAGTTTAAAATTTGCATGTTGATTGATGCAGCGGAATGCTGAATCTGTGTAACTAAAATTAAGATCTTGTATGACATATTCAAGAAAATAAATCATTCTATTCTATTCTATTCAAAGAAAGTGAGACTTAAATAGGGTGTTGTGGTGATGATTGATCAATCATCAGTTTCTTCATAGATTTTCCTTGAAGAGGACTGGTTTCCTATTAGAAAATTTCTAAAGTTAAGTATACCTTCTCAGTCTCCTGTTCTTGTAAAGTGTTCAGTTTGTCATCCAAACTGTCCTGTAGCTCCCTTATATTCTGCTGCCGAGTGTCCTTGTGTGTCACTGTTTTCCGAGTTAGATTCTCCAGCTCCGCAGTGTAAGTAGGCAGCTTACTTTGAATTTTCGCAATGACTGCCTGGTTCAGTTCTGTTTGCTCATCGAATGATAGCTCCCGAGCAGTTTGGTTTAGTAAACCTATCAATTTAAAAAAAACTGCAATAATTAATTTAATTTGGAGATTTCAGTTTAATACATAATTATTAACTTATATGCAATTTCATTAATGGATAGCTACTTTAAGTGACATGGATATGATGGATAAATATCGAAAATGAGATGAAAGAGGATAAAAAAATAAAATTGAATGATTCAAGAATTTTTTATAATCACCTAATAAAGTAGAAGTGCTTTCGTCGACCGTGCTCAACTTATGCAAACTAGAATAATGAGTTAAATCGCAATCTGCGACAATTCTATTCACTTTGCCACGGAGCTTAGAGGAAATCTTGCTTTTCGGATCACTGCACACTTCTTTGATGATATCCAGGAGGATATTTTCTTGAGAGTGTTTCATATCAATACTAAATTTATCAGTATTTGTCGTAGAATCCATCCTTTTCGTAATTTATTATGTAAGAATAAATAAAAAACAATAAATCAAGAATAAATCTAATTTCTGAAGTTCCGTTGTCTTGGCAACGGCAACCGTTTTAAAAACTGTCAAAATTGAATTCAAATTTGACAGTAATAGTAGCACCTATCTTATCTGTATTCGATCAAATTGGCCTTAGAAAAAGAACATAACATAGAAGCCAGGCTAAAAGAGTAATATGAGATAATATATCCATCCTTACTTTCTTATGATTACATCAATGTGTTAGAAAAAGATGCATATATAGAGCTCTACTTCGAAATAACGTAGGTGGTCACTGGTTTCATAATTTGCTAGTGATGTGTTGTGTCGGCTTTTTGTATCGATAATTATAACAAACTAGCTTTTGCCCGCGACTTCGTTCGCGTGGAAATCCCTTTTCTCGGGAATCTATAGAAATAATAAGTCTGTAAAAAAAGTCGCGCCCGTAACATTTAAATTAAAAAAGAAATAAAATGACAAGTCGAGTTTAGTCGAGGGGTCTAACTAAATTGATCCAACAACACAACCGATTTATAAAAATATTGTCTGTACTTATGGAGGCGCCTTTTTGGAATTAGAAGAGGCCGATGAAAAGGAGAAAGTGAAAGGCTCATGCGCACTTACCTTGTAGATCTGGTACTCTGGCCGGAATTACACTCCTGCAGCTGGTCTGCCGCAGCACAGCAGAAGACGAGGCGAAAGCACACACACCACACTGTCATTGCTTATAATGAAATCAGTTTTTTATAATAACATACGCTAGCTCACACAATTTGATGCATTCACTAGGGAGGCTCAGCGAAGAATGATTATGCGATATTGTCGCAAATGTTCGTGGCCGTTGACAGGGACTGGAGACGGCCATATTAAAAGTGTGCATTTTGGAGAGGAATGGGAAATAGACAGGTTTATGACGTCCATACTATTAGAAAATCAAAACTAAAAATTGAAGATCCAGCCACTTATGCTTTAACTCGAAAACTACTGGTATGGTGTGTGTTGCCCTTGCCAGTGATGACTTATGTTACAGAGATGTGGCGGTAACGGTGGGCCTCATAAGATTACAAATAATAAAGAAATAAAACAACACTTGTTTGGCATTCAAGATTAAATTCAAAATTAAATCATTTTATTCAGCAAATTGACCACTTTACTTGCGCTTGCAAGCCCATTGCTGAGAACAAGGTCAAGGGCTCAAGGCCATTGCAGAAACCCTTTTTTCAAAATTACAATTAGCATTTCACAGTAGATATTTACAAGTAATATATAAATAAAGGCCAAGCGCGTGTCGAGCCACGCGCAATGTATAAAGTTGACGATGTCCACAGCACCCTTTCTAAGACTTAACATCTTAGCTACGCTGCGGATGCTGCGGTATGGCGTCCTTAATTAGACACCGCCCATGGCGCCCATCATTCGTATTTCTTCCGCTTTCTCCACTTTCCAAAGTATAACTGGAAGAGATCGCTGTTTAGCGATAAGTCCGCCTGTTGTTACCTGTAAACTGTGTATTTATTATGTTTCTTCTGTTTGTTTATGGTGTTCAATAAAGAGTAGGTATTGTATTGTAACTACTATTACTACTAGTATTAGACTTAGACTTATTGTATTATAATATTAAAATGAATTTATGAATGTTGAGGAACTGAGGAAGATATGCTAGGATAGAAGCAGGTGGCGTTCTGTGGTATCTGCCTACCCCAACGGGAAACAGCCGTTAGTTTATGTATGTTTGTGTATATACACTAACTAGATATACATAATACAACTACGTATAATCATTTGAACAACGTTACCATGTCAGTATCTGACAAATTTAATATTGGTATAGCATCTGCCTTCAGTCGCCTATATTTTAACTTTTCATTTGGTTCAAAAGAATCTGGTGTAAAATGTTTGGAGCAAATGCGACTATGTGTGTTCCAACTCCAACCAGATCTTTGGATACTTTTCATCCATTCATTTCTCATTTGTGCATTCTTTGGAAATCTGTAGGTAACAATTTTGTTCAGGCTTGTTATCTTACTCAAAAAAGAAATATAAGTAATACATTATTTTCAAATATTCTATAAATATACATTTTCTTTATCAAAACCTTTATTTTATAAATTATGATACCACATATTTAAGTCTTATTCCCATATGATAACATTATCGACATTTATTTATTGTGTGAATGTCGATAAAATACACATCACTATGAAGAAAAACTAACCTCCTAGAGTATTCAGGAAATAAGCAAATAAGCGGATACATCAATGTAAAACTGAATGAAATGATAAAATCTATAAATTACTAATACTGTTACATCATTTTAGGTCAGATCGTTGCCTTAAAAGATTCAAAAACAGTCTGAACTCACTTATGAAATGATATTCCTTGATCGTCATTATCTTTTCTTCCTGAGTGGGATTTGCATCCTTCAACCACACAGGACATATTGCCTAAAGACACTAGGTATGCTAAAAAGCAACACCTTAAACGCTTCGCAGGGTATTCGCTGAAATAATACTAAAAGAACTTAATTTTACGGAGAGACACAGATCGCCAGCCAAAATAAATTGAGCCCGTATGACACGATCAAGTTATGTTGCGAACGTCACGACACCAAGGATGAAAGGTTAAGAACATTTTTAATTTGGTTAGGTTATAAGAGGTCCAAAAGAGGTCCATTTGACGTTTATTGAATTGAAATTAGTGACGACCCGTGAAATGGTAGTAACAAAATGCATATTACCGTTTCACTCTAACATATGTCAAAAGTAATTTGTGTTTCGCGAGTAAGATATATAGTACCAAGCTCTTCTTTTAGCCTGGCTTCTATGTCATGTTCTTTTTCTAAGAAATTGGCTATGGGTGAAAAATGACAATGTGCTTGATTATTTTTATATGAATAGGAATAACCTTCCGTATCAAGAAAAAAAAATCTCAGAATTTTCCGTGCCGTAGATTTCGCTTAAAAAAAAGAAATTGATTTTGTGTTATGACGATTGAAATAAAGGTGTTTCCTTGGTCCAAGTATGCAGCACTACTTCTTGAAAAAAGCAATAATGTCAATAGTGTCAACACTTTTTTTCAAGAAGTAGTGCTGCATACTTGGACCAAGGAAACACCTTTATTTCAATCGTCATAACGCAAAACCAATTTTTTTTTTACGCAGAATCTACGGCACGGAAAATTCTGAGATTTTATTCTATTGATTTAGAAGGTTATTCCTATCCTTAAAAAAATAATCGAGCACATTGTCATTTTTCACCCATAGCCAATTATCATTTTATTCCTTCCCTCTTCCTTCCTTTCATTTTAAGAATTTTAAACTATTTTTTTCATGAAACATCAAAAATTTAGTTTCACGAATCGACAACCCTTATTTGATTTTTTTTTTTTTTTTTTTTTAATCTTTTTTTTTTTGGGCCTTAAGGGTTGTTATTGATGTTAATTGAAGTTTCTGAACGAATAAAAAATTTGCAATGGCAACACAAGGTCTGTAATGTCAATGTTATGTCATTGTCAAATGTCAAAAAATCGAGAACCTCAGCGAGGACTTGTGTTAGTTGTGTTGTTTTGTTGTAAACTCAGTCAGCAGCAGCACCTGTAAATAGAAATTTGAGCACTACATTTCTTGAGAATGGCACATAAGTAAGTATAAAGGAGATGAGTGCTCTATAGGCTACAGCACTTGTGAAGCAGTTTCGTTATACAGATTATATTCTTGTTCCAGCGTTAAAATTCTACCTGGAGCTACGGTTTGCGAGGACTGTACGCTAGAAGGTGACATCACCATCGGAGGAGGTACCGTTATTCATCCGAGGGTCACCATCATTGCTGAGGGCGGGCCAATTATCATTGCAGAATACTGCATCATTGAGGAATATTCAACCATTATACATAAGTATGTTCCTATCTTAAAACATCTAGTTAAGTGTACAGCTAAATATTTAATTTATTGACAAAAAAAAAAAAAAACTACAAAGTAAATAAAATAACAAACATAAGAAAGTAGGTAATGCATAAGCTTTTTCATATTTTTGTTGTTTTATTTACTACTACTTCTACTATAGCCTATTTGCGTCCCACTGCTGGGCACAGGCTTCCTCTCTTCCTCCAGGGTTTAGGCTACAATCCCCACGCCGGCCCAGCGCGGATTGGGGACTTCACAACACACATCTTTGAATTACTTCACAGTTGCGTGCAGGTTTCCTCACGATGTTTCCTTCATCGAAAAGCTCAGTGGTAAATTCAAATTGAATTTCACACAATAAGTAAACTTAGATGTGCAAGCCGGAAATGAACCCCCGACCCGCTGCATGAGAGGCGGTAGGTCTTCCCACTAGGCCACCACGGCTAATTTGTTTTAGTAAAAAAATATTAGTAAATTAATATGGATATGGATAGAATTAGTATCACTTTACTTATTCTTAACATTTATTTACCTATCACATATGTATTTACCTGGGTTTGCTAATGCACTCAAACTTAATCTTTCTGTTTCATCTTATATTTCTATTTTTCCAGAAAAACTGAAAATCAAGAAGATCCTCCCAAGCCACTATTCATAGGAGCCCATAACGTCTTTGAAGCAGGCTGCCGGTTAGAGGCTGCGGGCGGTCACGTCGGAGAAAGCAATGTGTTTGAGTGCAAGTCCTTTGTTGGGGTTGATGTGAAAATTGGGAGTGGTTGTGTTATTGGTTTGTACAATTTTAAAACCACTTTTTACATATGTAATTAGAGCAACTTTCACTAAACTGCTAACCTTGGGTTAGCCTCTTAATTACCCCAGGTTTAGTTCTATCAACTTAGCTCAAGTGAGAGCCTAACCCGAGGTTAGCAGCATTTATGCAAGTTGGTCGGCAAGGGACTCCACTTTATGCATTTCCATACTTACTAATAGCTTATTTGGTTGCTACAAGTTTTACAATTTTAAAATTGATTAGTCAGAAAATCATGACTTTGGAATAGTTATAGTTTTACTTTAACATTCACCAAAACAATGACTCCTAGCAATATTCTGAATCTGAATTCAGAATATTGCCTAGCAATATTATACTAGCAATGGTATAAAGGATATTATATTTTTCAGGTGCTGCATGTCACCTAAGTACTCCACAGACTTTAGGAGACAACACGGTAATCTGGGGCTCGGAGCACCACATCCGAGAGGCTCTGGAGAAGCAACCATCTCAGCTGCTGCAGCTTGACTTCCTTTCCAAAGTCATGCCGAACTACCACCGCCTCCGGAAGCCTAATATCCACAAACGGCAGCCCTCCTCAAAGCCCTCACAGGAGTCTTCGCCTAAATCTTAGTGTTAAGAAGATTAAGTTATATTACAATTGCGTATTTTAAATGTATTTAAAATAGCATTTTATTTCTAAAGAAGATATAAATGTATGTGCTAAGTTTTTAAATTATTAAGGCCCGGTTCCTATATCCACGAAACGCTTCGTTTTGCCTACGGACGGTTGATTTTTGACATTTGTTCCATAGAGAATCTGTCAAATTTAAACCGTCCGTAGGCAAAACGAGGCGTTGTTTGGATATAGGAACCGGGCGTAAATCAATAAACCTAACTTATTTTTTCTTTATGAACTCATTTCTTGAAAATTGCTTGTCCCCTTTATTATATTTTATGTATTCCCATGTAAGTTATCTTGAAATTGCATTGGAAATGATCTACGATCGAAGGAATGTATTGTGTAGGATCCTGCTCACTTGCAGGAATTTTATTAATATAGTCTTGTTATGTTTATGGCTCCGTTTAAAATGTACACCTAAAATAAGTTAGTTTATATTTGACGACTCACACAGTCGTTTTTACTCAAGTCGATATTGCAATTTGGTGATGCAAAAGCAGAAATAGTGCCCTCGTTGACAACTACTCTGAATTCCTGGTTAATCTTTCTACAAGGATAGGTTTATTTTTCAATGGCAACCTTTTTTAATATGACAACCGTGAATTTATTTATATACTAGCAACATATGTTAAGAGCTGGCCACCCGTTAAGAAGTTGCTAGTGCTGTTATTTAATTTAGAAAATGGGAAAATGCGGGCTATCCAAGCAAATTTTACATTTTTAATTTAATGACCATCGCAATAAATGAACTTGACCGTGTCGTGTGTTTTAGTATTAACAGCTCAGTATTTGATTTAGAGCGAATATTATTAACGTTAATATAAATTAGGTAATTTCAAAATGGCTTGGTCACACAATGAATAACCTGGTATCCCTAATTTTGACAACACATAACAAACGAAATGAAGCGAATGTCGTTTCGGATTTTGGTAGTAGGCCATCGATTTCTTTAATTTTGAAAATTATTATTTTTAAAATCTGCACTTACAATTCTATTTCAGTAATAGTTTTTTATGTAAGCTGTTTTGTGTTTTCGCAACTATAAAATTCCAAGCGTTACAGGCCCTCGCTTTTGTAGGGTACAATTTGGATTTGGGTGTCCAGTTATCCGCGTTACAAATAATATAAATGAAATTTGAAGGGACTTTAATGGCTGTGCGTTGTAATATTATCTATTGATATTGTGTGAATAGTTGCGATTCGTGTTCGGATTCTCGCGCATTGGGGGTGTCGACGCCATGTTGTTATTTACTCTTTGATTTGGGAAGTTAGCAAGTCGTGTTATGGGTTTATTGTTGTTGCGTGGAACGTCGTCGCGAGCGTGAGTATGCTGGAGGATGTGCCTGTGCACGGCGGCCGCAGCGAGGCCAAGGGGTCGAAGGCCGCGGCGCATCAGAGAAATCTCAGCCTGGACTTTAGGTATGTAAATTGAAACCTTATCATCGTATTATCGTACTCCGCACACATCTACGCGATAGAGGATGTTGAACACAACATCAAAACAAAACAACTTTACAACCAGCACTTTCCAAGTCGTTTTTTAATGTTTAGGACCTGGGTGAGCTTTGCTTACGTGAAAATAGCTAAAATCGAGTTTTCTCAGAAATGGGACCTATCCAGATCGATTTGTCTCCCCTGTATACCTTTCTCTTCCAAATTTCGTCCATATTGTTAGAGCCGTTTCTGAGATGGCTTGGAGAAATTTAGTAAATAAACAGAGAAATATACAAATTTACATAGACATAAATAATACTTCGTATGGACCCGGCCTAACGTAGATACATGTCATGTTTCCCCACTTCATTGGTGTCCAATCCAAAGTTAAACTTATATCGTGACACTAAAGCTGGGTCACATTTTTTTCAACAACGAGACGAGTTTTTAGATACTGAGAAACAGTTTCGAAAAAAGTTTTTTTTAATACGCTTATTGTCACGCACGCTCGGTGACAGAACTTTGGATTGGACACCATGGAAGTGGGGACATATTACGTGTACGTTAGACCGGGTCTATATTATTTACGTCTATGCAAATTTATTAGTGCATTTAAAGTACAAGATGTATGTGAATCTCATTTGCATATGAAAATGTTCCCTGATGATTTTGCATTGATGTGTGCTTTGTAAACAATGGGCTTATCTGATAAACAAGTATCTTCGTTAAATTTTAAAATAGCCCTAAATGGTGTGTTCATCATCATCATCCATCATCATCATCATTTCAGCCGAAAGACGTCCACTGCTGGACATAGGCCTCCCCCAAGGCTCTCCACTCAGACCGGTCCTGTGCTACTTGCTTCCACCGGTTTCCCGCGACCTTCACGAGCTTGTCGCTCCATCTTGTTAAGAGGCCTACCGACAGCTCGTGTGTGTTGCTTATTTTGAATTTTTTTTGGAGTTTGTAAATGTCTTCGATAATATTTTACCTTAATGGAAACTGCAGTTGTTGACTCCGTGATGATGGTTATTTATTGTAACAGCTATTGAAGTACAACAATATTTACCACATTGAATCCTTGAGGAGTAGTTTCGAAAATATTATCCTAGAACTAGAAATAAGGTAAATAATCAGAAACAGTAACTAGTTCCATGTCAAAAAGCCTGCTATTAGATTGACTACTATGTGATGCCGGTATAAGTCTGTATAAGCTGTTTGTATAGTCGCCATTAGATTTATCTAGTGCTCCAAATCATCATACTTATTTGAACATGCACTATAATCTCATGGATCTTATGGTTTCTTAATGGGGGATCATAGGATTTTGGTGTCAATCGCAGTGACCACTTACAATCAGGTGGGCTGTGCGCTCGTTTGCCTATACCATTGTATAAAAAAATAATATGTGAGTATTGAATAATCAGAATATGTTAGGAGGGCATGAAACAATGGTTTGAGAAACTAGTCACACTTCATGCACACAATTTATATTGCACTATTTTTGTGTAATTTTCTTTATGTCTTGTCCTTGGTTCACCCACTTTCTTCTTTGTTGTTTGTTGGCCATAATTTGAGCAATTAACAAGTACCAACCTAATAGTCAAATTTGTATTTTATGACAGGAAATTACCCCATAAAATTTAGTTACTTCTAAATAATTTTGATTATAAACATGTGTGGTGCATACTTTGGTAACCATGTTCCCATTTTATGATGGTATTAATAATGGTTAGGAGTTTTTTTAGTACATATTTTTTATGACCCAGGCTTCATGTTTATTTTAATTATCAATAATCACTAACTTAACTACATACTAGCTTCTGCCCGCGACTTCGTCCGCGTTGAATTCGGCATTTGCGTTCCCGAGGAAACTACGCGTTTTTCCGGGTAATAAGTAGCCTATTTGTTGACCAGTGGAATACACTACCCCCACACTAAATTTTGTTGTTATTTGACTAGTAGTTTTTAAGTTAAATCCGGACATACATATACACATACCTACTACTACTGCTACTACTACTGCTACAACTACTATTTCTACTACTACTACTACCCCTTAATCGTTTCTTTTAATTTTCAAGTATGTTTTCAAGTTACAGACGCGACTTTTCTACAGACTTATTATTCGTTTTTTCATGTCATTGGTATAGGCAAACAAGCACACAGTCCACCTGGTGGTAAGTGGTCACTGCGGCCCATGGACACCAATATCCTATGATCCCCTATTAAGAAACCATAAGATCTCGAATGCGTTGCCTACCCTGAGGCCTAAGGTGGGAATACCTCTGTGCCAGAAATTTCATCGGCTGCCAACCCCGTACTGGGTCTGGAACACGACAGTGCAAACACTGCTATTATTTTATAGATTAGCAACGAAATACATACCTATATCTAATCAATGGGGTGGAAGTATCTCTTTATTAAGAGCAATAAACATCTACAAGTGATGTTAGTTTCCTTCTGTATAACATATTGATAACAAATGATATAAATTTTGATGGTGTTCACATCACAATGGCTCAACTCAAACATTGCAAAATTATTTGGTCTGGTTACTGGATTAGTACTGTACAGTCGAGTTTATTAATATATGCACGTTTTCGGACCTTACGACACAACTTAGAAGGCGCGCGGATTTAGCAATAACAGACTCTGCGTCAACGGCTTAAGTGCTTCGCCGCGCGCCTTCCAAGTTGTGTTCCGCTATACGTTTTGGTGACTTGATGATGATTTGTATGACTTATTTAGGGCAATGAACTTCTCTTTCGGCGTAATCTAATAAGCTTGATCCCATTCTGAGTGTTGTGACAATGGTGAATATGATGAATTGATGATTCATACACATTAACGAAGGCCAAACGGGTGCTCGAGCTGTTCAGGCACCCGTTTTGACGGGACCATTTTTCTCCGGCTGATTGTGAATCCTTACTTATAATAGATCAATGTTCATACGTATAGGTACTGGCAGAAGACACATAGCTTATTTAAGTAAGTTAAAATCATGGAACATTGTACAGGATATTACGGAACACAGCCCACAGAACTGGACATTATAGGCTATATGGAAGCCGTGGTGGCCTAGTGGTTCGACCTACCGCCTCTCATGCAGGGGGTCGGGGGTTCGATTCCGGCTCGCACCTCTAAGTTTACTTATGTGCGAAATTCACTTTGAATTTACCACTGAGCTTTTCGGTGAAGGAAAACATCTTGAGGAAACCTGCACGCATCTGCGAAGTAATTCAAAGACGTGTGTGAAGTTCCCAATCCGCACTGGGCCCGCGTGGGGACTATAGCCCATACCCTCTCGTGATGAGAGGAGGCCTGTGCCCAGCAGTGGGACGCAAATAGGCTGTAGTAGTAGTAAACCACTAGAAAATAAAATAATAAACAGAAGGTGAAAGTATTATATGTACCTATGAGAGGAAAGTCTAGGGTAGAAGCTAGTTGGCATTCTATTTTCGCTTTAGTCAATCAAGCATTTGAGGGCAGAATTTTAACCTTATTCAGAAACTAGCTTCCGCCCGCGACTTCGCCCGCGGGGAATTCGTTTATCGCGCTCCCGCGGGAACTATGCGCTTTTCCGTGATAAAAAGTAGCCTTTGTCATTTCCCGGGGATTCAACTATCTCCATTCCATACCAGTTACCAAATTTCATCCGAATCGGTCCAGCGGTTGAAGGGTGAAGAGGTAACAGACAGATAGAGTGACTTTCGCATTTATAATATTAACATGGAGAACCAAGTAAAATCTATTATTCATACACGACAATTTGAAATTGAGCACTTTCTCTTGCATGTTTGATAAGCGTGCTAGTTTGAATCTAGGCTTGTATCCTTTGATCCGACCTGGTTAGGAGGGGTGGGTGGGAACGAACTGGGGCGGGGTCCAGGTCAATGCTCGCGGAAAGTAAAAGTGGATGGTGAGAAGCCCGTTTCCTGTCCAGCCAGTCAGTCAGCAAATTGTATACGACACGACGTATAGGCATGTTGAGAAAATGGATGCAGCTACTGACTGATGTAAACAAGCTAGTTTGTTAACACTGAGTTGTAGTAGCTTTTCGGTGAAGGAAAACATCGTGAGGAAACCTGCACGCATCTGCGAAGTAATTCAAAGATGTGTGTGTGAAGTCCCCAATCCGCACTGGGCCCGCGTGGGGACTATAGCCCAAACCCTCTCGTGATGAGAGGAGGCCTGTGCCCAGCAGTGGGCCGTAAATAGGCTGTTGTAGTAGTAGAGTTGTAGTAGTATGGTATAATAGTATGGATGTATGGATGGAGATGCTGGCACTCTACTACTACTACAGCCTATTTGCGTCCCACTGCTGCGCACAGGCCTCCTCTCATCACGAGAGGGTAGGGCTTTCCCCACGCGGGCCCATTGCGGATTGGGGACTTCACACACATCCTTGAATTACTTCGCAGATGCGTGCAGGTTTCCTCACGATGTTTTCCTTCACCGAAAAGCTCAGTGGGAAATTCAAATTGAATTTCGGACAAATAATTTCAGAGGTGCGAGCCGGATTTGAACCCCCGACCCTCTGCATGAGAGGCGGTAGGTCAAACCACTAGGCCACCACGGCTTCCATAATAATACTATTCCATACTAATAAGTAATATTGTAAATGCGAAGGACAGCTCTGTCTGTTACCTCTTCACGCTTCAACAGTTAGACTGATTTGCCTAAATTAAATTTGGCATGGAGATAGTTCCAGTCCCGGGGAAGGACCTAAGCTACTTTTTATCCCGAAAATACGCACAGTTCTCGCGGGAACTAGCGGGGGGGGGGGGGGGGGGGTTTAAGTATTAAGTGTGATCAGCTCGTGGGTCTTTCACGGTAATCCTAACTTAAAAAAAAGTATTCCGGAATCCCCATAACAGACGTTCTTTATTAACGAGATAATTTGTTTCGTATAATTTTTTGGTCACTGACGCATTAACCTTATGCATGAGCATAAATAAGGTTGCTTGCATGTTTTCACGACGATACTGTCGATTTTAGACGAAAAATTATGTTCGTCTAAAATCGACGCCACGTACCTAGTCTAAGTCGACTAATGCTTGTCGAGTGTCGGATTGCTGACATATTCCTCTCACCTCGTCGCTACCGTCATGTAATAAGCGGCTTATTGGCTATAAGAACTCTTAAAAGCTAGGCCAGAGTTTAGTCAACTCACCTTTAGATAAGTCAGAAAAGTCTACGAATTTATCATTTACCATTTCGTGACAAATCACACGCAAACTTTTTTACTGTTTATTTTCTGTACTTATTATTATTTTTGTTATGTCGTGTGTTTTGTACCGAATAAATGTTTCTTCTTCTATTTTGTAGGTAGTTCACTTCACCCATTCTAATGAGGCACTCAACTCAAATCGGTTGTTCTAATTATGTTGTGATTGTGACAATGATGAGTCAATTATCGGTCACGCAGTGGAGTAAATGTTATGGTTATTCACTTAGACGAAGTCGATTAAGCGAGTCAAAGTCCAGTCCATAATAGAAACAACGGCTGCTCATACGTTAATTATAAACGTCACAACACAAATTTATATTTGCGAAAATTTATCATCATTCCCTGCCTCTACGTTAATTTGCTACATGACAATATGATAAATGATAACCGCTCTCTGTAATTTAATCTCAAGGTCATGTTCACAATTTAACATTTTTACCTGTACGGCAGATAATGAGCAATCACGATTCATCTGACTATAGTAGTAGGTATGTGCTCGTGAATTTCTTGCACTAAGGCCTTTCAATATTACTGAGGCTATGAGTAGCAAACATCGTTCTTCATCTTCACCATTGACTAAAATAATTATACAATTCACGCTTCAGGAAGAGACTTAAAAACCAATGGTTTTACGAATTCTGTTAATGGATATTTTTCCACTACCCAGTTAGAAACATAGCCACAGACATAGCTATGGTTGGTGGCTTTTTGTTTAATGGGCGAACCGAGGTATATCTTTGTGTGTTAAGCAATTAAGTAAGACATTGTTAAGGAAATTTGTTTGTTCATCACATAGTTGCCAAGAGCCAAATGTGAAACTGGTATGAATATGAAACCTTAAGAGATAACTATATTCGCTTTCTATGGAGCTTTGACACAAAAATGTTATACTGATGCATCGATATACTATATCGAAAGATTCGAAAGTCTTTATTTAAAGACAAAGCATCCCATTTCTAAAGATAAGATCGGACAATGTGATAATTCTGGTCGTTCCAAGCGCCACAATTTCCTTTCAGACACATTCACCGCGCCCACTAATTTAATTCAATTAGACCCTGACATTCCCCCTGTTCGTCCCCAACTAGCTACACAATTCCACGAGAGTGTATCACACTTAATAGTGCCTGGTCGTCTGAATCGACCGAGTTAATTTTATACATTTAATTTAAAACTGGACGATGTAGCAATCTCCACTTGTGTCGTAACAACTTCCGGATCTTCAGAACAAGCTATTTATTTAATGACTGTCGATAAAATTGTATAAGTTGGTAAACTGAAGACGGCCTCGTGACCGGTCGCTTCTATAGTTTTTTCCGTCTCGACCTCGTTGAGCGAAAGATCCATCGATTGTCCATTTACCTCCCCGGAAACTTCCTAGTTGTCGAAAAAATGATGCCACAATGTCGTCTCGTTCGTCATTGTCAATAAGAATCGTACGTCGTTTGTTCTAGCTCGTCGGATTTATCGGTTCTTTCAGGAACGTAATCTTTTAGCGATCCTTTTCATTTGCAAATTCGGCCTCTGTGGGAAATTCACGGAATTGAAAGTGACCGACTCCATCATAAACAAATTCTTCGAATGAGTAATTTGTGTTATTTAAAGATAGTTTTGTTCTGTATTTTGTGTTACGCCTGCTTCCTCAATTAGTGTTGATTATGTTGACCCTTTTATCGAGGCGACTAATCACTGGAGGTATGCTCGGAATTCCGTGCTGACCGCCATCTGATAGCAAGCATGACATTGTCCTATAGTATTACTTTACTTATCCATTAATTTAACCCTAGTTAGTTATTTATTATTAAAGCTGTTATCGTTTAACGTTATTGAAAGACGCTTCGATTGGTGTCAACCAAAAAATTTTCCTGTATTCAGGGGAACTCCAATTTCGAGAAGCACTCTGATGTCAATTAATTGTATAAATAAATAACGTAGTAAATACATAATTAAGTCACTGCGTCAACCGGTAATCTGTCTAACCGCTACTGAAGGTGGACAAAAACATAATGTAAATAGCAATTAAGATTTTTGTCTCTTTCTGCGGACACTAGCGAGTGCTTGCGCACTATGGCGCCGGCGGCGTCCGTGCCGTGCCCGCGCGCAGGAAAATGTATCGTGACTTCATCCAGCTATTTACGGCACAACACGAACGAGATTTCTAGTGTCATACCTATATTCACTTAATAACCAGAAGCTATAATTTCTGCGAAATGATCCAGCTCCCGTTTAAATCGTCCGCGCCGTTTCCTAAGCTTTCAGTGTTTAAATTGTTTAATGTCTGGGCCCTGTCTGTTATTCAATTCAATTCAATTCAATTAAATTCAATTCAATTCAATTCAATCATTTATTCAGCAAATTGGCCACATAGGGGCACTTTTACACGTCAGAAAAGAATTTACTATTCTATTTATTTCAGTCTAATTTAACGTCACCATTTGATCGTAATTCATGGGTATTAAACTTAGTTTTACGAACGTTGAAGACGATGTTAATGTTTTCAGTTTTATGAGCGTGGGCTACACTATTTTTTCGGCACAGACATATGTCTGTCTAGTGAGGATAGGAATATTTAATAGTTAAGTTAAGATAACCCTATAAAAAGCCTATTTAGGTATGTAGGAACTACACAAGAGAAAGAGAGAGTGTGTTCGCCTCGGACATCTAAAATCTGTATTCGATGATGAATTTGAACTTGGAACATCCAGCTGCAGCAAAATATATTCTTGATGTCCTCAAACAAACGAGACAAACTTTCAGTATTAATCTAATTAAGTAATCATCGATAACAATGACCATGTTTTGTTTGATTGGGTGCGTGACTCATGCGTGTCATGAATCAAACTGTGTACTTAAACGTACTTGTAAACTTAATGAGTCAACAATTCTCGCGTCGATGGTGATTTCCATGACTTCAAGCGATGCCATAATTTACTGACTCATTTTCTTACAGGAAGTAATTAAGTCGGAAGCTCAGAGCAGAGGTGAATGAAATGTGACCTTTTTTTACGACAAGCTTTTACCTCGGTGTAATGTCATTACAATTTACAATAGCGGAGCTCGAATGAAAGCAACTACTCAGAGTTGTTTAGCAGATGATCCCCTAATGATAATGATACTGAAGATTGATGATATGATAACGGAGGGTATATTAGCAGTCTGGGGACGGATAACGGGCCTATTATTTGTTGAGGTCGAATAAGACAGAAGCGGGAGTGTATAAGTGACTTCCCACGGATTCATATCGAGGTCGCACAGACGCCCACGAAGCCAAATAAAGGTCGCATATGCCCGAATCGTATAGACCTACTTGCCTACTTGGCCACGGACTCCAGTCGATAGTGTAATATGTAGGTAATCCTCATATAGGTACGCATGTCGCCAGAGTTGCCACTCGATTATTATTCATCGCGATATTTCAGAATTTGTACCCAAACAAGAAGCCGTGAAGTGGCTTTTAGAGTGTGCTTCAGTTTTCGATACTTTTGTCAGTCATTTTTGATCGTCTCATGAAAGAAAATGAAGGAATAACAAGTTGAAAGCTTTTGGGTGACTTGGGCGGGTTGCTAATAGTATAGTACATACCCAAAGTATCATGAACGCTTTGATATTTTTGAGATAATTTGTATGAGATAGATAGAAGCAAAGTTGCAAGTGATCTGACGACGGTGGCAATGACAGCTTCGCCGGGAATCCTGGACACGATAGTGAATAGTGATAGAATCCACAAATCACGTCAAAGCCTCGCAATATACTTAGCGACGAGCATAACCTAGAATTAAATGACAAATGACTCTCTTCAAACTCCTTCCTTCCTTCTCAAGTTTTGAATGTCGATCAAATAACTTGATATTCCAACTCGTATTTAATAACTTGTTACGTAAACGGGTCTGTCATTTGCCGGTTGAGTCATCTACTCCTGTTTTGCTTCTGAGCGCGGTATTATATTTCGCATGAGATTGCTCAAGTTTCTTGAGTAATACTCAGACTTAGTAAAATCATATGCCCAAAGGTTTTTCGCAAAGAAAGTAATTAGAGCATGATGTACGGGTGTATTTGTTAAATGTGAAGATTTTGTCGTGTCGAAAGTTGTGACGTCATTGGCAAGAACAATCTCTGCTAGGAAAACTGGTGTAAAAACATATTTGTAACGCTATTCTATTGCCATTACGGATTGTTGGGTATTTTAGTACCAGTACGTTTTGTCTCCCAGATGTAGTACGGGGCAAGTCCTTCATTGCCTGTTTTACACCAACGCTCCCACATTATAAAGTTATATTGCCACTAAACGACAATCCCTATATACCTCGTCTTTAAAAAATTACCCTACATAAATTATCCACGTCCTTCGGATCCTTCCATAATAGCTGTACGGCCTTTCAACCTCTATAAATAGCCGCCAATCTATTTTAAACCCCCTAATCCTGGCTTGATTCATGTCGGTGACAATTTGTCGGTATCGAATACAACGGCGAGATTACGCTGACATCACGGGACAATACAGAGGGGCACCCACAATGGACGGAAGCCATCAATCAGGGGCCCGTAGCACCCAAGATCCAATGCTACGTTGGGGGACCACACTTCGCCTTGAGTTGGTGAACATCTCAAGTCGTTGAACCGACGTTGGCACTAGCTTTCTAGTGACGTCGAGGCTTGAACACTTTCCCGTATTTGTAAAGGACGTATGGTTCGAACGTCGTCGGATAAGGACTTGTTCAGATCCACATTGTGCAGACTCTACTCTACCTACACATTGTGTATTTTTACACTGTAGAGTATTTGTGTTTTTGTCATCACATTTTGATTTAGATCGAATAGAACGCTCATGGTTCAAAGGTGAAGTTATCGTCTACGTTGTAATCTAGCCCTCGCTCTGTAACCTTGTATGATTTTTTAACTGATTATCTATCCGAGCATACCCGAAGGTAATTAATTAATCGTCTTCATCGCTTTGTTTTTATCTTAGATCTTTTTATTGGTGATTGAGATGTTCTATTCATTACTCAGAAGTCAGAACCGATTCTTATAAAACGAAACTGCATTAATCCTTATGAGAACATTTATCTATTATAAAGGGTCAATAAAATAACAAAAGCAGCAGTAATAACAAACAAAGTAACGACCGACGATTCACAGGTGTAACTCGCATTGCCTGTAGCGAGGCCGGTTTGTCCAAATTGCCGTCCGTCACACTTCATTGTACCACGCCCTGTATGAATTCGGCCATACCTACCAATTATGACTGTTTGTCGTTTGCTCTAGGACTCTAGGTAGATACTAAAAAAGAATACTTGTCCAGATTAAAGAAATGAGATCAGAAGCTTTCTCAAGAATTACGTTTTTACGCGCCTCGCTGTGAACAATCGTAATGAGATATTTTGGGCATAATTAGACCGCTCTGTGGGTGAGTTGTTATGGCAATTATAGCTGTATTTTAAGAAACTCGCGCGCTTGGAGACCTATTATGTGTACCGACGCAAAATTAGCGATTTTCACTCGTTGTGTGAATTGTACTCTTAACAAATTAACTGCTGTGTTCCTAAATACTATCCTTTTGCGGCCTACTTGGTGGTCAAATACATATAACGAAAAGTGTGTTAAAGTTGTCTTTCTTATTTTTGGGTATAACTGCATCTTGTGGTGGAAATGCTGGTAGCTTAAGTCCACTTGCCCAACGCCCAACGCCGCTCCGCTAACCTGGGGTTACCCGCTAACTCGAGTTAAGTTGACACAATACATACAACTAGACCTAAGAGACTAATCCGAGGTTAGCTGCTTCGTGCAATTGGGCCTTAGTCGATTAATATTTAAAAGTGACGTCAGCTCGTTTTGGAACTTCTAATATCAAAATAACAAGGTCGTCCACGAACCAGTATCAAATGGCAAGGTCGCTTTTCTGCACTGATCTCACGATCAATGTGGGCGACCTCGATCGGGTTTTTCAATGCAAATCAACATGCCTGATCATGCTTCGGTTTAATGAGCAACTAGCTTTTCAGAACGCATGATTGTGGCCGCAAATGTAGTCAATGTGGCAAATAGATCCTACGGCTCTAGGTGTATTTTTATCTGCTATACTCATGCTAAATATGTAGTATCAGGTCAGCTAGTTTACCACTGGAGCTGGAGGATGCGCACATTTTAACCTCTGCTCTGTCGTTTTACGGAGATAATCGCTCCGCCTGACGCGTGAATTTATTTATGTCATGCATGTGTGTGTATACAGAATGTTTCTCATTAAAAGTGAAACTGAGGGTTTTAAAAAGTCACTAGTTAAGATAAAACCGCCTTCACCACTATTTTTGGTGACTGCAGCTTTAATATTCAATTCATATTACGAGTCGATAAAGTCGTGTTTATTATAACCTGCGTTTACCACAGAATGCTCTTATAAAATTAAATACATACCACTACTTGTACCTATTGTTAATGAGTTTCTCTCTCTTCGTGCACATTAGTTCTTCTACATGTAATTAGATAATATAATTGTCACGAAAGCAATTATTATAGAAAAGTGGGTTTCACGTTTACTATGTCATTCTCGGTTATACTTAGGTATAGCAATGCTTTTAGTTTGATGTAGAAGGGTCGAGACCGTCATCCATTTCCACGGGGAGCAGCGAATATTTGGATACTCTTTTTGATTAGCTTTTACATACAAATCAAGCGATATTTTACCGAAGTTATTACTTACAAATCTAAAGTCAGTAAGTCTATTATGCTATGCTCTTTCAGATTTTGATGAAGTTAATTTTGTTTTGAAAGCTTTGAAGTCAGCTTGAAATCCGGGCCCGGAGAAGAGCGTAGGCTACTTTATAATCTTTGCTGGCAAAATTACAGAAAGAGCAAGGTGCGTCTTATAGCATTCCACTTATTTGAAGATCGGAATAATTTAAAATATCCCCAGGCAGCAGGAATATCTTATTTTCAACTCTCGCTTTTTCCACTCAAAGCTTACCTGAAGCAACGTAGAAACCACTGCTATATTGAATGATTTATTTTCTAGAGCTGGCCTAGTCTTCCTCTTGTTAGACATAGCGTGAATCAAGTTGTAAACGTTTTGAGCGCATTTAAGTTAATAAAACCAGTTACCTGGTTAATTATCTGTAAAGCATCCGAAAGAGGTAACGTTCGGGTGAAAAACCTAACCGGACGATACGAGCGATGCGAGCTTAATTCATTAATTTTTCGGAATCGTTATACGAGGGCGGTTTGATAAGTCAGTGACTTTAAGTAAAACAAAAACCATTTTAACATATAAACTTTTTAATTACAATTCTGATCTCCTTGGTAGCTGGCAGTTTTTTTTTTTTTAAATGTGGGAAAATAAAAAAGTTGTTGAGGCATATGTCGAATACGGTCGGAAAATTGTTGGAAAATGGAGAAAAGCGAATTTCGTGTGTTAATTAAACATTACTTTTTACGTGGAAAAACTATTAAAGAGACTGAAAACTGTTTAAAAAAATATTATGGGGAATCTGCTCCTTCTCATGGAATGGTACATAAGTGGTTTACAGAATTTCGTTCTGGGCGTGCCACTACCAATGACGCAGAACGCTCTGGTAGGCCAATTGAAGTCACCACTGATGATGTCGTGAATAAAGTTCACGATATTGTTTTGGATGACCGTCGAGTTAAGATTCGTGAGATAGCTGAGACTGTACACATTTCATCTGAATGAGTTTTTCATATCTTGCATAATATTTTGAATATGAAAAAGCTTTCCGCAAGATGGGTGCCGCGTTTGCTGACAGCCGATCAAAAACGACTTCGTGAAACAACTTCCGAGCAATGCTTAGCCAAATTCAAGCGTAATCCCAATGAATTTTTACGTCGTTTTGTGACGGTAGATGAAACGTGGATCCACCATTATAAGCCAGAGACGAAAAATCAGTCAAAACAGTGGACTTCTGCTAACGAACGGGCCCCAAAGAAAGCGAAAACCGTTAATTCGGCAGGAAAGGTAATGATGTCTGTGAACTTAGCATATCAATTTCGGGCATCTCACAATCTGATGACAGTTCTAGTAGCATCCCCAATAGTTCTACAGTTCTTGATAGTTATTTTTCATAGTTCTGCTCATTTTCGAAAAATAACGGAACTTTAAAAAATGAGATGCTAACTTCGCGTACCGAAAGTTAGCATCTCAAGAATTTTCGAGTTTTCTCTGCAGTTCTAGTAGCATCCCCAATAGTTCTACAGCCCTCGATAGTTATCTTGAATAGTTCTGCCCGTTTTCGAAAATTAGCGGAAATTTAAAAAATGAGATGCTAACTTCACACTCGGAAACCTAGCATCTCAAGAGTTTTTGAGTTTTTTCGACAGTTCTAGTAGCATCCCCAATAGTTCTACAGTTCTTGATACTTATTTTCCATAGTTCTGCTCATTTTCGAAAAATAACGAACTTTAAAAAATGAGATGCTAACTTCGCGAACCGAAAGTTAGCATCTCAAGAATTTTCGAGTTTTCTGTGCAGTTCTAGTAGCATCCCCAATAGTTCTACAGCCTTCGATAGTTATCTTGAATAGTTCTGCCCGTTTTCGAAAATTAGCGGAAATTTAAAAAATTAGATGCTAACTTCACACTCGGAAACCTAGCATCTCAAGAGTTTTTGAGTTTGTTCGACAGTTCTAGTAGCATCCCCAATAGTTCTACAGTTCCTGATAGTTATTTTCCATAGTTCTGCTCATTTTCGAAAAATAGCGGAAATTTTAAAAATGAGATGCCAACTTCACAATCGTAAACCTAGCATCTCAAGAGTTTTTGAGTTTTCTCTACAGTTCTCGTTGCATCCCCAATAGTTCTACAGTTCCTGATAGTAATTTTCCATAGTTCTGCTCATTTTCGAAAAATACCGGATATTTTAAAAATGAGATGCCAACTTCACAATCGTAAACCTAGCATCTCAAGAATTTTCGAGTTTTCTCTACAGTTCTCGTTGCATCCCCATTAGTTCTACAGTTCCTGATAGTTATTTTCCATAGTTCTGCTCATTTTCGAAAAATAGCGGAAATTTTAAAAATGAGATGCCAACTTCACAATCGTAAACCTAGCATCTCAAGAGTTTTTGAGTTTTTTCGACAGTTCTCGTTGCATCCCCAATAGTTCTACAGTTCCTGATAGTTATTTTCCATAGTTCTGCTCATTTTCGAAAAATAGCGGAAATTTTAAAAATGAGATGCCAACTTCACAATCGTAAACCTAGCATCTCACGAGTTTTTGAGTTTTTTCGACAGTTCTCGTTGCATCGCCAATAGTTCTACAGTTCCTGATAGTTATTTTCCATAGTTCTGCTCATTTTCGAAAAATAGCGGAAATTTTAAAGATGAGATGCCAACTTCACATTCGTAAACCTAGCATCTCAAGAGTTTTTGAGTTTTTTCGATAGTTCTCGTTGCATCCCCAATAGTTCTACAGTTCTTGATAGTTATTTTCCATAGTTCTGCTCATTTTCGAAAAATAGCGGAAATTTTAAAAATGAGATGCCAACTTCACAATCGTAAACCTAGCATCTCAAGAGTTTTTGAGTTTTTTCGACAGTTCTCGTTGCATCCCCAATAGTTCTACAGTTCTTGATAGTTATTTTCCATAGTTCTGCTCATTTTCGAAAAATAGCGGAAATTTTAAAAATGAGATGCCAACTTCACAATCGTAAACCTAGCATCTCAAGAGTTTTTGAGTTTTTTCGACAGTTCTCGTTGCATCCCCAATAGTTCTACAGTTCTTGATAGTTATTTTCCATAGTTCTGTTCATTTTCGAAAAATAACGAACTTTAAAAAAACAGATGCGTACTTCGCGTACCAAAAGTTAGCATCTCAGGAATTTTAGAGTTTACTCTACAGTTCTAGTAGCATCCCCAATAGTTCTACAGTTCTTGATAGTTATTTTCCATAGTCCTGCTCATTTTCGAAAAATAGCGGAAATTTTAAAAATGAGATGCCAACTTCACAATCGTAAACCTAGCATCTCAAGAGTTTTTGAGTTTTTTCGACAGTTCTCGTTGCATCCCCAATAGTTCTACAGTTCCTGATAGTTATTTTCCATAGTCCTGCTCATTTTCGAAAAATAGCGGAAATTTTAAAAATGAGATGCCAACTTCATTCTCCGAAACCCAGCATCTCGAGAGTTTTCGAGTATTTTGCATGAAATACATCCGAAAATACATTATTTTGCCTCTATGAGAACACTCAGGCAAGAGTTCCAGCTTATACAATAACTAACTTTCCTATTCTAAACTCGATTTGGAAATTATTTACGTCACGAAAACTATGTTTTTAATTATACATACGTAGATACGAATGTATTTCAGCAGTTCTAGCGATCACTGTCCATATTTATTGTATCATCTCAAGATGTTAGTTTTACAGTCCTTGATATTCATATACATATACCATTGGGTGAACCTATTTCTGAAAAAAAATTAACGATCAAAATTTCCGAGATGCTAACTTCACACTACAAAAGCTAGCATCTCAGCAATTTTCGAGTATTTGGAAAGAAATATGTTCGAAAACACATAGTTCTGCCCCAGCAAGAGTTCCAGCTAGAAAACAATAAAAATCGTGATTTTCACATTTTCATAATAGGAAGGGTGGTATTTTTCAATAATTCTCATTTGCATCTCAGCAGATTTGGATAGATACGCCGTCAACACTATTACAATAACTATCTTCTCTATTCTAAAACTATGTTTGTATTATAAATACCTACACACGAATGCTATCTACATCTGTTTCAGCAGTTTTAGCGATCAGTGGCCACAGTTCTAGTAGCATCTCCAGCAGTTATACCGTTCTTGATATTCATATGCACATTAGGTATACCATACTTATAGGTGTGAATATTTTTGAATAAACAAGAGAACGACCAAATTTTTATGAGATGCTAACTTCACACAACGTAAGCTAGCATCTCAACAGTTTTCGAGTGTTTTGCACGAAATACGTTCGAAACCACATAGTTCTCGTAGAGACGAGAACACTCAGCAAGAGTTCCAGTTAGAAAATAATAAAAAACGTGACATTCACATTTCTGTAACAAATGCCGGTACGGGAGTTAGGAAAGATGTTAGTTTTCTAGAGTTCCCTTTAGCATCTCAGCAGATTTCGATTGATACGCCTCCAACATGAGTACAATAATGATCTTCCCTATTCCAAACTTGATTTGGAAAGATTCATGTTACGAAAACTATGTTTGTATTATAAATACCTACACACGAATGCTACATCTATTTCGGCAGTTCTAGCGCCCAATGTCCACAATTCTAGTAGCATCTCCATTAGTAATACAGTTCTTGATATTGATATAACATAGATATGCCGATTTTGAAAAAAAAAGTACGATCTAATTTTATGAGATGCTAACTTCATACTAGAAAAGCTAGCATCTCAGCAGTTTTCGAGTATTTTGAAAGAAATACTTTCGAAAACACATAGTTCTGCCTCTATGAGAACACTCAGCAAGAGTTCCAGCTAGAAAACAATAATAATCGAGATTTTCACATTTTGCCAGTAGGTACGGGAGTCAGGAAAAATATTATTTTTCAGGAGTTCCCTTTAGCATCTAAGCCAATGATTTTTATACTTAGGGATAGGCCCATTCGAACATTCAGTCACCACTTTCTTCATACAACGAAATACAGCGCCGTCTGGTGGTCAACTGCATGAACTACGAGAATGTTTTGCGCGCTATAACCTCGCAGTGACGTAACGAGAGGTGTTGCTGACTTTTTTATTGTATTCAGTACAAGCGACGTGAATGCTGTAATATCCTTTTTTCTAATAAAACATGATTCATAAATCAACTTTTGTTTATTTATTGACATAATAATTATTTATTTATATTTTCTTAGAAGTCCAAATTAAACATCTCACGTGAAATTCTTCATGTGTAAAGATGACGTCCTTACAAGGTTACTTTAACAAGCAGTCTCCGTAACTATGGCAACTCCGTAACATGGCGTAAATATGGCGACGTCGTGTCATAAATTTATTGTTAACAAAAATATTTCGATTGATGGAATAAACACAAGGTAATGTTAATCACCGATGAAACGATATTTCATAACACTTTTTCACTTTGCCTACGTGATTTCTGCAGCCTTTTATCACGCAAGTCGGCATTTTTTAAGGGTTGCGTATATGTTGTTTGACATCCGCACGCGCCGGTGTCTCGCTGAGCACTGTGTCACGATTGGTGACCAAACTTGGATTGCGCAATTTTGGGCACCAACAAAGTGGGGTTATATGTCATGTGCGTAGACCCGGTCTATACGAAGTATTATATATGTCTATGATCTAAGCAGTTTTCGATAGATACGCCTCCACCATGATTACAATAACTAACTTCCCTATTCTAAACTCGATTTGGAAATATTCATGTCACGAAAACTATTTTTTTTTGTATCATCAATCAATCAATTCTTTATTTCATAATCATTCAATCATAAATACCTACACACGAATGCTCATCTATTTCGGCAGTTCTGGAGATCACCGTCTGCAGTTAGTTTTCAAACCGGGAGTGAAAAGGTTTTTACAGGGTCGGCAGCGCGCGCGAGTCATGCCTCTGGTAATTGCAAGACTTGCAAGCGTCTATGGGCGACGGTAACCTCTTACCATTAGGAGGGCCGGCCTTGCTTGCCACTCCTAATGTACGATTCCCACCAGACGCGCAGAATCGAAAATATTTATTTTATGTGTAAAGGAATTTATACCGTCTATCCCTTACCGGGGTACGCTCAATGTCAAATCTTGAGGATTATTAATCTAAGAATATCACTTTGTAAATTTGTAGGTTATGTTTATTTTTCAATGACATTGACAGGTTTTTTTTTCTTTGATGTCAGACGTGGCTTTGTATATACAGCCAATGCCTCCAATGTTCACCGACGAGTATCAATGAATTTCAAAATTCAATATGTAATTTAATACGGAACCAAAGTTAAAATCCTTCAAATTAGTATCGCTAAATAGCCTATTATACGTAATAAAAATGTAAAAAAAAACATTGATTTTTTTTGTATCATACCCAATTTGATTAGTACCTAAAAAACTGGTTTGAAGAAATGAGTAAGTTCTCGGTGCCAAACTGCTGATGTCTTTGTCACTTGCGCGCAATGGGGACTATCGTTTCTTTGCTCACCAGTTGGCGCCACTGTAGACTAAGGTCCAGAGGTATAGCTGTCAAAGGCGACTTTATAAGATCATCGCTGAAACAAAGTCTTAAATCTTGAATCTCATTGAGATTATTAATTATAAATAACTATCATCATATCGAGTAGCTGTGCCGCAATGTTGTGCAGTTCCGTTTTGTTCGGAAAAATTGCTTTATTTTTCAAAGCGTTCACATGCATCGCCAAATAATCCATATTTGCGATAATTTCACGAAGGAGATCACTTTTCAACAGGTAAATTAAAGAAATTATGATTTATGTCACGAAGACCGCCAAAACCAATGAAAAGTGAATTTTATTGGACCTCACGCGACACTAGCGCCTCTAGTGGCAAATTCACACGCGATAGCCCCCATTATTGTATTGCCGTCTCACACGCACGATGTCATTTAACTGCCGCCCGTCCTGCCGAATCGGGAAGAGAAGAGCAGAGATTAGGTCATACTCAACCTTATTTTTATAAGGGCCGTAAATACATTATGAGCTATGGAGCCGCGGGCCGCAAGATAAAATGAAAAATGGTTTATTAGGGATTAATTACTTACTATATACTACTAAAAATTATTGATTGAAAAAAAAATACATACAGTGTAAACTCTTTATAACATCATTCTATATAACGATAAACTCCGAAATGAGCACCATTTGGCTGGTTTACCTTAAAAACCACGCATTAAAAAACTTTATAGCGCAACAACCATTCTCTATTACGAAGAAATGTGTTCATATTTTGACTCCGAAAATATTTATTACCTGTGGACGTTATCTTATCAAGCTACAGAAGATGCCGACTAACCCTTTAAGGTCCCAACGTACCTGAGAGGTTGTAAACAACCGTCTTGCTTTTGTTATTGTTAATTGTTGAACACGTGCATCATTACTCATTAGGCTTGATTTTCTTGGAAATGATGGTCTCTAACATACAAAACAAGTAATGGCATACCAAAAAACATCAGGCAAAGTTAACAGACAGACAAAGATAAAGAAAAAAATAATTACCTACGTAATTATCGTGAATTTGGTTGTTTTTCTTTCTTCATTCCATATAACGATAACTCTCTACTCTCTATAACGATAGAAACTGCTTGGTCCCTTGTGTTTCGTTATAAAGAGTTTACACTGTACCTACTAATTAAAAAAAAATACTAGTCGGACCGGTGAACTTCGCTTCACCACGGATTCCCATACAAAGTTATTGTTAATTTTTTTAGGTACCTATTAATATATGTGTAATATAAAATATACGCGCATATGCGAACTCTTTATTCGCAAAAATTTACTTAACACTGTCTTAATTATTTTCGAGGGACAATGGCCAAAGATTGTTTAAATTATTTTTTAACCTCTTTACCTAAAATATAATTTACTAAGAACTTACAAGTGCTGCATGGTTTTTTTGGGCTCAAAATGGCACAAAAAATCCTCTCATCTAACAACTACCGATAACTGAGCGCGAGCGGCCCGCGGGTTGAGTATTGCTGGTAGACGGTGCGGTGGTGGTGGCGTGGCGGGCGACAGTGCGCCCGTAGCGATGGGGCCCGTGAGGGATAGATTAGATTGTCTAGTCTAAGTAGGTAGTTTGTGAGCTTACAAGGTTACAAGACAGCTTGTGTGTCTATTGTTTTTTTATAAAATTGTATATTTCCGTGTCTAAGTAAACTAATAGCAGTACCTATTTTTAAAAGCCTTTATTATTACTTACAAACTTTTATCAACCGACGAAAAAAAAAGGAGGAGGTTCTCAATTCGACGCGTATATTTGTTTTTTTTTTTTTCATGTATGACCACGCATAACTCCGTCAATTGTGAACCGATTTCGTTGATTCTTCTTTTAATTGAAAGGTGTATCTCCAACTTGAACTAATTTCATAATTTGGTTTAGTTCTGATGATGGGATCCATGACAAAACGAGGGAACTCCTCGAAATTTGTTAGCATGTGTATGATTTTGGCATCATTTTCAAAGACTACAGTGACACTTACGTCCCATCGTACACATGTTTGGAAACTGTAGCCGAAAAAAAATTTTAATTAAAAAAATAAAACCGACTTCAAATTCCGACAGCCAGTGAAGTCGGTGTCAAGTGAAACGCCCCAGAGCTATGACTACCTTATAGTAAACTTGACACCAACTTTACTGGCTGTCGGAATTTGAAGTCGGTTTTATTTTTTTATATAATTTTTTTTTTTACTTTCAACTGTTCCGTTGGCTGTCTGTCTGTAATCAAATCTTGCAAGTTGAATTTGATCCACTTCCCGGTTTCCTATTTAGCTGAAATTTTGCACGAATATGTAAATCGCGTGACAATGCAATATTATAATGACGTGGAGCTGATCTGATGATGGAGCTGGAAGGTCGCCATCGGAACTCCGTAAAAAAACACAACCCTATCGAGTTTGGGCTCGTTTTATTCGTCTTGAAGGGTAGATGAAGGATTTACAAGGAAAAGTACAGTCAGCAATAAAATTTGAGAAAGTTAATGATACTGTGAGAGCTCGAAGAAATATTTTATAAGTAGGTACTTACTTATTTAAAGGGTTTGTTTTGTCACACATTTGTATAGGTACCTACCCTCAACAGCAATGAAAACAGGTCACTTTTTACCTATGGAAAATCCTATACTTACATAGACCCGTTTTCATTGCCGTTGTGTGAAAAAAGCTGTGGTAGCCTAGTGGTTCGACCTACCTCTCATGCCGAGGGTCGTGGGTTCGATTCCGACTCGCACCTCTAAGTTTACTGTGTGGCGAAGGAAAACATCGTGAGGAAACCTGCACGCATCTGCGAAGTAATTCAAAGATGTGTGTGAAGTCCCCAATGCGCACTGGGCCCGCGTGGGGACTATAGCCCAAACCCTCTCATGATGAGAGGAGGCCTGTGCCCAGCAGTGGGAAGCAAATAGGCTGTAGTAGTAGTAGTAGTGTGAACTGTGAACATAATTATATACCTACCTACCTATTGTGTAATATTTATGTAAGTAGGTACTCGTATTTTTTTGTGTAACAGATGATCTCTTAAGTCTTAACTAACCAATAATCATGTCTCTTAGGTACTTGACGGGCGGCAGCGGCATGTGTTTTATGGACACACTAGCTTTTGCCCGCGACTTCGTCCGCGTGGAATTCGGTTATAGCGTTCCCGCGTGCTGTAAGCGTTCTTCCGGGATAAAACACGTTGTTTAAACGGAACTTAATATGTAAGTAGCCGGTTTAGAAGATACATACAAACTTTCAACCCCCGTTTTACCCTCTAAAGGGGGGAATCTCTAAAAATACTTTACTAACGCTCACTTACGTCTTACGTTATAAAAGGAAGCCCTGCCAAGTTGCATGTTTTTAAGCCTAGCGGTTTAGAAGTTTCATCATATAAACTTTCAACCCCCGTTTTACCCCTTTAAGCCCCCCCCCCCTTAAAGGGAGGATTCCAAAGATCCTTTGTTAGTGCTCACATAAATCATAAAAAAAATCTTTTAGCCAAATTTCATGTTTCTAGGTCTATCGGTTTAGAAATTACATACAAACTTCCAACCCATTTTTACCCCCTGAGGAGGGGAATTTCCAAAAATCCTTTATCGACGTTCACTTATGTTATAAAAGGAACCTCCCTGTCAAGTTTCACGTTTTTAAGCTTAGCGGTTTAGAAGTTTCATACAAACTTTCAACCCCCTTTTTACCCCTCTAAAGGGGGAATTTCCAAAAATTCTTTATTAATGCTCACTAAATTTTTAAAAATAACCTCTCTGCCAAGTTTGATATTTTTAAGCCTAGCGGTTTAGAAGTTTCATACAAACTTTCAACCCCCTTTCACCCCCTTAAAGGGGAAATTTCCAAAAATCCTTTATTAATATTTACTTACGTTATAAAAGGAACCTCCTTGCCAAGTTTGATATTTTTAAGCCTAGCGGTTTAGAAGTTTCGTACTTACTTTCAACCCCCTTTTTACCCCCTTAAAGGGGGAATTTCCAAAAATCCTTTCTTGGTGCTTACTTACGTCATAAAAGAAACCTTCCCGCCAAGTTTCATGTTTCTAGGCCGAGCGGTTTAGAAGTTTCATACAAACCTTAAACCCCCTTAATACCCTTTCAGGGGGGGAATTTCCAAAAATCCTTCCTTAGTGCTCACTTTACGTCATAAAAGAAACCTTCCTGTCAAGTTTCATGTTTCTAGGCCAATTAGTTTCGGCTGCGCGTTGATCGATCAGTCAGTCAGTCATTCAGTCAGCCAGTCAGTTTCTTCTTTTATATATTTAGATTACGTTATAATCACATTTTTTCCCGTTCCCGTGGGAATTTCGGGAAGTCCTTTCTTAGTGCTCCCCTACGCTCCCCAATGAACCAGCATGCCAAATTTCAGATCCTTATGATGTTTCCCTCGACTTCGTACGCGCCTAAAAATTTAAATGTAAAAATCCCTTTTTTCCCCGTTCCCGTGAGAATTTCGGGAAATCCTTTCTTAGTGCTCCCCTACGCTCCCCAAGGAACCTGTATGCCAAATTTCAGCTCTCTACGACCAGTATTTTCGGCTCTCCGTTGATATGTCAGTCAGTCAGTCAGTTTCCACTTTTATATATTTAGATAGATAGATAGCTGTTTCCCACGACTTCGTACGCGCCTAAACATTATAATGTAAAAATCCCATTTTTCCCGTTCCCGTGGGAATATCGGGAAATCCTTTCATAGTGCTCCCCTACGCTCCCCAAGGAACCTGCATGCCAAATTTCATCTCTCTACGATGATCCCCGCGACTACGTACGCGCCTTAAAATGTAATAAACCCATTTTTTCCCGTTCCCGTAGGAATTTCAGGAAGTCCTTTCTTAGTGCTCCCCTACGCTCCCCAAGGAACCCGCATGCCAAATTTCAGCTCTCTACGATGATCCCCGCGACTACGTACGCGCCTTAAAATGTAAAAAAAACATTTTTCCCGTTCCCGTGGGAATTTTGGGAAGTCCTTTCTTAGTGCTCCCCTACGCTCCCCAAGGAACCTGCATGCCAAATTTCAGATCTCTACGATGTTTCCCGCAACTTCGTATGCGCAGAAATATTAAAATGTAAAATCTCGTTTTTTCCCGTTCCCGTGGGAATTTCGCAAAATCCTTTCTTAGCGGATGCCTACGTTATAACATCTACCTGCATGCCAAATTTCAGCCCGATCCGCCCAGTGATTTGGGCTGTGCGTTGATAGATCACTATATCAGTCAGTCAGTCAGTCAGTCACCTTTGAGTTTTATATATTTAGATAAACACATTACGCGATCTTGACGCCCGCCGCGCATCGGTTAGCAACCGTAGCGCGCAATGTGTCAGTAAAACGCTCGCCGCTGCCGCCTTCGCGCGAAGTTGTGGCTTGTGGCGTGGCGTGCTTGTGGCCAAGCCATTAGCTAGGGCTCGAATACTCATATCTGAGAAAACTCAGTTTTAGCTATTTTCACCCGATCAAAGCTCGGTCGCCCAGGTATACTACCTACCTACTTTGAACGCTAATTAAAACTTGTAACTATAGGATTTCTATTTACCTACTTACCTATTTCCTTATTTTTCCAATCTATCTCCAAAACGGCTGTAACGATTTGGACGAAATTTGGGGTACAGGAAATTACGGGGGCGACAAGTCTATCTAGCTAGGTGTCATATCTGAGAAAACTCGGCTTTAACTATTTTCTTTTCACCAAAGATTCGCCCAGGTCTAGGTCCTAGGAGGAACCTACTTAATGCGCTCTAAGTTTAAAAGCCCCCGCCTGTTTTCATTTTGACTGGCGGACCAAATCTAAATAAAATCAAAATCTAATGTCCTAAGTAGGTACCTATAGATGACATTTGTAATGCGCAAATGATTTAATTTGCATTAGGTAGGTATTAATATTACGGCAGAACATATTTGACGTGCCGGTGTCGCGGTAGTAGGTACTAGTCAAGCCAAGTTCAAGCAAAAGAACTGGCTAGCCAGCGCCAAGCGAAATATTAGACGAGCCACTTGGTGCCACTTTTGACCCTTCTATACCTACCTCAATAACTCTTAGCTTAGTTCTGCAGCATATGCAGTAAGGCGTATTAGGCAGCTCACTGACGTCGAGACGGCCAGGCTAGTCTATTATAGTTATTTCCATAGTGTCATGTCTTACGGAATTATACTTTGGGGGAGAGCAGCTGACATTCAAACCATCTTTGTGTTGCAAAAGCGGGCTGTACGTGCAATATATCAACTTGGGTCTCGGGTCTCCCTTAGAGAAAAATTCAAGGAGATAAACATTCTTACCGTTGCGTCACTATACATATTTGAAAATATCATGTATGCTCGTAAGAACTTGCACGACTTTAAGCATAACAGTGATGTTCACAATTTTAACACTAGGAATAAGGATAAACTTTTTGTTACTGGTTACCGTCTTCGTAAAGTGAGCTCTTCGTTTGTTGGGAACTGTATACGATTTTATAACAAATTGCCTTCTGATGTTGCTAATATGCCATTTAAAAAGTTCAAGTCGTTCATTAAGTGCCGCCTTTTAAAGAAGGCATATTATTCGGTGAATGACTTTTTAGATGATAAGAATCCTTGTTTAGGTTATTATTATTGACTAGTAACATGATATGTGTCTCGCTGGGCAAATATTAACTTTTTTTTAGGGTTCCGAAATCCACAAGGAACCCTTATAGTTTCGCCATGTCCGTCCGTCCGTCCGTCCGTCCGTCCGTCCGTCCGTCTGTCCGCACTATTGCTCGGAGATGCTTAGGTCTAGAGAGCTGTAATTTGGCATGAATATGCATATTAGTTACGCTGACAAAGTGGTACAATAAAATTTTGAAATATATTTTTTTATAGGGTACCTCCCCTACTCGTAAAGTGGGGATGTAATTTTTTTTCTTGCGTACCCCATTGTGCGGCATATCGTTGAATAGGTCTTAAAAAAATATTGTGGGTTTGTTAAAACCATTTTTTGATTAAGTGATGCTTTTGTGAAATATTAAGCTTTAAAGTGCTATTTTTTGTTAGAGTCACGTGTCCCCCCCCCCCCCCCCTGCCTGCTAAATGGTGGTATTTGGATGGCTGAAAAAAATCACGGTTGTGGCATATATAACGTAGTTGAAAGGAAAACTATCAGAGCTAAGTAGGCTGTACAAACTTACGAGTAATAGTCGACCAACTATAATGATGATTTTTCTCGAGCGGCAGGGGCGTCGGGCGGGCACGTCATACCACAGGCTAGTTAGATGCTAATAAGTCTTAGAAAGGTACTGTGGGCATCCTAAACTTCGGAACCCTATAATTTGCGCGTGGCCCGACACGCACTTGGCCGGTTTTTTTTTTTCTTTCACTACCAAATTTGTCCAGCAGCTGGAGCATGTCATGCTCGCTTTAAGGTCCTTGCTTACAGCGGCGTCGTTGATCGGGTCGCCACCTTCCCTAAGAAATGGTTGAGGGAGGCGATGGCTGAGATACGCGTCACGCTCGTGAACGGGTGCTGTCTGTGGGGTCCGGTCTGTTCATGCTTGCAAGGACGTTTAAAAATAATCATTAGCTTTAAATATATTACTAAGTCAAACATTTTAAGCGAGAGACCTCATCATGTTCTTATTGACATGTATTAATGAACTCTTTTATACATGATGTATTTCATTATTTATTCACATTTTGAGACTGTCGACATCTATGGAATTTATATTTATTTGACAATGGAGGCCATCTCCATAATATTTTTTTTTCTGGACCCTTGGAGACTATACATCTCTAAGATCTTAGATTTAAGTTTAAGTTAGGGACTATACATCCCTTCAATGTAATTGTAGTACGTACCGATATGTATATTTTATACATGTTATGTAAATGTTATAACTATGTGTAAATTTTGAAAAAAGGCCTTCTGCTTGAGTTTGTTGCGGCGCTTCTTTTCAAGCAATGGGTCTAGGAAGCGCTAGTAAATTCTTTTCTGACGTGTAAAAGTGCCCCTATGTGGCCAATTTGCTGAATAAATGATTGATTGATTGATTGATTGATTCTTTAACGTAAACACACAAAACTACGCGTGTTCAATTATATCCATAAGAATATGTATAGAAGCCCAAATTTCATGAAGCTTGCTCAAACGGTTATAAAGATATGAGGGTCAAAAATTCGTAAATTTTAGAACTGACTGACTGACTGTAGGGTATCATATCATTACTTACCTTTTAAGTTACACTTTCATTTATACTCATCATTAACTTGCTCCTGCAATTAAAAACATAACGTTTCATCGGATCCCTTGTACACAAACACATTTTTATAACACTATAATCTCACGTACATCCAAGCTTCTTCTTTGTCTCGCGTTTACCGATCCGACACTCAAATTACGTCGCGGCAATGTATTTGTCGCGACCTCTTATTATTTTTCCTTCTTGAATTACTTGAACATTACAATTTTGCCTTTATAATTTCGGTGAAATTGTGGTTTTTGTAAATATTGACGTAGTTGACAATGTTGTTGATACCCGTTGCTATGGTCACAACATATCAATCCTTTGGTAAAATGTTAGGTTTCTCACTGGTGGGCGATAAATTTGACGTTTTATTTCTATTTTTATTCAAATTCTCTAGAAATTCCATCCAAGGTTTCCTTATCGATATAGCCGCAAGGATGGTCAGTTCTTCTTCAGCTCTCAAACGGAGCAGTCGAAATTATAAGACCTTTGTCCTGGGGGTCGACCAGCCCCCAGGACCCTGCAAAAAGGCCCAAAGCCTCTGGCAATCTCTCGGCCGTGCTAACTTAATAATCTACTTCATCTCTGAGTTGGTGTGCGGACGACTCTAAAATCTATCCGCACAAAGTCCTTCTAGTTGGTGTGCGGACAACTTTAAATATCCGTACAAAGACTCACCTTCTACGTTGTGAAAGCCATTGGCTCCATCTCCTCTGACGTTCTACCCGCTGTACTATCACCCGTGCCGCTCTTTACGTGTACCGAGCCTGTGGCATCACTCTGCCATCCAGAGACGGTCCACTGCGACGTCACCACTACGCTGATCCACCCTGCAGCAGTACCACCCCGTGCCAGCCACCAGCTGAACCTCGAAGCGTCGCTCTGACCCTGCACACCTCCACCGTCCAGTAAAGACCTGTGCCGCTGTTCCTGATTCCGACTCACCAATATCCTGTGCCACCCTTCCGCTACGCCGTGCTGCTGAATCATTCTCCACCCCGAGCTCCTTCAACCTTCACATCATCCTTCACTCGTCCCACACCCTGACTCAACTTTACTTACCTCCACACCGCTCTTCATAACACCACTTCTCACCACTTCACCCATATTCCATCACCCTTCTTAAATAATTGTAAATAGGTTTTCTTTCTTTTATTGTAAATATATTTATTGTGTATACCTACTCTTTCCTTCCTCTCACCTTCACCCCTTAATTGTCGTTGGGGAAATGTAGGGTATCATATCATTACTTACCTTTTAAGTTACACTTTCATTTATACTCATCATTAACTTGCTCCTGCAATTAAAAACATAACGTTTCATCGGATCCCTTGTACACAAACACATTTTTATAACACTATAATCTCACGTACATCCAAGCTTCTTCTTTGTCTCGCGTTTACCGATCCGACACTCAAATTACGTCGCGGCAATGTATTTGTCGCGACCTCTTATTATTTTTCCTTCTTGAATTACTTGAACATTACAATTTTGCCTTTATAATTTCGGTGAAATTGTGGTTTTTGTAAATATTGACGTAGTTGACAATGTTGTTGATACCCGTTGCTATGGTCACAACATATCAATCCTTTGGTAAAATGTTAGGTTTCTCACTGGTGGGCGATAAATTTGACGTTTTATTTCTATTTTTATTCAAATTCTCTAGAAATTCCATCCAAGGTTTCCTTATCGATATAGCCGCAAGGATGGTCAGTTCTTCTTCAGCTCTCAAACGGAGCAGTCGAAATTATAAGACCTTTGTCCTGGGGGTCGACCAGCCCCCAGGACCCTGCAAAAAGGCCCAAAGCCTCTGGCAATCTCTCGGCCGTGCTAACTTAATAATCTACTTCATCTCTGAGTTGGTGTGCGGACGACTCTAAAATCTATCCGCACAAAGTCCTTCTAGTTGGTGTGCGGACAACTTTAAATATCCGTACAAAGACTCACCTTCTACGTTGTGAAAGCCATTGGCTCCATCTCCTCTGACGTTCTACCCGCTGTACTATCACCCGTGCCGCTCTTTACGTGTACCGAGCCTGTGGCATCACTCTGCCATCCAGAGACGGTCCACTGCGACGTCACCACTACGCTGATCCACCCTGCAGCAGTACCACCCCGTGCCAGCCACCAGCTGAACCTCGAAGCGTCGCTCTGACCCTGCACACCTCCACCGTCCAGTAAAGACCTGTGCCGCTGTTCCTGATTCCGACTCACCAATATCCTGTGCCACCCTTCCGCTACGCCGTGCTGCTGAATCATTCTCCACCCCGAGCTCCTTCAACCTTCACATCATCCTTCACTCGTCCCACACCCTGACTCAACTTTACTTACCTCCACACCGCTCTTCATAACACCACTTCTCACCACTTCACCCATATTCCATCACCCTTCTTAAATAATTGTAAATAGGTTTTCTTTCTTTTATTGTAAATATATTTATTGTGTATACCTACTCTTTCCTTCCTCTCACCTTCACCCCTTAATTGTCGCTTCACGACATGACATATAGTACCTAAATCTAACCCACTTCCAGGTAACCTAGAAGGATGAAATTTGGAATCCAGCTCGATAATTGTGTGTAGGTAAGCGTAGGAAAAAATAAAAAAACTTGAAATTTCCGATTACTTATTAGTATTACACTTTAGTTCGAAACAAGATTGACGGTACAAGAATTTTAGAAAAACTGTTGTAACTTTATGTACCCAACGAGTACTGCCACAAGCACAGAATAAGTAATAGTAGGTACCTACAATACAAGCGACTCCGGCCCGCGCTGTTTGCGCCCCCGTGCCGGCGGCGCGCACACAGCTCTACCGGCACGCGCCCTTTTACAGCTCTCTGCTCGCGGCCTCGCCGCTACAGTGCGACCTGTTCGCGACTAGTATACACAACACAAACTATTGTCAGAGTGGAATATAATGCTAGAACGAAGGATGGATGATTAGTTAGGTTTATACATGGTGGGTCGGATCGTATTGCAGATAATTTACCCACAACCCACAGTACCTATCGGCTATCGATTCTAAGCAAAATGTATAGGTTTTTAATTTTTTTTAGTAGGTAAAATAAAAAAATATATATATGGGATTGTTGGTGCGAGCGACGTCTGACTGAATCCCATACAAAATCATTTTTTTTACTTAATGATTCAAATAAATAAATAAATTTAATGATAATGAATGAGTCATGAATGAAAATTTTCTATTACAAACTTATCATTTGCGGTCGGCGCAGTAGACACGGCTACCGCACCGATCGCAAATAATAAGTTTGTATTAGTGTTAGATCTCAATATAGTACCCACATAACAATTGGTTAATTTCTGTACAAAAAGCAATGATATCCCCTCAAAACATAATTGTGAAATGAAAACCAAGTTCAATATTATGTGTGGTAGTCGATTTCACCAGCAAAAGAATTGAGATATATATGTATAAAATAGGCACACCTATGTATATGAATATCAAGAACTTTTAAAAATAACTACTGGAGATGATAGGTACAACAAATGTGGACAGTGATCGCTAGAACTGCTGAAATAGAAGTAACATTCGTTTGTAGGTATTTATACTTAATTAGGAACATAGTTTACGTGACGAATATTTCCAAATCGAGTTTAGAATAGGAAAGTTAGTTATTGTAATCATGTATTGGAGGCGTATTTATCGAAAACTGCTGAGATGCTAAAGGGAACTCTTTAAAATCCATCTTTTCCGACTCCCGTACGGGCATTTACTGGAAATGAAATGTGGAAATGTGTTTAATATTTTATAGCTGGAGCTCTTGCTGAGTGTTCTCATAGAGGCAGAATAATGTGTTTTCGGATGTATTTCATGCAAAATACTCGATAACTTCTGAGATGCTAGGTTTACGATTGTGAAGTTGGCATCTCATTTTTAAAATTTCCGCTATTTTTCGAAAATGAGCAGGACTATGGAAAATAACTATCAAGAACTGTAGAACTATTGGGGATGCAACGAGAACTGTCGAAAAAACTCAAAAACTCTTAAGATGCTGGGTTTACGATTGTGAAGTTGGCATCGCATTTTTAAAATTTCCGCTATTTTTCGAAAATGAGCAGAACTATGGAAAATAACTATCAGGAACTGTAGAACTAATGGGGATGCAACGAGAACTGTAGAGAAAACTCGAAAATTCCTGAGATGCTAACTTTTGGTACGCGAAGTAAGCATCTGTTTTTTTAAAGTTCGTTATTTTTCGAAAATGAACAGAACTATGGAAAATAACTATCAAGAACTGTAGAACTATTGGGGATGCAACGAGAACTGTCGAAAAAACTCAAAAACTCTTGAGATGCTAGGTTTACGATTGTGAAGTTGGCATCTCATTTTTAAAATTTCCGCTATTTTTCGAAAATGAGCAGAACTATGGAAAATAACTATCAGGAACTGTAGAACTATTGGGGATGCAACAAGAACTGTCGAAAAAACTCAAAAACTCTTGAGATGCTAGGTTTACGACTGTGAAGTTGGCATCTCATTTTTAAAATTACCGCTATTTTTCGAAAATGAGCAGAACTATGAAAAATAACTATCAAGAACTGTAGAACTATTGGGGATGCAACGAGAACTGTCGAAAAAACTCAAAAACTCTTGAGATGCTAGGTTTACGATTGTGAAGTTGGCATCTCATTTTTAAAATTTCCGCTATTTTTCGAAAATGAGCAGAACTATGGAAAATAACTATCAGGAACTGTAGAACTATTGGGGATGCAACAAGAACTATCGAAAAAACTCAAAAACTCTTGAGATGCTAGGTTTACGATTGTGAAGTTGGCATCTCATTTTTAAAATTACCGCTATTTTTCGAAAATGAGCAGAACTATGAAAAATAACTATCAAGAACTGTAGAACTATTGGGGATGCAACGAGAACTGTCGAAAAAACTCAAAAACTCTTGAGATGCTAGGTTTACGATTGTGAAGTTGGCATCTCATTTTTAAAATTTCCGCTATTTTTCGAAAATGAGCAGAACTATGAAAAATAACTATCAAGAACTGTAGAACTATTGGGGATGCAACGAGAACTGTCGAAAAAACTCAAAAACTCTTGAGATGCTAGGTTTACGATTGTGAAGTTGGCATCTCATTTTTAAAATTTCCGCTATTTTTCGAAAATGAGCAGAACTATGGAAAATAACTATCAGGAACTGTAGAACTATTGGGGATGCAACAAGAACTATCGAAAAAACTCAAAAACTCTTGAGATGCTAGGTTTACGATTGTGAAGTTGGCATCTCATTTTTAAAATTACCGCTATTTTTCGAAAATGAGCAGAATTATGAAAAATAACTATCAAGAACTGTAGAACTATTGGGGATGCTACTAGAACTGTAGAGAAAACTCTAAAATTCCTGAGATGCTAACTTTTGGTACGCGAAGTACGCATCTGTTTTTTTAAAGTTCGTTATTTTTCGAAAATGAACAGAACTATGGAAAATAACTATCAGGAACTGTAGAACTATTGGGGATGCAACAAGAACTATCGAAAAAAACTCAAAAACTCTTGAGATGCTAGGTTTACGATTGTGAAGTTGGCATCTCATTTTTAAAATTACCGCTATTTTTCGAAAATGAGCAGAACTATGAAAAATAACTATCAAGAACTGTAGAACTATTGGGGATGCTACTAGAACTGTAGAGAAAACTCTAAAATTCCTGAGATGCTAACTTTTGGTACGCGAAGTACGCATCTGTTTTTTTAAAGTTCGTTATTTTTCGAAAATGAACAGAACTATGGAAAATAACTATCAGGAACTGTAGAACTATTGGGGATGCAACAAGAACTATCGAAAAAACTCAAAAACTCTTGAGATGCTAGGTTTACGACTGTGAAGTTGGCATCTCATTTTTAAAATTACCGCTATTTTTCGAAAATGAGCAGAACTATGAAAAATAACTATCAAGAACTGTAGAACTATTGGGGATGCAACGAGAACTGTCGAAAAAACTCAAAAACTCTTGAGATGCTAGGTTTACGATTGTGAAGTTGGCATCTCATTTTTAAAATTTCCGCTATTTTTCGAAAATGAGCAGAACTATGGAAAATAACTATCAGGAACTGTAGAACTATTGGGGATGCAACAAGAACTATCGAAAAAACTCAAAAACTCTTGAGATGCTAGGTTTACGATTGTGAAGTTGGCATCTCATTTTTAAAATTACCGCTATTTTTCGAAAATGAGCAGAATTATGAAAAATAACTATCAAGAACTGTAGAACTATTGGGGATGCTACTAGAACTGTAGAGAAAACTCTAAAATTCCTGAGATGCTAACTTTTGGTACGCGAAGTACGCATCTGTTTTTTTAAAGTTCGTTATTTTTCGAAAATGAACAGAACTATGGAAAATAACTATCAGGAACTGTAGAACTATTGGGGATGCAACAAGAACTATCGAAAAAAACTCAAAAACTCTTGAGATGCTAGGTTTACGATTGTGAAGTTGGCATCTCATTTTTAAAATTACCGCTATTTTTCGAAAATGAGCAGAACTATGAAAAATAACTATCAAGAACTGTAGAACTATTGGGGATGCTACTAGAACTGTAGAGAAAACTCTAAAATTCCTGAGATGCTAACTTTTGGTACGCGAAGTACGCATCTGTTTTTTTAAAGTTCGTTATTTTTCGAAAATGAACAGAACTATGGAAAATAACTATCAGGAACTGTAGAACTATTGGGGATGCAACAAGAACTATCGAAAAAACTCAAAAACTCTTGAGATGCTAGGTTTACGACTGTGAAGTTGGCATCTCATTTTTAAAATTACCGCTATTTTTCGAAAATGAGCAGAACTATGAAAAATAACTATCAAGAACTGTAGAACTATTGGGGATGCAACGAGAACTGTCGAAAAAACTCAAAAACTCTTGAGATGCTAGGTTTACGATTGTGAAGTTGGCATCTCATTTTTAAAATTTCCGCTATTTTTCGAAAATGAGCAGAACTATGGAAAATAACTATCAGGAACTGTAGAACTATTGGGGATGCAACAAGAACTATCGAAAAAACTCAAAAACTCTTGAGATGCTAGGTTTACGATTGTGAAGTTGGCATCTCATTTTTAAAATTACCGCTATTTTTCGAAAATGAGCAGAACTATGAAAAATAACTATCAAGAACTGTAGAACTATTGGGGATGCTACTAGAACTGTAGAGAAAACTCTAAAATTCCTGAGATGCTAACTTTTGGTACGCGAAGTACGCATCTGTTTTTTTAAAGTTCGTTATTTTTCGAAAATGAACAGAACTATGGAAAATAACTTTTAAGAACTGTAGAACTATTGGGGATGCAACGAGAACTCTCGAAAAAACTCAAAAACTCTTGAGATGCTAGGTTTACGAATGTGAAGTTGGCATCTCATCTTTAAAATTTCCGCTATTTTTCGAAAATGAGCAGAACTATGGAATATAACTATCAGGAACTGTAGAACTATTGGCGATGCAACGAGAACTGTCGAAAAAACTCAAAAACTCGTGAGATGCTAGGTTTACGATTGTGAAGTTGGCATCCCATTTTTAAAATTTCCGGTATTTTTCGAAAATGAGCAGAACTATGGAAAATAACTATCAGGAACTGTAGAACTAATGGGGATGCAACGAGAACTGTAGAGAAAACTCGAAAATTCTTGAGATGCTAGGTTTACGATTGTGAAGTTGGCATCTCATTTTTAAAATATCCGGTATTTTTCGAAAATGAGCAGAACTATGGAAAATTACTATCAGGAACTGTAGAACTATTGGGGATGCAACGAGAACTGTCGAAAAAACTCAAAAACTCTTGAGATGCTAGGTTTACGATTGTGAAGTTGGCATCTCATTTTTTAAATTTCCGCTATTTTTCGAAAATGAGCAGAACTATGGAAAATAACTATCAGGAACTGTAGAACTAATGGGGATGCAACGAGAACTGTAGAGAAAACTCGAAAATTCTTGAGATGCTAGGTTTACGATTGTGAAGTTGGCATCTCATTTTTAAAATATCCGGTATTTTTCGAAAATGAGCAGAACTTTGGAAAATTACTATCAGGAACTGTAGAACTATTGGGGATGCAACGAGAACTGTCGAAAAAACTCAAAAACTCTTGAGATGCTAGGTTTACGATTGTGAAGTTGGCATCTCATTTTTAAAATTTCCGCCATTTTTCGAAAATGAGCAGAACTATGGAAAATAACTATCAGGAACTGTAGAACTATTGGGGATGCTACTAGAACTGTTGAACAAACTCAAAAACTCTTGAGATGCTAGGTTTCCGAGTGTGAAGTTAGCATCTAATTTTTTAAATTTCCGCTAATTTTCGAAAACGGGCAGAACTATTCAAGATAACTATCGAAGGCTGTAGAACTATTGGGGATGCTACTAGAACTGCACAGAAAACTCGAAAATTCTTGAGATGCTAACTTTCGGTTCGCGAAGTTAGCATCTCATTTTTTAAAGTTCGTTATTTTTCGAAAATGAGCAGAACTATGGAAAATAAGTATCAAGAACTGTAGAACTATTGGGGATGCTACTAGAACTGTCGAAAAAACTCAAAAACTCTTGAGATGCTAGGTTTCCGAGTGTGAAGTTAGCATCTCATTTTTTAAATTTCCGCTAATTTTCGAAAACGGGCAGAACTATTCAAGGTAACTATCGAGGGCTGTAGAACTATTGGGGATGCTACTAGAACTGCAGAGAAAACTCGAAAATTCTTGAGATGCTAACTTTCGGTACGCGAAGTTAGCATCTCATTTTTTAAAGTTCCGTTATTTTTCGAAAATGAGCAGAACTATGAAAAATAACTATCAAGAACTGTAGAACTATTGGGGATGCTACTAGAACTGTCATCAGATTGTGAGATGCCCGAAATTGATATGCTAAGTTCACAGACATAAGGTAATGGCCACTGTTTTTTGGGACAGCCAAGGGGCTATTTATATAGATTATTTGGAGAAAGGTAAAACAATAAATGGCCCTTATTATGCTACATTGTTGGAAAAATTCAACGCAGAAGTTGTGAAAAGACGGCCACATCTGGCAAAGAAGAAAATCCTTTTTCACCACGACAATGCCCCTGCACACTCGTCGGCAGTCGCAACAGCCAAATTAGTAGAATTGCGTTACGAAATACTGCCCCACCCACCTTATTCTCCGGATTTGGCCCCATGTGTTTTTTTTAAATTCCCAAACATGAAGAAATGGCTCGGTGGGAAAAGATTTTCATCAAATGAGGAAGTCATAGCTGAAACTGAAGCATATTTTTCAGGGTTTGTCAAAAAATATTTTTGGAGGGGTTGAAAAAGCTGGAACATCGTTGGATGAAGTGTATGGAGTTGAAAGGAGATTATGTAGAGAAATAAAATAAAAATAAAACGAAAAAAAAATTTTTTTTCTGCAAAAAGTCACTGACTTATCAAACCACCCTCGTAGTTAGTTTAAACGAATTAGGTATGGATGAAAAATGACAAAGTGCTTGATTATGAGCAAAGACACAAAATCCCAGTTTCCGAGCCGTAGATTGCGCGTGAAAATTAAAAACGTTTTGCGTGGCAAGACGGCTTAGGGAGCGTTCAAGTATTACATAACGTAATTTTTGGAGACCTCCTCCCGCCCTTGTAACACGCCGTAACGTTTTTCTGTAAAGTATCGTAACGTTTTACAAGACCCCCCCCCTCCCCCCAAATTCGTTACGTAACACTTGAACGCACCCTTACTGATGAAAATGAAAAATGAAAATATTTATTCAGCAAATAGGCCACATCTGGGCACTTTTACACGTCACTTTTAAATGAATTTAACAGAAATGAATTTACCAGCGCTTCCTAGACCCATTGCTTGAGAAGAAAAGCCGCAACAAACTCAGCAGAAGGCCTTTTTTCAAAATTTAAACATATAGACTTACATTATATTTACATTAATATGTATAAAAATACATACATAGGTACATACTAAAATTACATTTAAGGGATGTATAGTCCCTAACTTAACTATCTGCTTCAAACTCAAAGTACTTTGTCCTTTAATGCATACCCAATTAATCTTTGTTTGTATTTTAAAAGCTAAAGAATGTACGGGTTACATAATATTCAGAACAGAAACACAGTTTTAAGTCTAAAAGTTTCAGACGGATTTATCCAACATTTTTATCAAAAGAAATACCCTTATCCGATACTTGACGCAAAGGACATTTTCATGACAAATAAGTAAATACTTTTTTTATTTCAAGATATCTTTTGTAACAATTCGAGTCGCTTGTCATCAACAGACCTCTGTAACGTGGATTGTTGATCAGAAACAGTTCTGACGTTTCAGTCAATGAGTACAACGTCACAAATGGACTTAAAGGGTCTGACGCAGTAGTTACGTCCGAGTTCCGGATATGATTGTCGCGCATCCCTCCATAATTGTTGCCGTCACGCCGCCTGCTTTTTTACATTCTATTGTTTTGAAGGAAGTTGGCAATCGTAATTGCCCTTCGTTTAAAGGAAGTAGGGTTTGTGAACGTAGAAACCTTTGTTCGATGGGAAGGCGATGGATGAGCGATGACGATGACACTCATTCTAATGATTATATTAATTATACACTAGCGAAATGTTGAAATTTAACCGTGAGAATGAGGTTCCAGTTCGCCCTTGTAAACTCAATATTATAATATTCTCAGTCAATAAAGCCCAAGAATCGTTTATTGAATTTGTAAACTTTCTAGACTTGCGATGACTTTCGTTTAACCATCTGCAAAAAGTGCGGTTGATAGGTGAAGGCTATAGGTTTTATAGCGTTAATTGAGTACTCTTTTAGCGTGCCTCTTCATCTAACAGGCTCTAAACCAGCTAGCTAGAACACAGCTAGACGAATAAGACAAAACGATTTTGTACATAGTACATAAAACCAAAAATGAACAGAATTAGTTATCTTATCTTAGGAACGCTAATTGTTTTTTTTTGCGTGTTTAGCCGTTTTAAATGAAGGCTGCGGGCTGCCTAATGGATTATTTTACCATAGAAGCTAGGGTAGGAGTTAGGCAGTAGTTGCGGTACGCGAAGTTTATAAATCTTTTAAAGTTCCGTTATATTTCGAAAATGGGCAGGACTATGAAAAATAACTATCAAGAACTAGAACTATTGGGGATGCTACTAGAACTGTCATCACTTTGTGAGATTCCCGAAATTGATATGCTAAGTTCACAGACATTAGTTAATGTTGATACGGGTCAGTTTCGACGGTCGTCGTAACTCGATTTCCCAAGCTTCATAACTTTTAGATTTAGACAGTGTCATCACAAAATTGTTTTTTAATCACGTTTTTTTTTTCAATTTTTGTGATAATTTCACCTATACTGCGTCCTTGCCTTAGAATTACGAAGCTCGCTTTGATTGCCTTTACAAACCCAAAATTTCAACTAAATTAACTGAAACCAGATTTTCCTAACAGCTTTTGTGTAATGTGCAATAAAAGGACCCCTTTTATTGCACATTAAGATCATTTCGCATAAAAAAGACGGAATTTATACTTACTCTACTCGTGTATGTGATACTTATCAGTATACTGAAAACAATTCTGAGTCACTAGGTAGAAATTACATGGTCCAAATGAAGCATTACTTGGCTATGGCAGTAAAGATTTCGATTCCATTGTCGTTATTCAGAAACTCGGTTTCAATTGTTCAGCCCGAAATATTACAACTCCACTTGTGCGTTTCGCATTCGGATACGGTAATTCGTGCACGTGTCCTGTTCGTAGTATTGTCGATTACAAAAAGCTATATACAATTTATTTAGAAACCTTATATCTTCGCTATAAGGTTTAAGGTGTGTCTTTTGTAATCGGCTGTTCCTCAGTTAAACTTTCGGGGCATGGTAATGGTAACACATGTATTTTGACTGGTTTTTAACCTTTAATATTAATTCAAGATATATCTCTTTACCAACTCATTTTATTTGTATGGACAAGGAAGGAACCAAGACGGAAATGATGATGGGAGAGGATTTGCTTAAAGTTATCATTTTCCTAATTAATTTACCTTATGCCTTAGTTACGACGAATTGATGAAAAAAAGTTGTCTCGTTTACTTACTTTGTTCTAGACCTAAATTTAGATTGCACCTACGTGTTTTATGGGCACCAGAGTATCTAGTACACTTTAATTAAAGATGATCCTGCAGAAAATCTCTTAACTAAAATTAGGGTCTCCAATATTTGAGGTGTCTTCTCTTTTAAAACGCCCCGATCTAATATAGAAGCCTCCGGCAATTTAGTGGATTCACGTTTCGTGACCCTCGATATAATTTGTTTTCAAGGTCATTAATTCACTTTGTTACTTGAACTGGATTTACTTTAGGTACGTTTTTATTTAAAGGTCATGCAAACTGCAAATTTATCAAGCGTCGTATTTTCTGCTTTGAGTAATTTGTCCGGGGCCCGGGGCGCTAGCAAAATTAAATTTGACATGCAGGGATTGCATAATTAAATTAGTTGAATATATAGTACACATCATTTAATTTGATAAATATGTAAGGGTCATTAAAGGGCGTTAGGTTCTTCTCGTTTTTCGAATGTCCTCTTATTGAATATTTTTCGATTTTGCTTTTATTCTTTCTAATCTATCTCCCCTTGCCACTCGACAGATGGCTTGCACCAACCTGCGTTTTGATAGCGGCAGCTGTGCACACAAATGCAGCTTGCAGACGATACGCCAAAATGCGTTTATAAATGTTTGCACTCCACTCCAACACACAATACACTACTTTTTTGTTCATTTCATCTTTATGAGTACCTATAGTTTTTTTTGTAACCCTCCCGCAACCAGAGTGTTTTTAACGACCTGTATGTAGTACCTATGTGTTAGAATAGACCAGTAAACCGCAAAAAATGAAAACAAAATCAAGGGAATGCTAATCAAACAGTCTTCCGCAAACTTTTTCAATTTCTTCAAATTTATCTTATCAGTATGATATGTAAAACGTACGTATTAGCTCTGTACATCTGTATATCTAGTTATTTCGGGACATCACTACAATACAACGGAAAATCTTTGAGCGACCGTTTTTTCACATTTACTGGGTTGGATTTGTCTTCAGAAAAAACGTGTGGTATCCGGCCTCGCTGGGATTGGTGTCACATTTCGGAGGGTCCCTTCACATATCGATGGCTCCCGTGATCTAAATCCACCTCAATTAGTTATATGTATCTCACAATTCTACGACCTGAGGCGTGTTTTCACTCAATTATGATGTTACGATGTCTGGTAATGTGGGTTGGCAGGGTCACCTGCGAGGCCCGGTTAGTGGTTTAGTTTCCAGGTCAATTGGCCGACCAAACTGTGTGAATTCTTCATAGAATTTTCATCGATTGCTAGTTTCCAGCCACATTTCTGCTTTATCCTCTATTGATTCGTAACTATTAACTGATGAATTGTGTGATTTGTGTGTCACAATTAAATACGATGTAATTGGCATTTTTTGGTTGAATATTGCAAGTGTTCAATAGTTGCTTTGAAAAAAGAAAAGATAATTTGTTAAAAAATATTCTAAGTAGCTTCCTTAAATAAACGATATTTCTGCGGAACAAAACGTGGGCGAGTCGATGAAAAGATTTCAAACAAAACTTGTTCCGGCGTTCGCCAAATTGAGGTCGCTGAGGTCGCAGCCTAGCCGCATCATTCATTAGTAGCCTTTCTTCCAGCTTAAAACGCTGTTTAAGAGGGTTTATCCCGAAAGTTGGCAACGTCGCATATAGCTGTCAAATGTTTCGCTGTTTTTATTAATTTCTCTGAATTAAAAAAGAAGTTATCGTTCTATGGATCAATGACGCGTCTCGTTTTACATTTGTTGGTTAGCCATTGAAATGTAATCTTAACATTGAAATGCATGGAAAATGCGATGGAAAGTTTTCAAAAGATAGTACTTCCATAATCCTAAAAATTTCGTGTTCCTATGATAACTGTTGCAATCCATACTTGATGTTTTATTCAACCATAGAGTGATCATTCATATTTTCATTCAGTAATATTCAGAAATTAACGAAAACAGCGAAATATTTGACAGCTATTTGCGACGTTGCCAACTTTCGGAGTAAACCCTCTTAAAACATTTTCACAAATATTAAAGATCAGTGGCTAACGGCTATGCGATTTGCCTTCAAAAGAAGCCTTAGCAGTGTCGGAATCAGGGTATTGCAAATTGGTTGATTGGATTCAATCCTTATTGGATTATGTCACGGTACGTAAGCTTCAAGATTCTAAATATCGACCGACAGGTTTATTTGGAGACCGCAGCCGCGACAAGTCAAACGATTGTAGTCGTAAACCACTGGGTGACCAACGTTCGTGTACCTATGTTTATATTCCCTTTGATGCCTGCCATTTATCAGTGGTATGGCATCAAAGAAAATATAAACTCGTAATAAAACTCTTCTTATCTTTTGCTTTTATCTGATAGTTTTTTTATAAAGCTTATGGTTTGCACTTTGCAAACATCAAGGGAGTTTGTTTTGATCGCTTTGATATTGATTCTCTCTCCCCTGGGGCTTTCAAGAACGATTTGTTGCTCCATTTGCGGACGATCCGTGGTTGCCTCCACATTTCCAAATTGCTTAATTGTAATTCTACACACATTTAATTAGAATCATGATACGCAAACTATTACTTCATTAAAGTGTTATCCAGTAGCCGTTTCGTGTACTAATACGACGTTAATATAGTGGATTTCGCTGGGCCAAGGCTCTGCATTTGTAATAGCACAGCCAATTAGCCTGTTACTGGAATTTGCCTAAAGTCATTGTCTTGAAAGGATCTGCGGTTTAACAAACAAAACGTTTCACTAAGCATGTGTTGTTTCAAGTTCTTGAGCACTTGAAGCAGGATAAAACAATAAGAATAAAACGATATCGTTTTTATTAATGTTATTGATTTCCTTCCGCAATTTACATGGTAATAAAGCTTAATTAGATCATATCGATGGTGGCAATGGCGTCGTAACTATGAAGTTTATTTGCTGGCGTTAAGATCTCGTTAATCCTGTTCAATATTCATTGCATGTTCTCGTGTACTCATTACATAAAAGGCATTTGGATTTGCTAAATGAAAGCGTATGACTATCGTAGATTTTGGCTGGGAAATCGTCTGAAATTTTGCATCGTACAGAAAGTGTGCAAAACATCGCGCAAGGTCGGGCGCTCACTTTCGCTCGCGGCGCGTAACACCTTAAGTTTAATGTTCGCTCGCCAATCACAAAGTGCTTTTAAAGGCGTTACTTAATCCGACCTACAAGCGTAACCAGAGTAACGTACCTAGTACCTTGCATTAGGGCAATTTCGACAGTTCTTATGGCAGATGATGTAAGACATTTATTTGTATAAGAGATCCAGACTATGTTTACGATGAGCGTGATCATTACGTTTTACGCAACAAAAGCATGACTCCACAACGCCACCGCACCGCACCCGCTGAAGGTGACTCCGTAGTAACTTTGAAATGAAAATACATATTGACATTCTGAATTTGCAGAGAGAATAGATAGTGATCTTAATATGTAGTGATTTCCGATTTCAGACGCCATGCATTGGCTTTCTCCAATCACCGCTGGCCGTCAGAACAATAACAGCTGGGGCACCGAGTCGAATCAATCCTCCATTGTTTGTTCATTGACGTCATGCCTGACGAGAAATATGGTTGTATTGTGGCGTTCTCCATTGAAACCCTATCACTGCTGCAATATTCTGTGTATTTTCAAAGAACGATTACTTTGTAATCTGACTGATGTTCGGTCAATCCAATATAGTTATTTCTTCACTTTCTCGTATCTCATTCATTTTGATTAGTTAATAAGTATTGCATATTTAGAATAGAATATTTTAGATGTCTCGATGTGCCATTCTGAGCTTCCTTATTCCTATTCAATGTTACAATCTTGCTAAGTATAATTATTTCGATACCAATCGCCTACGTCGTGTCATGGCCATACGTGGATGAATTGAGTGGATGAACATGAATTGGTATCAATCAGGAGATATTCATTGACATTAACTTTTCTATTGACACCAAACGTGAATTACTCTGTTTTGTTGTTCTAATTTTAATGAAATTGTGTTCTTTATATTGTCGACGATGGTCTGCCTGTAGCTGCGTCGTTGGACCTAGATCTATCACGTGGGGCCTGTGTGACGCTATGAGATGACTTCATTTTGTTTGTCAATGCGTGATTCCTGAGTGTTATGCAACTGTCGTATCGAATCGTCAAAGTCAGCGGCACGCGAGGCCGCGCGCTCGGCTGCTCGAGGAGCCATTGATTGTGTTCGTTCGACCCCAATGAACCGGCCTCTGAGTACACGTAAATAGCGCAAATTGACTTTATCGCTCTAGAGACGTCACTAGCCAAATATAAACGACGATGACGGTAGATAGTATAGAATTAAATCGTATTGTAATGGCAATGAAACCGAGTCAGAATTTGGCGCGGCTCCATGGGACAAGCACGGCGCCAGCCAGCTCTAAAATGATCGTAATATTAATTCCTTCGAATATCCAAAATGATTACGAAGTTAAAGAGTGTTCTAATTAAATAATCGCAAGAACTTGAGTCTCTCCGTTAGCAAGTTAAGTTAGTAACAATGAAAGTTCTCTCATTATCACTTCCTACCGGCTTCCCTATCGCGTGAAGCTAAGCCATTGTGTGAATGGAATGGTTTATATGGATGCATTCACACGTGGTTCTTAAATGGCGGCAGAATAGAATTCAATGAATGCCTACTCTCTTCCGACGAACTTTTAGTCCATCAACGGCACATCTGTTGCATGACGGAGCACATGCCCGGTTCCCGATAACGTTCCGAAAATATCCAATGTTAATTCGCTCCCCACTCACGCTCCGCTTGGAATGCAGCATACTCCGTAAGTGGCCATAACACTTCCACTTCCTCAACTTTCTTGATCGAGTGAATACGCGGCCACATTCGGAGAGCCTCGGACGCTCACCGGCGTTTTACTAGATGGAACTTTTGAAATTGATAGCTTAAGAGGCGATAGCGATTTATAGGGTCGTCGGCCGCTTTCTCCCAAGTGTTGGTATGCGTCCGTAAATCTTGTGTTATGTCATCGTGTCTGCTGGCCCGTCGCTCGTAATGGAACAGATGGCCACTACAGAATACAAACAAAGTGTTAGTTCCACTTTTGAATGAGCCAACTTTATTCCACAGTAACTGTTTGTTTAGCTATTTCTAGTTAACATTCCATACCACGAACGATAATGCGATGCGTTTCTAAATATGGCAGGTATGTGAAGACCTGTTGATATGCAATGCATACAAATACGGGGCGAATGTTATCCTTTCGTGCACTCATTGTTTGGTGCTTTGTGCTATGGCACGTGCGCGTGCGTAGAAATGCGTCGATGAACTCGCTTAAAAAACAATTTTGGGTGACGTTTATTAATCCCTCGGTCGACGTTGGAGGATCGTTTCTGACAATCGCGCATAATTTGTTGATAAGCATTTACCTATTGATTACATATCTACTGCGTCAGTTTGCGCAACTGGCAAGTATGTAGACGACATAGCGTCGTGCGCGCGTATAGAAACCAGTTTCCACGCAAATTCAACACCGTAAAGTCGGTCGGGGAAATCTTTGGCTTGTAAACTTGCAAAGATCTTTGTTTACTTCGTTGTTTGGTGGCGTTTGGCGTAATCGAGGCGATCCTTGTACTCTAGGCGCGTGCTTTGTTCGTTTGTGGGTGTTATTCCGTAGTGTTTACTGTGTAGATTGGCGTGGACGGTTTGTTGTCGACTGTACGGCCGGGCAGGCGGGCATGCCGCGCAGCGTGTTTGGAGCGTTGCGTAAAGCAGTACGCCCTCCGACGCTCGCGAGGGTACACGCGTGCCGCGCTCGTGATCAGCTGCCGACCCGAGATGCTTCCACGAGAATCCCACTTCTAAGTCTTCTACACACTAGTGAATCTAATGCCTCAGCAATGTTTATGTGAATCCTTATAGGAAACCGTGATCTTATAGTGCCAGTGAGTGCAGTGTCGAAATGGTTCGGAAAATTGTTGTTATTGGACTGCAGTATTATGAGGACCCGTTTTATAAGTACGTATGTTATTTTATGTAGTGTCTGACAAACGGTACATAATTCCCTGTAGGTACGACTACAGCAAAATTGTTTACGATAGTAGGGCTGCAACGGCGGATGTGAGCGATGTCGCTACTATTGTCTCTCTGAGAATAAAGTAGATTTGTTTTTAAAAAGTAACTTCTGTTGCTTTTGTCTAGCTAGATGATAAATCTCTGAGATTTACCAAAACTATCACCATCTTACCGCGTATTTTAATCATGGCTCGAAGCGGTATCCGTTAGTTTCAAAATTGAAGGCAAAGAAAGAAACAACGATGAAATCGAAGATGCAAGAATTTGAAAACATAAGCCACCCATGTTTGTGTTTTGATGAGTTTCTGCATAGTCCTTTCAACTGTTCGTTACTCTCGGTTGATTCGTTTTTCCCAGCGGTGATTGGTCTGAATCTGAAATTCTCACGGTCGAATTTACGACGACACCGACATATTATGTTCACAACAACAATTAAGTAGGTAGGTACCCAGATTTCTTGGTGACTGAGAAACTTCAACGGATAGTATTTTCCACAATAATGTGTGTAAAGAGAAATTGCTTATTACTTAATGAGAAATTGCTTCTACAGAGTAATATTCCTATTGGATAATTCGCTATCATTTTAATGTTGAATTAATTGCATCCTTTGATATCTCTCTCACGGCCCTTCCATATATGTATCATCGTATTTTCATGATTTCCCAACGCTTCAAAAAGCCTGGACTGGATCTGATAATACCTATGTAATAACCGCGCATCTACCTAGGTAGGTATATCAATTATGAGTAAAGGCATCAATCACGCATCAATATTACCAGATTGCCACTCATAGTATACCATTGCTTTCACTTCGACATGGAATTTAGGTGAGGGAGGTATACTTTTGCCATTAAATTAATATCATCATTATGTGAATAAATTGTTTATTTTCAATCTCGTAGAAAGTTATTTCCAAAATATCTCACAAAGTAAGAACAGTTCAAATCCTGATGCTATCCATTTCGCATTGGTTAAGTGGAATGGCAAATGCAGTGATGATAAAACTTATAAATGACATTAGAATTCCAATGAAAAGGTTGTCAAACGCGAATGATAATCGTACGATTATTTTATGCTTTACATGGCTGCCGGTTTGTTAGTTAATAGCGCTTCTTTTCTTGGTATAGTCTGACTCGGTAGGTTGTAGATGTTGTATTACTACGGGAAAGAGATTTTTTACGCTGTTTCACTCTACTCCGTTGCATTTAAGGTTTCGCATGCAGTCTGCAATTTATTGTCTCAAACTTTCGCGATACACACTCATATTAAACACACTATTATCGGGACTTAACCGCGTAAAAACTATTTGTATTTTACCTCGACGTTTCGGCCGCGATGCAACGGCCGTGGTCACGAGAAGACTGAAGTGACGGTATCAGCATATTTTTCTTGTCGCGCGGGTGGTTCGAACTACCCGCACTTGATTTTTATTAATGTCACTCGGAATGTCAACAGGCCGGCACACAACACTAACAATGTCCGTAGATTTATCCGAAGGGGTATCTCGTCGCTTACACTTGCTAATCACTGGATTCCACGACGTCGATAACTTGAAACCATCCTCCCTATTGAAGTTAGGATGTTTTTTGATTTCCACCGCTTCGCGTACCAATCTTGAGTAGAAATGACGTTCAGTGGATAGTTTTTACGCGGTTAAGTCCCGATAATAGTGTGTTTAATATGAGTCTGCAATTTGATCGGATTTTAGATATCAGAACACTGTCGTATAAAGTTATTTAATACTTATTGGTTCCTAATATAAGTAAGAAGTATTTTAATTAGCTTACATCCGAATTCTAACTGCGCTCTCTACACACTTTAGAGCTTTAACTTTTAACACCTGATTTCCGAATTGGCGGGTAAGGGAACAATTTGATTTAACACATTTGAACGTAATGCTGCGGCTGTTTTCTGAAACGGTTGTACTATTGGAAATAACAATACATGATCCATTTTATTCCTCGTTCCTACCGACCAACCGACCAAGATGGAGTTTGTCCATTATTTTCTTAAATACCATTCAATGACTAACTAATCTATTCATCACAAAAGGCGTCCAAACTCAAAAAAGGTTTCAGCCCAATGTTGCAAGCTGTTCTGTATTCAGTAGCCAAAGTATTTCTTAACCAGGTGACGCCGCTCACCTATACAACTGTTGTAGTGCAATAAACGCGACCTCGGCGGTTATCATTGTTATTTAATTGTAAGTTATACTGCGAATCGTCACGTAATGTTTTAATGAACATTATCTGCCCTTCGAGAACTGGAGGTGATCTAAAACGCAACATGCGGGTTCGTAGACATTTGCGCAAAATTACCTGTCCTATACCTGCTCCAAACACCTAAAATTAACGTAGCTAATTCAGCTGTTTGTTGTTTCTGTACCAGCATCTTAGAAAACAGTGATGCAGATTAGGGAAATACATATTTCTAATATGTACTTAATTTCTGGTTTTAGACGACGCTCATCAAATTGAGAACCTAACTATACTATACCTATGTAAACTGAGTAACTAAATTGACTAATCGTAATTATTTCAAAGGCTATTTATTTTTTATTTATTGGAAGGGCGCAATAGGCCTTGATTGTTATGTTAGTCTGCCTGTAATTACTTTAATTGTCGTTAAATAAGCGGAGACAATTTGGTAGTTACCATGATGTGTTTTCTTAAAAAAAAAACACTTATCTGTATATTATATTTGAGATAATACCCGGTCATTGACTCCTATGTCATGGTGATATTGGTTTTGATTTAAACCGAGGGTCTATTTTTAGGGTTCCGAAGTCCACAAGGAACCCTTATAGTTTCGCCATGTCCGTCCGTCCGTCTGTCCGCAATATTGCTCGGAGATGCTTAGTTCTAGAAAGCTGTAATTTGGCATGAATATACATATTAGTTACGCTGACAAAGTGGTACAATAAAATTTTAAGTGGGGATGTTTTTTTTTCTTGCGTACCCCATGTTGCGGCATATCGTTGAATAGGTCTTAAAAAAAATGGTTTTAACAAACCCACAATATTTTTTCAAGACCTATTCAACGATATGCCACACCATGGGGTACGCAAGAAAAAAAATATACATCCCCACTTTACGAGTAGGGGAGGTACCCTATAAAAAAATATATTTCAACATTTTATTGTACCACTTTGTCAGCGTAACTAATATGCATATTCATGCCAAATTACAGCTTTCTAGAACTAAGCATCTCCGAGCAATAGTGCGGACAGACGGACGGACGGACGGACGGACATGGCGAAACTATAAGGGTTCCTTGTGGACTTCGGAACCCTAAAAAGGTACTGTGGGTATCGTCAACTTCGGAACCCTATACTTTGCGCGTGGCCCGACACGCACTTGGCAGGTTTTTTTGTGGTAATGTACGCTGTCTTTACCGTTCTCTATATAATGTTATTACTCCTTGTATATTATACACAAAGAGATATTTATAAGTTTTTGTAATAGTTGTTAATAGTATAATAGTATATACAGCTGTGCAACACGTTCTTACGGTCGGGTGTGCCCACTGTACATAAATTATTGCTGCTTTATAAGCTTTTACATATAGTCTTTTAGACTTATAGGTACAGTCTTGTAAGACTTATTATAGGTTAGAAAAGTCCAAGAAGTCATCTGAAAAAATGCACTCCACATGAACGTATTCAAGAGGAAGACACGATGGACATTCAACAGGAGTTCACAGTGACCTATCTATAGTTTCCTTCCTTATTTGAGACGCACATCGCGCGCCTTTTACACACTTACGTTGGTAGTTGTCTGGGATATAGGTAGGTAGGTACTTGTGGGCTGTTGGGTTGGGAATCCCTGAGACAGACCGAGAGGATGAGACTTATTGAGGTCTCCCCAATTTAGGTTCCTTAACTAACAATGTATCACTAAAGCGTGTCAGATATTGACATTATTATTGAATTGAGCACCTATTTACAGTAAGTGAGAGAACTTTAACTCAATTTGGAATATTTCGATGTTAAATCTATTTTCTCGTTGTCCGCAGACATGTGACGGGCGGGCGCACGCCACCGGCGGGATGCGGGCACCAGCGGAACCGCTCGCTCGACTCAGTGCTGCAGAGGATCCCGGAGGACATGACACCCACGGGGGAAGGCGCGCCCCAGCCGCCGGCGCGCCTGGCGCTGCCGCC
>OZ020280.1:14238351-14365470 GCA_963971205.1 Aethes cnicana
AATGCAGTTCCGTAGCAGTAAAGATGACTTGTGAAACATGTGAATATATCCATCCTTAGGCCGTCTTAACTGTTGGGTTACCTTATGTAAAGTCTGTCCATCCTCAGCTGTCTCATTTTAGTAAACGTAACAGCAGAGTTCCCAAACCAGTTCCAGTATTGTCACCGCCCGCTCTCTTCCAGGAGTCGTGGGAGAGCAAGCTGGCCCGGATGCGCGGCTCGTCCCCGTACGGCGCGCTGCCGGGCTGGCGGCTGCTGGGCTGCATCGTGAAGGTCGGCGACGACCTGCGCCAGGAGATGCTGGCGGCGCAGCTGCTGCGCCGGCTGCAAGCCGTCTGGGACCTCGAGCGGGTGCCGCTCAAGCTGCGGCCCTATGAGATACTTTGTCTGGATAAGGAGTCTGGACTTATACAGCCGGTAAGCTCCTTCTGTACATTAAATTGCTATGGCAAAAATGTAAAATTTATGTTAGCGATTATCATACCGTAAATGTAACATTTGTAAAGAAATTTCACGGCCGGATTGGTCCAGTTGGTAGTGACCCTGCCTTCTGTTCCGATGGTCGCGGGTGCGAGTCCCGCTCGGGGCAAACTTTGTGAGATGAACACGAATGTTTGTACTCGAGTCATGGATATTGCATTGCAGCAAATTGGCCACATAGGGGCACTTTTACACGTCAGAAAAAGAATTTACCAGCGCTTCCTTAGTATTTATATATGTATGTATTTCTCTATATAAGTATTAATATCGTTTTCTAGCATCCATAGTACAAGCTTTGCTTAGTTTGGGGCTAGGTCAATATGTGTGAAATGTACCAAGATATTTTTTATTTTTATTTTTATAAATAGAAATAGACAATCTTTATTTTCAATAATGTAATAATAAGTCTTAAGACTATAACTTATGATATAAAAGAAAGAAATGTTACAGTAACCGAAAAAGGAAGTCCGTTTAGACGTTAAATCCTGGCAATAAAAAAACGTTCCATCGGAGGCCTCAGGATTGGCAAAGCATTCGAAGTTAAGGCCTTGGGAAGTGTAGTTTGAAATTCTAGTCAAAGTGTATAAAAGCTCGTTATATTTCGGCGTCGTTGACACACGACGGACACGGCCTATAAAAGCACGATTTCGAACACAATTCGAATGAAGTGTCAATGTTTGCGTGCGAGGACGTCTGTACACTTGTAAATGTGTGTGTACCACTACGCGGGCCAACGATTCATTCTCCATCTCCGAATGAAATAGATGACGGTGCGGGCGAGTTGGGCGCGAGTTGCGCGCCGGCTAGATTCAGGCGGGCGATTCCGTGGCCGTTCTGTATGTAGTAGTAATAAGCGTTGCGTGGTGTCGTGCAGGTGCTGAACTCGGTGTCGCTGCACCAGATCAAGAAGCAGTCGGGCGCGTCGCTGCGCGCGTGGCTGGCGCTGGAGCACGGGCCGGCGTCCAGCGAGGGCTTCCTGCGCGCGCAGAACAACTTCGTGCGCTCCGCCGCCGCCTACGCGCTCACCAGCTACCTGCTGCAGCTCAAGGACCGGTGAGCGAGCCGCACTCTCTTACATCGTCTAACTACTGCTACTCCGGGGGTAGGGCCTGGTGCTAGCTCCGTCCGGGGAGGTACATACCACCGCCTTTCCCCGCTAACCTGCCACCAAATAGCAGTGCTCGCACTGTTGTGTTCCGGTAGGGGGTTAAGGCAGCCGGTGACATTTCTGGCACAGAGGCATTCCATCTTAGGCCCCAGGGAAGGCAAGGGTTTCTTAATGGGGGATAAAATGATTTCGGTGTCCATGGGCCGCAGTGGCCACTTACCATCGGGTGGGCCGTTCGCTTGTTTGCCTATGCCATCGACATAAAATAATAATCTTACAGTTGCATAAAATTTCGTCAACGATCCACAATAGTTCGAACCGATTCACGAAAACTGGAATGATCCAAAGTAATGTCACTTGTCACTTTGTGAGTTGCAAAGGAGGCTCTTAAGTTCTGTAAGCTTAGCACCAGGATTGTCTAAAAACATGGTTGTTACTTATTAATTCAACCTGTATGTAACCAATTTGTGACACGCAAAATATTAACTACCTATCTTAAGGGCCCGCGGGGCCCAAGGGAATTCGGTTATCGCGTTCCCGCGGGAACTATGCATTTTTCCGGGAGAAAAGTAGCCTATGTCCTTTCCCGGGGCCCCAACTCCAATCTCCATGCCAAATTTCATCTCAATCGGTCTAGCGGTTGAAGCGTGAAGTGGTAACAGACAGACAAGAGTTACTTTCGCATTTATATTATTAGTATGGATTTAATTTTTGTTCTATTTGTTCAGGCATAACGGGAACATTCTGCTGGACAGCGCCGGCCACCTCATCCACATAGACTTCGGGTTTATCTTCTCAATATCGCCCAAGAACTTGGGCTTCGAGAGTTCACCGTTCAAGGTCAGTAGATTAGAACATGAACCAGATAATATAGTTGGGAGCTTAAGTCATTTTTTAATGTTTTAAGACTAGGTTTCCTAAAAACCCCCGGAATGAGAGGTTTATTTATTTGGTTACCTACTACTGTTACTAGCTCTGCCTTTGACTTTCCCGCGTGGAATTTGCTTAGAGGCTTAGAGCGTTTCCGCGGGTACCGTTTTCCGGGATAAAAAGTAGCCCATGTCCTTCCCCGGGAACCGTGATTCCTACGCACTATTTCCATACCAAATTTCACCCGAATCTGTCCAGCGGTTTAAGCGTGAAGAGGTATACAGACAGAGTTACTTTCGAATTTATAATAATAGTGTGGATTGTTTTTTACAAACGTTTCTTTCTCTACAAAAACATAACTGCTCAAAGGTTGACTGGACGAAATCCCTTAGAGGGATAAGTTCGCCTTTGTACATTGTTATTATTTGTGATTTTTGCGTGTGTATTATTTTTGTGGTGTACAATAAAGTGTTATTTACTTACATATTTCCTTATAGGTATTTCAGATTGTGAATATTAATGAATTTCCTTGTACAGCTGACGGCGGAGTGCGTGGAGGTGATGGACGGCGAGGACTCGGACCTGTTCGGCTACTTCAAGATCCTCATGCTGCGGGGACTGCTGGCCGCCAGGAAACATTGCGACCAGATCATACACATCGTTGAGCTCATGCGCACGAGTCAGTATACCTCTAACATCATCATTTACTGAACATTCCTCATCATCATCATATCAGCCGATAGACCTGGACATAGGCCTCCCCCAAGGCTCTCCGACCGGTCCTGTGCCGTTCGCATCCACGGACTTTCCGCGACCTTTAAGAGGTCGTCGCTCCATCTTGTCGGAGGCCTACTGACAGCTCGTCTTCCGGTACGCGGACGCCACTCGAGAACTTTCTGGCCCCATCGGCCATCAGTTCTACGAGCAATGTCATCATCGTAAACAAATCTTAGTCTATCTCGCTATCTTCTTAATCCTATACAGGGCGTCCTACGGTTGGGCCACATGGAGGGAAAGTACCTTGACTATTGTAGATGGAACATTTTACTGAAATAAGCCATTATTTTAATTTAAAAAACAATTGGAACTGCATTCATGGATTTATTAATAATTACATGGTTGAACCGGGTATCGAACCCGCTACACCCATCATACAGCCTATTTGCGTCCCACTGCTGGGGACAGGCCTCCTCTCATCATCAGGGTTTGGGCTATAGTCCTATAGTATAGTGGGATATAGACACATCTTTGAATTACTTCGCAGATGCGTGCAGGTTTCCTCACGATGTTTTCTTTCACCGAAAAGCTCAGTGGTAAATAAAAATTGAACTTCGCACATAAGTAAACTTAGAGCGAGCCGGAATCGAACCCGCGACCCTCTGCATGAGAGGCGGTAGGTCGAACCACTAGGCCACCACGGCTTGTAATCTCCATTCTGACGAGGCGTTATTTCCCCAGGCGGCCAGCTATCCTGTCTTCGGAGCAGCTCCGCGGTGTCGGCGTTCCGCAGCCGGTTCCACCTCGGCAAGACGGAGCCCCAGCTCCAAGCCCTGGTGGACAAGCTCGTGCGCGACGCCACCAGGTCACTCTCCACCAGGCTCTACGACAACTACCAGTACTACACCAACGGGATACTATAGTCACTGCGCTGTAGCGAGGAGGGTGGTTCTTGCAACGATTGGGGTTAGTCGGTGACACGGAACGCAAAATCTAGGGGCAAGTGTGCCAGCGTGGGGTAAATGAAACTGCATTGAATATGTGTCGTTCTCAAGTTAAAATGTGACAAATTGTCGGTTGTCAATGAGGTTGATTTCCAGTATGAATTATTATGCTGGGAGCGCTTTATCCACTACCGCCTATTAATGTATGTACTTTTAAATAAAGAAGGGCGCATATCCAAAGCATAACAATTCGCTGTCCATGGGCCGCAGTGACCGCTTACCATTAGGTGGCATGTGTGCTTGTTCTAATTGGTAGCTATTACATAAAATAAAATAAGTTACTCCATTATCGATATTTTACATCCATTGCAACGAATAAAATGCAGTCATTGCAATACAATTGGCTCTGTTGTGCACAAGGCATTGGATCGAGAAATCAATAAAGACGCACCTACCCCACAGGCGCACTTACCCCCACTCAACTTGAAGTTTAAAAACTTGAAACTTTCAATGTCAGGGGAAGCTTACTATGAAATCTGACTAATACTGAGCGCAAACTCTGATTGGTGCAAGTTGTTTCCTAATTCTCTATAGCAACTTGAAATCTATGCTCAATGCATATCGCAAATTTCTAGAATTGTATGAATTTACTGGCTAAGACTACGGAATATTTCTGTCTTTGTCTTAACAAATGTATGAAGAATATTTATAGTGACTAGGGTTGGTTGTTACAAACCGTCGAGCACATAGCCGTCAGTTACATCATTAAAATGTAACTACGAAAGTTTTCAAGTATGACAAATGTGGTTTGTTTCGAACCACCTTCTTTTATAACAAAACTCTTCATCAACAGCAATTGTAAAGGATTTGTCTATACCTCCCAAATTAAATAACTAAGGTCTAATTACACAACCACTGATAATCACTGTTATATTTTAATTTGATGCAGACTTACATATATATTGTTTCGAGTGAACGCCTAATTTTAGAGCTGTAACCCTGGTGATGCAAGTAGATCTAAATGGTCTAATAAGTATAGCAAGACGCCCTATTACGGATTGTATGAAGCAAGCTTTCATGTATTCTTAAACAACTGCAATTTGTGCAATTGCAATATACTTGTAGATTTTGCAATCTTTTCGATTGATATCTAAACGGATGTTATAGATCGATTTTCCATCCCGTATTTACTTGAGTTGTTTTTGTAAACTTCTATTATTTTTAGTAAAATGGTATAATCAATAATCAATAATCGAAACGAATTATTAGATTCATGATTCGATCCCAACGAGATTCATCGTTTTTGATAAAATACAATGAATTTATTATAAAATAGAATGGTTATATTTATCAAAAGTGATACTCAAAATGATTATTCGAATTAACTAAAAATGTTGCAGGATTTCAAGCCAGAAATAGTAATTAGGACATAGTTATAACGATATTGGCTTCTTTTTTGGTGATCGATATTTGCAAGCGATTGTATATTTGTCAGTGACGCGGCGACAGTAGTAGTTAGTGCCATAGCGCCGGCCCGTCCAGTAGACTCGTAACGCCGGCCGCACGCCGTACCTATAATATAATACCTACGACTGTATCGGGATAAAACTAAAGATTGTAAACAATTCACGTGCCGAAAATAAAGCAGGGTCTCCACTGCCACGCTATGCACGCAGACGCTAAACGTGGGTTCATTGTTTATGGTGCGTGGCGTGGCCTTGCATTGCTTTAGAGGTATCTACGCGTTTTTGTACCCTCGTAGCGTAGTTCCACCGTACGCAGCAGTGGGGACCCGGCCTAAGGGCTGAGAAGTTCATTGCTAAAAACAAAATGCCTTCTCGTTCTAATGTTAGCCATTGAAACACCACAAAAAAGTTGTATTTGTTAATAAGAATAAAGATATTTTCTTTCAATGGCGACGTACACTTTTAGACCTTGTTACAACGGATTAAGATGCAAGGTGTGTACATATTGGCGAACTCGATTGTACCTATGCCAATGCTCGGTTCTCGTACAAAACGTATTCAATCTATCCTTTTATCCCGATATAGCTCCGTGGTATCTCCCGTAGAAAACTCTCTCGGAAAATGTATATAGAAACAAAAATTATGATAATTTCGCAATGAGAAGACTGATGATCAAGCATGAAGTGGTTTAGATTTAGGTTTCTTATCCGTGTAAATTTAAGTTTTAAACTGTATTGAAATTAGTTATGTACAATTGAATTTATTGTAACGAATGGGAAATTTCTGTAGAGAAATTGTGGCTTGTAATAGAAAAATAATGAATATAATAATAATAAATATAATATTATTATTATTATATTATTAGGGAATGTGTTGAATGTGAAGTTGTTGAAATTTTAAAAATAGATAGACATGTTAAACACGAATACGACTGGACGAATTATCGTGAAATCGTGGCAGCAAGCTTAAGGTAAATTTATTGTAATGTTATGTATCTGTTGTGTGAGTGATTGACGGCTTCGCCGCTAGATAGGTTCTCTACTGATAATTATTAAACAAATAGATTCGTTAATAACACCAGTTTTTGGATTTTAAATATATTCGTTTCCAGTTAACGGAATATTCTCGATATGGATTTTGTTTCTTATTAAATGTGGACAAGTGGGAGAAAAGTTGCCAAATTATATCGATTCTCGAGCATAAACATTTCAATATTAAATTACGAAGATTATCACTTTCCTAATCTAAAATAGAATTTATGTCGACTAGTTCTTGCAGCGGGAAAGACATGTTCAAAGATTAATAGGAAAATTGTTTCATTGTTGGTTCTTGATATTAAAAAAGTGATGGTTTAATTTAGAGCCGAGCGAAGTGCGGCGTTGTCCTATGATATCGTCGTCAGTTCATTACCTTAAGTAATAAATTAGACGTTATATTTTTGTGGATCTATCAGAGCTGGAGTTACGGTTATGTATCGAATCGTATTTTTGTGCGCGTGTTTTGTCGCTGTTCATATTACATGTAGATAGCTTATATCGGATGTACCTTTAATATTTTACTCTTAAAAATATAGTCTCATATTCGTTTATAAAAATAAATTTGTAAATAGAATAGCATTTCATTACGATAATAATTATTCCAATTATACATAACATCCAAAGTCCAAAATTAATATTTTTTCGTCGAAATTAATTCCAAACTATTTATCAACATGTACAGGTAATTGTAAGTACTGTAATGTTTATCTTAATTTTTTTTCAAATATATGTATATCATGATTTTTTATTTCGCTTTTTATTATAGTTCACCTGTATTTTTTTTATTTTATCAACGAATAAAGTTTGTTATTGATCTATGGGCAGTAATTATTTGTACGGATTTAATAAGAGTTCAGGAAATTGAATTGTCAGGTATTCTTAGGTGATTTCTCAGCTTATGTGCGAAACACATGAAAAAATCCAAGGAAAATATTGGGAGGACCAAAGATTGTGCACCAAAACGCCCTTTCGTGGTGAGAGAGTTGGTATGTGCTTACCATAACACTTTAAAGTGCCAAACAGCTAGGCGGACACTTCTAAACTACTGGAAAATCCCACAACCCGCCAGGTGGGCGATCGGCATGAACGAAATGCGCCAAAAAATATTCGCTGCACACAGACGAACCGTTTTCAGACAGTGAAAAAAGCGTAGGTTTGTACAGTTCTTAAAACTCGAGTTGCAACAACTATAGGTTATCTAATTTAATCTACTATAATAAAAAAAGCATTTTTTCTGTCTCTTTCTTTCTTGCTTTCTGTCTGTTAGAGTTAATCTTCGGAACTGCTGAACCGATTTAAATGCAGTTTTCAAAGGTAGATAGAGTATCATTCGGAGCTACATATAAACTATGTTTGATTAAAATCAGATATCGGGAAAAAAAAAATTGGACGGAGTTATTCCACGCGGACGAAGTCGCGGGCTCAACTATAATCTAATAAAGCTATAATAAAATAATGAAAGGTTGTGTGTTTGGATGTTTGTTACTCAATCACACTAAAAAGGCGTAGCAGATTTGCACGAAATTTGGCAAAAATATACTTAGTAACCTGGATTAAAACAGGCTACTTTTCATTGTGATATTTAGTACTAGCTGGTGCCCGCGACTTCGTCTGCGTTGGATTAGTATTTCGAGTAGCTTATATACACAATATCTTTATGAATTGTAGCCTATGTGTTATTCTGATGTATAAGCTATATTATTGTAAAGTTTCATTAAAATCCATTCAGTAGTTTTTACGTGAAAGAGTAACAAACATCCATCCATACTTACAAACTTTCGCGTTTATAATATTAGTAGGATTTATAAGCAATTTCATAGTGATTTGGCGGTAAAGATGGCGCCACGGTGCAGCAGTCTAAGTCGATCTGTCAACCTGAGTGACCACCTTTACGCTTTTTAGTTTTTATGCACTGACTTGAAGTAAGACAGCGCGTAGGTACAGGGCGGACACGGCCTATAAAAGCACGATTTCAAACAATTCGAATGAAGTGTCAATGTTTGCGTCCAAGGACGTCTGCACTTGTAAATGTGTGTGTACCAACTACGCGGGCTAGTGATCCACTCTCCATCTCCGGATGAAACAAATGACGGTAAGGGCGAGTTGGGCGCGAGTTGCGCGCCGGCTAGATTCAGGCGGGTGATTCCGTGGCCATTCTGTATGTAGTACTATTAAATATTCTGTGGCGTCGGTACACATTTTGGTCTAATTTAGAGGGCAAGTTTGGTACGAAAGTGGTGGAATAAAACAGACAGTTTATAACATGGTATATTCTCATTTCTTCTTCCCTTTCTTCTTGCTCTTGCTGAGCTTGTGCTTGAGCTTCTGTTTGATTTTCTCCTTCCGGATGCGGTCCTTGACGATCTGCGCCTTGTCCTTGAACTCCTTGGACGAGCCGGAGGCTTTCTTGCGCGCCAGCGCTTCGTTGTGCTTCACCCAGTGGGGACGGAATTCGGAGGCTGGGGGGAAAATTAGGTGTTAGAAGGTATTTGAACAGATCACCACACACAACCACAACAGTCTATTTTAAGTCCCACTCCTGAATTTAACACAGGCCTCCCCTCATCACGGGAAGGTTTGGTACATAGTCCCCACGCGGGCTCAGTGCGGATTGGGGACTTCACACTTCACAGACATCCTTGAATTACTTCGCAGATGAGTGCAAGTTTCTTCGCGAAGTTTTATTGGTTTGACCTTTAGTAGTTGTATTGGTTTCATGTTCATGTAGAGTACTGTCTGTGGTTAGGTAGTCCAACTTCGAGAAAGAGGTCAATCGTCGAATCCGACTCGGTTGGGCAGCGTTCGGGAAGCTTCGCAGTGTCTTTTTGTCCAAATTACCGCAGTGTCTCAAGTCGAAAGTCTTCGACCAGTGTGTATTGCCAGTGATGACTTATGGTTCCGAGACGTGGGCGCTTACGATGGGTCTCATAATAAGGCTTAAAATCACTCAGAGGGCAACGGAAAGGGCTATGCTCGGGGTTTCTCTGCGTAATAGAATCAGAAATGAGGATATCCGCAGTAGAACTAGGGTCACCGACATATCCCGAAGAATTGCGTGCCTTAAGTGGCAGTGGGCGGGGCACATTGCTCGCAGGACTGATGGCCGATGGGGCCGGAAAGTGTTCGAGTGGCGCCCGCGAACCGGGAGACGAGCTGTCGGTAGGCCTCCAACAAGATGGAGCGACGACCGGTGGAAGCGAGTAGCACAGGACCGGTCTGAGTGGCGTGCCTTGAGGGTGGCCTATGTCCAGCAGTGGACGTCTTTCGGCTGAAATGATGATGACTGTCAGTGTAAAGCGCGTTAGTTACCGGGTGTGGGGGCGGCGGCCCCGTCGTCGTCGGGCGGCGCGTGGCGGCGGCGCCACTCGGCGTAGCGGCCGCTCTTGAACTCGACTGTACATGACGCTGTCACTGCTGTCAGTGTAAAGCGCGTTAGTTACCGGGTGTGGGGGCGGCGGCCCCGTCGTCGTCGGGCGGCGCGTGGCGGCGGCGCCACTCGGCGTAGCGGCCGCTCTTGAACTCGACTGTACATGACGCTGTCACTGCTGTCAGTGTAAAGCGCGTTAGTTACCGGGTGTGGGGGCGGCGGCCCCGTCGTCGTCGGGCGGCGCGTGGCGGCGGCGCCACTCGGCGTAGCGGCCGCTCTTGAACGACGCGGGCACGCGCCCGCCGCTCTCCGTGCGGATCATCTTACGGCCGCCGTCCTGGAGACAACAGACATAACATAACTAACAGTCGGCCGACTCGTGTCACAGAATATTTAATAGTACTACACACAGAATGACCACGGAATCGCCCGCTTGAATCTAGCCGGCGCGCAACTCGCGCCCAACTCGCCCTTATCGTTATTTGTTTCATCCGGAGATGGATAGTGGATCGTTGGCCCGCGTACTGGTACGCACACATTTGCAAGTGTACAGACGTGTATGTCTAATGGGTCGTGTTACCGGGTCCACATGCACCATCTTCTTCCTCTTCCGGTCCCAGCGCATCTGGTTGGTCCTCTGCCGCGCCGCCTCGCCGCTGTCGGCGCCCATGTCCAGCTCCGCCGACTGCGCACCCGCGTTGAAGTTCACCGCCATACTGGAATATACATACACAGTTACTGAGATAACAGCTAAATACTCGAGTGGAAAACAATCAAATAAAAATTTATTATCTACACTCATATCAAAAACTGCAAATAGGGGAGATGACAACTTTTTTTTCCTTAGTCTATCAGGAAGATTATTGAAAAGTATTGGACACGTATTTTTTTCTTTTTTCACGTAATCAAACTTATACGGAGATATATTGAGTTGAAATGTCGCGTGACGTCACGGTTAGGTACGATTTATACCTAACGGTGACGTAGTTAGCCCCACTCTCCAACTTTAATGCGTTTTAACTTAGTCATTCTTTGTTAATTTGATAAAACAAAAAATACGTGTCTAATATTTTTCATTACCTGTCTGACGGACTAATTAGAGTTTCGATTTATTCACCCTGTCGTCATCCCTATTATGACCGGCATTGAGATAAACTGTTTACTACTACAGCCTATTTGCGTCCCACTGCTGGGCACAGGCCCCCCCTCATCATGAGAGGGATATAGTCCCCACGTGGACCCAGTGCTGATTGGGGACTTCACACACATCTTTGAATTACTTCGCAGATGCGTGCAGGTTTCCTCAAGATGTTTCCTTCACCGAAAAGCTTAGTGGTAAATTCAAATTGAATTTCGCACATAAATAAACTTAGAGGTGCGAGCCGGAATCGAACCCCTTTTCTGATTCTATCACGCAGAGAAACCCCGAGCATAGCCCTTTCCATTGCCCTCACCACGGCTTCACCGCCAAGGGATTATGATAATGGGGAAGAAACGATAGTTTCTTTGCTCACCAGTTGGCGCCACTGTTGACTAAGGTCCAGAGGTATAGCTGTCAAAGGCGACTTTATAAGATCGGCGCCGAAACAAAGTTTTCAATCTTGAATCTCATTAAGTTTATTACTAATAAATAACTATCATCGTATCGAGTAGCTATGCCGCAATGTTGTGCAGTTCCGTTTTGTTCGGATTTTTTCTTTTTAAAGGATTCACATTCATCGCCAAATAATCCATATTTGTGAAAATTTCACGAAGGAATTCACTTTTCAACAGGTAAATTAAAGAAATTTTCATTTATGTCATGAAGCCCGCCAAAACCAGTGAAAAGTGAATGTTCTTGGACCTCACGCGACATTAGCGCCTCTAGTGGCAAATTCACACGCGATAGTCCATATTAGTTGACGTTATTGCTTGGTATATCATACCGACACTTCTATTTCAGACCTTAAATCTTATAGACTATATAATAAACTTGCCAACACTTGGCACCAACTCACCCCACTTCAGTGGCGGCATCGCTCGCAAAGTGCGGGATGTAATTTTCATCTCGAACCACCTCCTTGCGTTTCTTCCCTGTAGCCACTTGATCTTCTCCGTTCTAAAAAAGAATGGAAGGAAATGATTTATTTTCTTCAGTTTTTATTTTATTCTGGGTTGACATCATGCGAATGCTAACGTAGAAACTGTCCTGGCGGCTGGAAAATGTTGATATCTTAAACTATCATATTTTCGAATAGCACCGGAAATCCCGATCTCGTTTATCCCGATATTTCTGCGGGAACGGGTTTTCTACGGATCGAATCAGTTTTTTCAATACTTCTATAACTACAACCATCTATATCTAAGTATAGTATCATCGGGTACGCAGATTCTGAGTCTACGCGGGACGAAGTCCGCGGGAAAAGGCTAGTTATTAAGAGGATACGTGAGCTGAGCCCCTTTTCAGATTTGAGAAATATAAATAAATATTGCTGTCTCGCAGGCGCGGCGGAGCGACGAAAGGTGTGATAAGGACAACTGCAGCTCCGTCGAAAAATCCGACGTAAAAAACTCAAGAAATCGAGGTTTCGTTCTCGACATTTTCCTCCTACAAAATTAAACCAATCGTAATGAAATTTTGGGAACTGGATGAGAAGGAAATTATCAATTATTGTGGTTTTTGTATACGTGGCATTTCTTTGCGGGGGGCATTTAAATCCAGGGAGGAATATGTCGAGAACGTTTGTTTGGAAAAATGACCACTAGCGTGTCCTCTTAATATTATAAATGCGAAAGTAACTTTGTCTGTCTGTTACCTCTTCACGCTTCAACCGCTGGACCGATTTGGATGAAAATTGGTATGGAGATAGTTGAGTCCCGGGCTACTTTTCACCCCGAAAATCACTTTCTTGTCTTATTTATTAGAGATACATTTTCTCCTGAAAATACCTGTGCCTTCTTGTCCTCCCTGACTCGTTGTACTTTCTTGGCGTGTTTCTGTTTCATCGCCTTCATAGCGACGAACATGGGCGAGTCGTTCTTGGCCGATAGCTCCAGGATCGTCTGAAATATTATATTACACTTAAAACCCATTTGAATTAAATTAATTGACAACAAAAAATAGGACGTTATTCGAAATCGGTTTCGGTATCTCTGTCTAAAAGATCCGATAAAAGTCCAAGATTTTTTTGTTAATTTTATTACTTTGGAGGACCTCATTTTTGCCACTCTATGGTATAGACAAATGTAGTAGATTGTATTGTATGACTAATAGGGACGGCAATGGCACGGAATTTGCTCCCGCAAAATGGTATGGTTTCACCGCGGGTGGCGGATATAATCCAGGAGTGAAGCGAAAGACACCAAGAATCCCGAGCGGAAAGAGGGATCGAAATTGGAATCTTTCGCTAGCGAGGGCTTCAAGCTATGACACTCAAGCCTAAATGATTTTGTTGTCGTGTTGTGCACCCTGCTTTTCACTTCTCGCAAAATCGTGCTTTTTTAAAATTGAAAATAACAGTTTAAGTACAACACGGTAGCTATTGACACCTTGGGTGACAGCCTGAATCCCTTGCTATCTCAGGATTCCACGTTACAATCCCTCTCTCTAGGGGATATACCATTTTGGTTCCTAGTGATACAATGTTCTATTGTCCCAGTGCTCACCCCGCGCGGCGTGTACTCCCGGAGCAGGTCGGCGAGCGAGCGTCCCGCGGGCGCGGCCAGGAAGGGGTGCGGCTGTCCCCTTGTTCTATTGTCCCAGTGCTCACCCCGCGCGGCGTGTACTCCCGGAGCAGGTCGGCGAGCGAGCGTCCCGCGGCGCGCCAGGGAAGGGGTGCGGCTGTCCCCTTGTTCTATTGTCCCAGTGCTCACCCCGCGCGGCGTGTACTCCCGGAGCAGGTCGGCGAGCGAGCGTCCCGCGGGCGCGGCCAGGAAGGGGTGCGGCTGTCCCCTTGTTCTATTGTCCCAGTGCTCACCCCGCGCGGCGTGTACTCCCGGAGCAGGTCGGCGAGCGAGCGTCCCGCGGGCGCGGCCAGGAAGGGGTGCGGCTGTCCCCTTGTTCTATTGTCCCAGTGCTCACCCCGCGCGGCGTGTACCCCCGGAGCAGGTCGGCGAGCGAGCGTCCCGCGGGCGCGGCCAGGAAGGGGTGCGGCTGTCCCCTTGTTCTATTGTCCCAGTGCTCACCCCGCGCGGCGTGTACTCCCGGAGCAGGTCGGCGAGCGAGCGTCCCGCGGGCGCGGCCAGGAAGGGGTGCGGCTGTCCCCTTGTTCTATTGTCCCAGTGCTCACCCCGCGCGGCGTGTACCCCCGGAGCAGGTCGGCGAGCGAGCGTCCCGCGGCGCGGCCAGGAAGGGTGCGGCTGTCCCCTTGTTCTATTGTCCCAGTGCTCACCCCGCGCGGCGTGTACTCCCGGAGCAGGTCGGCGAGCGAGCGTCCGCGGCGCGCGCCAGGAAGGGGTGCGGCTGTCCCCTTGTTCTATTGTCCCAGTGCTCACCCCGCGCGGCGTGTACTCCCGGAGCAGGTCGGCGAGCGAGCGTCCCGCGGCGCGGCCAGGAAGGGGTGCGGCTGTCCCCTTGTTCTATTGTCCCAGTGCTCACCCCGCGCGGCGTGTACTCCCGGAGCAGGTCGGCGAGCGAGCGTCCCGCGGGCGCGGCCAGGAAGGGGTGCGGCTGTCCCCTTGTTCTATTGTCCAGTGCTCACCCCGCGCGGCGTGTACTCCCGGAGCAGGTCGGCGAGCGAGCGTCCCGCGGGCGCGGCCAGAAGGGGTGCGGCTGTCCCCTTGTTCTATTGTCCCAGTGCTCACCCCGCGCGGCGTGTACTCCCGGAGCAGGTCGGCGAGCGAGCGTCCGCGGGCGCGGCCAGGAAGGGGTGCGGCTGTCCCCTGTTCTATTGTCCCAGTGCTCACCCCGCCGGGCGTGTACTCCCGGAGCAGGTGCGGCGAGCGGTCCCGCGGGCGCGGCCAGGAAGGGGTGCGGCTGTCCCCTTGTTCTATTGTCCCAGTGCTCACCCCGCGCGGCGTGTACTCCCGGAGCAGGTCGGCGAGCGAGCGTCCCGCGGGCGCGGCCAGGAAGGGGTGCGGCTGTCCCCTTGTTCTATTGTCCCAGTGCTCACCCCGGCGCGGCGTGTACTCCCGGAGCAGGTCGGCGAGCGAGCGTCCCGCGGGCGCGCCCAGGAAGGGGTGCGGCTGCGCGGCGGGGCGCGTCCCCTTGGCGCGCGCGTTCCCGTCGGGCGAGGCCGCCTCGCGCCAGCGCACGTACTGCTGCCAGCCGCGGGAGCACGTGGCCGCTTCCTCCTGCGACGTGTTCCTCATTATCAGCTAAAACTTTGCGACATGAAATTCTATTATTTTTGAGCCCTTTTAGGATGAGGAGCTTTTTTGATTTAAATTTTAAGTATAAAATTTACGATTTACAAAAAAAAAGAGAAAATACGTGTCCTTTTAAATTTTTCAAACGTTCTAACTAGATAAAAAAATAGACACGATGAAAAAAATGAATGTTGTCAATTACAGTTAAATACAGCACGACACAACTCTTAAGCCGTTGACACAGAGTCTATTTTTGCTTAATCCCACGCGCCTTTCTAAGTTGTGTAAACCTGTAATGTTATTTTTTTTGTCATATTTTAGTACACTCACGATCTCCGAATGGTCCCTCTCCCAAGCCATGACGTCCTGGTGCCTCATCTCCAGCGCCGCCGTCGGCACGGCGCCCCACACGCCGCTCGGGCACGCCGCGCCGCTCTCTGACACCTACGCATTACCATAAAGATAGAATAGAATAGTACATTTTGATGCAAGTGCGAAAAGTTAGTAATTTTACCACGAGTCCCTAGTTATGCGCGAGCGAAAGCGGAAACATTAGGGACGTGTGAAAATGACAATTTTGCACGTGTATCAAACGATATTTTGTAAAACGTTTGCGAAAAAAATAGAACGAGAAATAGAAAAAAAAATTAGAAAATAGATAGAGAGAAAATAGACGAATAAAAAACGAACAGGATAAAGTTGAGTTGAGTTCAGTTAGGTAGGTCCAACTTCAAGAAAGAGATCAATCGTCGAATCCGACTCGGCTGGGCAGCGTTCGGGAAGCTTCGCAGTGTCTTTTCGTCCAAATTACCGCAGTGTCTCAAGTCGGAAGTCTTCGACCAGTGTGTGTTGCCAGTGACGACTTAGGTTCCGAGACGTGGGCGCTTACGATGGGTCTCATAAGTAGGCTCAAAGTCACTCAGAGGGCAATGGAAGCTCGGGGTTTCTCTGCATGATAGAATCAGAAATGAGGATATCCGCAGAAGAACTGGGGTCACCGACATAGCCCGAAGAATTGCGAGCCTTAAGTGGCAGTGGGCGGGGCACATTGCTCGCAGGACTGATGGTCGATGGGGCCGGAAAGTTCTCGAGTGGCGCCCGCGAACCGGGAGACGAGCTGTCGGTAGGCCTCCAACAAGATGGAGCGACGACCTCGTGAAGGTCGTGGGAAACCGGTGGAAGCAAGTAGCACAGGACCGGTCTGAGTGGCGAGCCTTGGGGGAGGCCTATGTCCAGCAGTGGACGTCTTCCGGCTGAAATGATGATGATGATGATGATGATGAGGATGAAGTTGAAGAGAACAGAAGTAGACGCATCCCTCTGCCGATTAGACCTTATTTTTGACTTCTGCACATCGAAGGGCATCGCTCAAGTTCGATGCCAATGTTTGTAGTTGTGTACCTGTAACCCGATGTCGTACTAACTTGTTCGGGCAACGTGAGCTCGGCTCCCAGGAACACCTGCAGGTCCAGCAAGTGGGCGACGTCGTCGGCGGACACGAGCGAGAACGCGCGCCCCGCCCGCCCCGCGCGGGCGCTGCGCCCTGAAAATTAAGGTACCATGAAGAACCGACTATTTTAGAGTATTTTCAACCGACGAAAAAACGGAGGAGGTTCTCAAATCGACGCGTATCTTTTTTTATGTATGACCTACGCATAATTTTTATTCTAAAGGTGGTACTTTCAAGGTAGTCCCATTTTAATTTGGTTCACTTTTGATGATGGGTTCCATGAAAAAATGAAGGGATTCCTCAAAATTTGTTAGCACGTGTATGATTTTGTTTGGCATCAGTATCAAAGACTACATTGATATTTCCCGTTGTATATATGTTTGGACAATGCAGCCGAAAAAAAAATTTTAAATAAAAAAATCAAACCAACTTTAATCAAACTCCGACAGCTTGTGATGTCGGTGTCGAGTGAACCGACCCAAAGCTATGACAATCTTATAGTGAACTTGACATGTTCATTGTAATGTCATCCGAGGCTGCTTTTGTCTTTATATCTCGTTATGAGGTTAGATAAATAGAGATACAAGCCTTTTAGTTAAACCACAAATTTTCGTCAAAATCGTACTTCCACTTATCAGTTATGACTTCCATGGTCGACCAGAGTATAGTTGTTATAACTTCGCATCCGATAGTTGGCGCTGTCATCGTGCACACTGCCAAATAACAGGTCACGATCATGATTTCTAGACAGCCAGAAGATGTCTGCTTCTGAACACAGGTCTCCCCTAACTCAATTCAATTTTGCCCCGTCTACTGCTACTTAAAAGCTTAAGTATTACTACTGCTACTACAGCCTATTTGCGTCCCACTGCTGGGCACAGGCCTCCTCTCCTCACGAGAGGGTTTGGGCTATAGTCCCCACGCGGGCCCAGTGCGGATTTGGGACTTCACACACATCTTTGAATTACTTCGCAGATGCGTGCGCAGCTTTCCTCACGATGTTTTCCTTCACCGAAAAGCACAGTGGTAAATTCAAATTGAATTTCGCACATAAGTAAACTTAGAGGTGCGAGCCGGAATCGAACCCCCGACCCTCTGTAGGTATGAGAGGCGGTAGATCGAACCACTAGACCACCACGGCTTCAACTTCGGCTTTAAGTATTGTCAAGCGATAATTCTTTCAGGTTATATTGGTGATCTTTGATCTTAAGAACTAAGATCGTACATAAAGATTTAACGATCTCACTTGACTTCGGCTACCAATTTCTTAAAAAAATAGCAAACACGTACTCACCAACTCTGTGCACAAACAGCTTGGGCTTCGCGGGGAAGTTATAGTTGATGACGGTGTCCAGCGCCGGTAGGTCCAGCCCCCTCGCCGCCACGTCCGTGACCAGAAGCACCGAGCACTTCTGGTGGCAGAAGCGGGCGAGCGCGATCTTGCGCGCGGAGGGATCCAGGCCGGAGTATGCGTATGTGGACGATATACCCGCCTTTTGGAGGATCTGCAATAATGTCAGAGGAAAACAAGGGCATGAAAGTTTAAGATTTTTTTACAAGAAGGTAAAACTAGGCATTATTTACAATAGGGGATGACTGCCAGCTCTTATACAAGAAGGTAACTAAACAAGGCATTATTTACAATAGGGGACGACGGTATGGTTTTGGTAGTGTGATCGGTCCTCTTTTTGATATCATTTCACCCTTTATTAGATACAGGAGTATAACTAGTTTAAGTATGTAGGTCTTTGATTTTTATGGAATATTTTATGACGATGAACCAATCTAATCTTTGTATTTGAATTATACTTATACTTAATACTATTAATATAGTATGTAGAAGTCACAAGAGCGAGAATGTATGTATGATATCTGGGTATAACTCAAGAACACTGGTTGGATTTTCACAATTTAGTATGGGGGTAGTAACACGGGTCAACATATAGGCCAATTTATATAAATTGGCCCAGAAACAAGCATAGTAATAGCGGGCAGAAGCTAGTCCAACATAAAATAAAAATTATCATATAAAATATTATTATTACTATATTATATTATATTCACCTGTTTAAGAATTTATCAAGTCTGTTCTTGAACTGGTTAATGGTTAAATAAATAAATATAATCAAATAAATATGCAAAACTACATAGACAAACTTACCAGACTCAAATATTCGACATGGTGCTTAGTAGCGGCGAACACAACTGCTTGCGGTGTGGTTTCCGTTAGCACTTTATCCAGCAGGAACAATAATGCTGCTGTCTTCAGCTCAGCTCTGACGTAGAGCCACCCAAGCCAGAGAGTTGACGGTAACTTCCAGTCCACATCCAATCTGATGAGTACAGGTTCCGTAAGGCCAGCTCTGGCAAACTCTACCAGCATCTTTGGCAATGTGGCGGAGAATAGAAGCGTTTGTCTGCTTGAGGGTAGCCGGGCAACTATTTCACGGAGTTGCTCACCAAAACCGAGCTCGAAGAGGCGATCAGCTTCATCAAACACTACCATTTCTGTAAGTATATTGTAGGATAAGCGTTTCATTAGTGCATATAAGAACTATGTACTATTTTCTCACGCAATAAGTAATCAGCGTATTTTCAATTCAAAGAAAAAAAAAAGCCATGGTGGCCTAGTGGTTCGACCTACCGCCTCTCATGCAGAGGGTCGGGGGTTCGATTCCGGCTTGCACCTCTAAGTTTACTTATGTGCAAAATTCAATTTGAATTTACCAATGAGCTTTTCAGTGAAGGAAAACATCGTGAGAAAACCTGCACATCTGCGAAGTAATTCAAAGATGTATGTGAAGTCCCCAATCTGCACTGCGCCCACGTGGGAATTATAGCCCAAACCCTCTTGCGATGAGAGGAGGCTTGTGCCCAGCAGTGGGACGCAAATAGGCTGTAGTAGTAGTAGTATTTTCAATTACAGTCCATTTATGTAAAAACCGGTATTTGAAAGTTGATTATAAGATGCATTTCTATGGATTACTTACTAATGTTATCTAGTTTAAGGTCCATTTCAATGCAAATGTGAAGGAATCGTCCTGGAGTCGCCACCACAACGTCGGGAGCTCTGCCTGACATCACACTGAACTGCTGATCGATGGACTCCCCTCCGAGGATCGCGGCCGACGTCAATCCAGTGAACTTGCCAAGATCTCGGACGAATTTGAGGGTCTGGAGTAATATGAAAATAAAATAATTCTGTCAGTCTGTATGAAGTTTAAATTTTAGACCATTTAAACTGGAAACACAAATATCAAGTAAAACAAAGATCTCATATGTCTAGAAAAACAAAAATAATTGTTCATGTACATTGGTGCATCAACCAGACCGTTGGATTGAACTATTGAGAATATATACATCAAAATCTCAACAGGAGATCTTTTAAAAATTCTCATCTAACTTCAGAGTTACCATAATTCATGATTAAGCCGTCACTATAGGCTCCAACCGAAGTGCATCTATCAAATGAAAGTGCAAGTACAGTTTTGTTTATATTACCTGTAATGCCAATTCCCTGGTGGGTGATAGAATGAGGGCTCTGAAGTTTTTCCCCGGGGTGGGCTTGCTGGTCGGAGCCACAAGCTTCTCCAGAACGGGGAGCACGAAGCAAGCCGTCTTACCCGAGCCCGTCCGTGCCATGGCCACCACATCCTTGTTTTCTAATGCTAAGGGGATTGTCTGGAAATTATAATAGTTCCGTTAGTAATCTAGCAACGTACTTCAAAGATGAATAAATCAAATGGGGTGAGATGAAAAATGAAAATGAAAAATAGCTTTATTTTTCTAAGAGGTTTCATTACATTGTTGATTGACATTCGATATTAGGTTCAATATTTTAAGACCAAAGGTCAGCAGACAAGCTTTTCTGTTGACATATCATATGCATTAGATAAATGGACTGGAAAATTTAATCCAAATTGTTCTATAAATAAAGAACTAAGCAAACAGATAGTTTGGATAGTATTTTTGGCCTCGATACAACGCGATTAAATCGCATCAATAAACATAATAAACACGCCATCACTTTGAGGTTAGGTTCTTACTTTGCGTTGTATGGGCGTAGGTTGCTTGTATCCTCGTTTGGTGATGCCTTTCAGGATCGGAAAGCTCAGCCCCATGGACTGGAACCCACCAGAACCCTTCTTCTTCTTCTTACTACTGAGCGACTCATTTTCTGGGGCCGTTTCATCAGTTGCCACTTCGAAACCTGGTAGGTCGTCTAATAATTCCTTACTTTTAACCATATTGCTGTCTTTACTACACGAATTGCACTTAAATTACATTTTTTATCTACTTTAGCTTTACCACACGTGCAGTCGTGCACATTGTTGTGAAAAGGCTGACACGTCTGACATTGACATTGACACTTCAGTGATGACAGTGACAGCTGTCGCGTGACATTGAAGTTTTTTCGAGCAAAAAGCATTTGGGAATTAGATGCTATGCCAAAATTTAAAACGTGATAATTATTGCGTTTTTTTATATATAAACACTTCTATTTTGGTCTATTTTGTTTTCTATAAGTACTTATATAGTTTTTTCAAGTTTTAGTCCTGATAGCTTTAACATTTAATTTTAATTATTATGATGATGATCCTTATCTTTCAACAACGCGGAAGTCCTGAAATAAATGGCTGTAAGCCAACTGTAAACTTACTTTAGTAATTAAAGTCCTGAGAATTTAAAATATTTAAGCTCCATTTCAGACAAACAACCTTTGCCGTGAACTTTTCTTGATTGATTAGCTCAATAAATGTCTGACCTGTTTATAAACCACGGTAAGGTACAACCGGTACAAGCCGTACAAGACACGAGGGTCATAAAATATGACCTTATAACAAGGAGTTATTAGCTAGGTTATGTAACAAAAATACGGAAGGACGGATGTAGAACGAGGTCAAAAGTTTCCTAAAAATGGTTTTTCGATTCCCGTTGACCTCTAATTATAGGTTTTGCGAATTTACTTACTTCCTGTTTTCCAGTTATGATGGCATATTTACGTTTTATACTTAATTCAAGGCCCGAAACAGGTTCTTTGCAGTTCGATTTTAGTTGCGAAGGCGAAAACAAGTCCTCAGCAATTTTCCAATGAAGATGGAGAAAAAATTCTCCACCTTTTAACTTCACTTTGCAATGTACCTACTTAATGTAATTGCACCTTTTGTAGATCGCGGAAATTAAATCCTCAAGTACCGTAGCGTAGCAAGCGTACTGGTACCTACTTAGCTAACTTCTGCAATACTCGGTCGTAGTTACCAACTATACTTACCTACCTAAGTACCTATACAATATGAGAGCTGTACCCTAATATCTCTGTGACAAGTGCGATATATGATACCTACTAGCCTCTGCCCGCGACTTCGCGTTATCGCGTTCCCGCGTTGTTCCGGGATGAAAAGTAGCCTAAGATGTCCTTTCCCGTGACTCCAGCTATCTCCATGGCAAATTTTATCTCAATCGGTCCAGCAGTTGAAGCGTGAAGAGGTAACAGACAGACAGACAGACAGAGTTACTTTCGCATTTATAATATTAATATGGATAAATATGGATATGAATTAGTTCCTTCCTCTGAAAGCTCATTTAAATTGAGCCGAAGTGAGCAGGGAATTTCCCCGAAAATTAAGCCGCCTAGAGTAGAAAGTTTCAAGAGTGGCGGACATTGCAGTGCACTCTGCCAACTCGGAGAACAGGAATCGCTTTACGTTACGGGCCATATGATGCATACGTGCACAAGTTCCAGGATTATTCACTACTTTAACACATTCTTGGGAGTTCATCATCGAAATATTCTACACAACTTAGAATTCGCGTGGATTTAGCAATAATAGATTTTGCGTCGCCGTGGTGGCCTAGTGGTTCGACCTACCGCCTATCATGCAAAGGGTCGGGGTTCGATTCCGGCTAGCACCTCTAAGTTTACTTATGTGCGAAATTCAATTTGAATTAACCACTGAGATTTTCGGTGAAGGAAAACGTTGTGAGGTAACCTGCACGCATCTGCGAAGTAATTCAAAGGTGTGTGTGTGAAGTCGCCAATCCTCACTGGGCCCGCATGGGGACTATAGCCCAAACCCTCTCGTGATTACAGGAGGCCTGTGCCCAGCAGTGGGACGCAAATAGGCTGTAGCAGTAGCAGTAGACTTTGCGTCAACGGCTTAAAAGTGCTGTGCTTCGCGCGCGCCTTCTAAGTTGTTTCGTGCTATACTTACAAGGATTATCGATTCTAACATCAAGAACACAATGTCGCTAAGTTTAGCGATATCTAATTTCAATGGCAACACTATCCAACAAACCATGACTTCTACTTTTCATTATCTGTGGTGAGTCACTTGAATTCTTTACCGCCAAATCGTTCTGCTACCGTTCTGTCTTTAAAGTAATTTTAAACCTTTGATTAAATGTGTAATCTTAGTGCTATTTGAAATACTTAATCTGGCTGAGCTTCAATGAAAGCTAAGTATCTTAGTGTTAAGACCTGTCACTCCTTATAGAATTATTATACTGACCTAAACTAGGTTAGATGTTGTATTGGCATTAGTGTATGAGTCTGGAAGATGGCAGCGCCTGTGCGCAGGCCTGTCATAACGAATTCGTTGGGCATAGTCGGATACTCAATGCCGCGTGTCCCGGGTGTCTGACCAGCTTACCGCTGTCATACTTTATAATATCATGAGCACCGTCGGATAGTTTATGCCGCGTGCGTCAGGCACCTAAGAACGGTGATTCCGTTATAATGTTTGGCCAGGGGATCCTGCAAGAGCTACGGGGTCCCCACTATTTCAAAGGCCGTGTGTTTGACTCGGAGATCCTGCAAGAGCTACGGGGTCTCCACTACACTCCATGCCACCTACAAGTCTGCTTAAATGTGCATATTAATTGTTTCTTTGTGTATTCATGTTTGATCTACAGGGAGTAAGGTACTTAGTGACATTAAGTCATAAAATCATTTCTGAACAGGTCCCGATGTCCAGTCGATAATTGTCAACCTACTTCATGCTTACTTCGGGGTTGTGCATATAACATCAATCCAAAGACACAACACATAATCGAAGGAAAGCAGGTATGAGTCATGCGTTACTTATTTTTCTTTACAACAATTCGACACATATCCAATTTTAAATACACAATGCCAATTACTAAACTTATATTCATATATGCGAAGCAGATCAAATTAACTCATACCACTCTTAATTATATATCGAACCCAGGCAATATATTCCTTGTCTGGCATCACCAGCCCCCAGTGGTGCCGACACACAAACTTGCATTGATCTATTATAAGTAAGGATTCACAATCAACCAGAGAAAAATGGCTCCTTCAAAACGGGTGCCCGAACAGCTCGGGCAGACGTTTGGCCTTCGTTATAAAGAGGCGTTATTAGCATATTGGAACGTATTTTCTAATGTCAGTATGCTCCATATATTTTGACATATTCTGTTAGGCACTGTTCTATGGAGTGTGGAATGTGTCTTGGTAAGGAGCGCAATCTTATATGGTGAAACAGTTGAAAACGTGTCCAGCGGATTTGATAAGCAACAAAACAAAACACACTCTCCTCACAACCGTTTTCTCTGCGTTTTCGCCTAAGCAGCGCCATCTGACGGCGCTACTGCAGACTATCCGCCTCGGTGTCTTGACTTTTGTGGCGACCGCAGCGTCCCCAACCTACCCGATTTGGTGTCCACTTTTGGAAGTATAAAGATTGCGCTCCTTTACTTCAACCCTCCATACACTGTTCGTCCATATGTTATTAGTTATTATAGGTTGTAAACGTGTAACTTTTGTGCTCAGATAAGATAAGCTGTCTAAGATGGTGCGACGACCTCTGAAGGTACCAGGACCGGTCTGAGTGGCGAGCCTTGGGGGAGACCTACATAATGTCCAGCAGTAGACGTCTTCCAGCTAAGGAGCGCAATCTTTATAGCTCCAAAAGTGGACACCAAATCGGGTAGATTGGGGGCGCTGCGGTCGCCACTCCAGTCAAGCCACCTAGGCGGATAGTCTGCAGTAGCGCCTTCAGATGGCGCTGCTGAGGCGAAAACGGTTGTGAGGAGAGTGTGTTTCGTTTTGTTGCTTATCAAATCCGCTGGGCACGTTTTCTACTGTTTCGCCATATAGGATTGCGCTTCTTACCAAGACACATTACACACTCCATATTCCAGTTGAAATGATGATAGTAAATGGAATGCAGTACCTAAACAGAATGTTTTCTTTTTTCAACCAGTTGTCCATGCAGACATTCTGAAAGAATTTTGAATACGTATTACTTACCTACAAAATGCCATATCAATGGCCTTCGGAGAAATGCCTCAGAAGTCAGGTCCACCCCCACGTGTTGTTGGACGCCTGGCAACCCAAAAACGTTCGGGCTTCGCGTTCTTTTCTTCCGAGAACGTGTAACCTGTGGAACGATCTTGCTCCTGAGGTGTTTCCGTCGCGCTATGACATGGGGATCTTCAAGAAGCGAGTGAATAGAGCTCTTAAAGGCCGGCAACGCATTGGCAGCTCCTCTGGTGTTGCACTTGTCCATGGGCGACGATGACTACCTCCCATCAAGTAGCTCGTCTGCTCGTTTGCCCCCCTATAGTATATAAAAAAAAAACGCCGCGATACTTTTCCCGCGTCCACTGTTGTGTTATTAGATTATGTGGTAGGTAACTAGGCTCATAAACTTCGAGCCCGACCCTCCCTGGGGGGTAAGAGAAGATCGGGTGGCAGGGAGCACGTGAAATTGATGACGTCATACACCACGCATTGCAGCTTATACAAGGGCACGCCCGAGAAAGTCTGCATATAACGGAACGGTGGCTTGGGGTCTCATCATAAATGACATCTAACTCTCCCCATCTCTTTCATCCTTTCGTTTGACTACTTAAGTTCGATTTGACAGAAAAGAAATGTCAAGTAGGTATCATTGTTCCCCTCTCGTTCTATGGAGGGTTGAAGTAAAGGAGCGCAATCTTTATAGCACCTAGGCGGATAGTCTGCAGTAGTGCCTTCAGATGGCGCTGCTGAGGCGAAAACGCAGCGAAAATGGTTGTGAGGAGAGTGCGTTTTGTTTTGTTGCTTATCAAATCCGCTGGACACGTTTTCAACTGTTTCGCCATTTAAGATTCCCTCATTCTTTATTCCATAGAGTCATATTATGTCTATCGTATTATGTCTATAGGTACGCGAAACCGTCATAGGTATGCGGCTTTTTTGCCGATTTTGTTGACGGCCAGTGTGAAAAGTGTAACGGCGTGGTTAGTCTCCCCGCAACCCTCGCCGTCCCCGCTGTCGCCCCGCCCCCCAAAGTCTCTCGCACCTCAGGGACGGTCGGACGACAAAGTTGACGACCTATTAATAATACAAAAGACTCGTGTCTTCGCAGAGATTAGGGATCATAATCCTTGTTCGATTTTGAAGTAAACCAAATGAGAGAGATATAATATATTCATCATTGTAGAGTTGAGTGAAATGATGCAAAGCATCTTCAACCACCCAACCCACAGCCACCTACACCTATCAAAAGAACTTACCTACCTACTTAACTGCGGAGAATATTGATTGATTATGCGTTCAATGCACTCATCCATATATTGCAAGATTTGCAAGTCATAGCACAAATTGCTATTTTCCTGTCACAAACTGTTTAAGCTGATGTCTCGACCTACATTTGGCCTTCAATCAGAGCTCACGGGGTAAAGACGATGATCAATGTAAATATTGTGCGAAGGTTGACAATTATTAAATAAAATATAGATACTTACTTGAGTAATTGAGATTTTATCAATCATTGTAAGGCCTAGCTCATCGCCAATGACCTTTAATTTCTGAACGACGCAGTTTCCTTTCGTGCTGTTTTCCGAGTTGGAAATTAGCATTGCCATTCATCGTTCTTTACCAAAAAGTGTGTAACGTTAAAAACTAAATGGGAAAGGAACGGCCAAACTTTTCCGATAATAGATATAATTATTATATTTATACCTAGTTGCAAAATGATGATAACTCTACATACCTAGTTGAAAAAAAAGGGTCCCTCATAGTAGAACATCAGAAAATGTCAGAACGAACGACTTATTTCCGAACTTTCAACCACAGTTTTCCAAAAACTAAATTCAGCATACTGTAAGGTTTCCCAACTCAACCGCATGACGAGGACAGACAGATTTGTTCGATAATTATAGACTATTCAATCCATTAATTAGCGAACAAAGCTATCCCCGAAATTGGACAGCCATACTAGAAATTCCCATTGTTAATTCGCCAATGTCATGAAGACCGCGTATTTTCGACTACGACTTACGAGTTTCTCTCGGTGTGGGGTTATATATTTATATGATTATTGATATAATTAGGCATTATTAAATTATTAGCTTCTGCCCGCGACTTCGTCCGCGTGGAATTTGTTAATTCCCTCGGGAACTATGCATTTTCCGGGATAAAATGTAGCGTATATGTTGACCAGTGTTATAAACTACACAATACCAAATTTTGCATGCAATCCGCATTGCAATCCGACCAGTAGTTTTCGAGTTCAATCGGGACATACAGACAGATTTTCTAAACATCGTTATTTTGTGTTCAGTGTCGTTTATATAGTCCCCTCGACTTGATAGTTTCTTTTAATTTTCAAGTTTCAAACGCGGCTTCTTCTACAGACTTATTATTAGTATAGAGTAATATAGATTACCTTCAGCCCGGGACTCCATCCTCGTGGGATTCGGTTATTCCGTTTCCGTGTGAACTACCTATGTGTTTTTTCGGGTTGAAAAATCCTTTCCCGGAACTCCAACTAATTCCATACTTATTTAATTTCATCTAAATCGTTCCAGCGGTTTAAGCGTTAAGACGGAACAGACAGACAGTTACGTTTGCATTTATGATGATGCAGGCAGGCCAGACTCACCATCTTACCCCTAACCTGCCGCTGCCGCCAATCAAACCAAAATCATATCACAATGGTAAGTACGCAAAACAAACAATTGGAAAATTCCATGTCTTTGATAGAAATCACAATTAGATTGTTCATGAATGCAGTGGCCTTGCATAAGATACGCCGATCCGAGGGTTTTCCATCTATTATTCTAGCAAACTCCATGGAAGTTTCCTTGGTTATTAATAAATATTAGTTTAGTTCTACACAGGTTCCATCCATGACGCAAATCACATGCAAAAACATTAATAAATGTAACGTGTTTGGTATTATTTACAACAAACATGATGTTACTTTTAGAACGCAATAATACTATTTTTAGCTTCCAAGTCAAATAACAAAACGTTCTTGTCCGATTTTTTTGTGATTAACGTTAGTCACAAAAAAACTATGAGGTAGGTAAGTATAACATCAAAATAAGAAAAAAATCGGAACCATTTGAATTTGCGCATAGAGAATTCTATCTCACTTTCTTCTGAATAGATGTAGGTTGCAATATATGTTATATAGGTATTGCAACCTGCAACACATGATGGTTGTTAACAATAGTTATTTCTCACTTTAATTCACCCTGTCCTACGTAATTTTTCCTGTCTTGTTTGTCTGTAAATATCCAACTTATGATCCATAACAGCTAATACGATACATTGCGGACACACACAAACCTCACATTCTTACATCACTAGAGGTTACTAGACTGTGGTATATGTATACTTAGTAAATTCAAATTCAAACTCAATCATTTATTCAGCAAGCACCACATAGGGGCACTTTTACACGTCAGAAATAGTTATTTGTTATGCAAGGCTGCAAAGTTGTTGTTTGCTGTGAGTGCGTGATTGAGACCCGAGTGAACGAAGGATTCTAGGTTCAAATATAGAATCCTGAGTGTAACGAGGGTTTCAAGGCACGAGACCGCAAACGACTTTGCTGCTGAGCGCAACACAAAATTTTTCACCTCACGCGCGATTTTTCGGGAAGAAGACTTAGTTCGGCGTCACGTACAGTTTGTGCTAACTCTGGAGGAGTTAAATTCGTATCGTCATCGCTAGAATCGCTCATATTTTCTTTATTACTTCGTATAGGTATTCTAAATTACAAAACCAGCAATCTAAAACTTTTTTTTAATTTTTTTTTAATGTTTTTTTTCCGGAGGTTGCGTTCCAATTCACTCTTACTCGTACTTCAAGATTCAATTATTCATTGAATACAGTTAAAATATACATATATTTAAGTATTTTTGTGATAAAACATAGTGAAATAATGAAATACATCTGAAACGGTGTATTCTTAATATAATTTTATTAATGATGATATTAAGTAAATTGAACCTTTATTTTAATAAAACTCTCTCGACGAATTGCGTTTCAGAACGTATCGTTGTTTTTTTATTGTGGCAGTGGCGTCATGCTTCGTTCGAATTTCAAAAACACTTTCCACGCTAGTTGATAAAAACAACTTTTGCGCTCGGATATCAAGCTGCAAAACGACCACTTTCGAGCCAGTGAGGTGAAAAAGAATTTACCAGTAGCCCTTAGTACCTAGATCCCAGTGCCAATAACTGCCCAGATGTTTTGCTGACTGTTTTTCTTTTCATCAACAAGCGCGAAGCGATTGTATAGGTAATAGATCTGATGGGGCAGATAGTTCTCGAACCCAAACAGGTAGACGAGCTGTCGATAGGCTTCCAACAAGATGGAGTGATGACTGTGAAGGTCGCGGGAAGTCGGTGGATGCGAGCGGTACAGGATCGGTCGAAGTGGCGAGCCTTGGGGGTAGGCCTATGTCCAGCAGTGGACGTATATCGGCTATGATGAAGATGATAAATCTTTCCTCGATCTTTATTAAGGTGGATTGAGTTTAACCTGGTTAAACCACGCTGCGTTCAGGGTTTAATCTAGAACCTTCATTACGCTATGAACCGCTCAGAATTTAATATAGAGGTAGTTCCGTGGAGTAAAATCTTCGGAATTGCTTCGTGAACGCGGCCAGGCTGTATCAAGATGTTTGTGTGAATTTCACATAAATTGACTAGCCCGGACGCTTCAATATCTACAACTTCTTCAAGAGAAGATATAAGCTTCTCTTATACATATATAAAAATAAAATTGCCGTGTGTTAGGCTAAGGCTCGAGAACCGCTAGATCGATTTGGATGATTCTTTTTTGTTTTATTCCCCGTGATTCAGGGAAGGTTTAGAAAGAAAAAAAATCGGGTAAAATCATAGACATTATAATACTTCGTATAGACCGGGTCTACGCACATGACATATAAGCCCACTTTGTTGGTGCCCAAAATTGCCCAATCCAAGTTTGGTCACCAATCGTGACACAGTGCTCAGCGAGACACCGGCGAGTACGGATGTCTAACAACATATACGCAACCCTTAAAAAATGCCGACTTGCGTGATAAAAGGCTGCAGAAATCACGTAGGCAAAGTGAAAAAGTGTCATGAAATATCGTTTCATCGGTGATTAACATTACCTTGTGTTTATTCCATCAATCGAAATATTTTTGTTAACAATAAATTTATGACACGAAGTCGCCATATTGACGCCATGTTACGAAGTTGCCATAGTTACGGAGACTGCTTGTTAAAGTAACCTTGTAAGGACGTCATTTTTACACATGAAGAATTTCACGTGAGATGTTTAATTTGGATTTCTAAGAAAGTATAAATAAATAATTATTATGTCAATAAATAAACAAAAGTTGATTTATGAATCATGTTTTATTAGAAAAAATGATATTACAGCATTCACGTCGCTTGTACTGAATAAAATGAAAAAGCCAGCAACACCTCTCGTTACGTCACTGCAAGGTTATAGCGCGCAAAATATTCTCGTAGTTCATGCAGTTGACCACCAGACGGCGCTGTATTTCGTTGTATGAAGAAAATGGCGACTGAATGTTCGGATGGGCCTATCCCTAAGTATAAAAATCATTGGGTAAAATCTAAAGGAACAGCTAAAAAAACAATTAGCTTTGGTGATACGGAGTTCGCCGGGCCGACTAGTTATTAATAAATTTTGCAATAATTACCACTTTGCCATTGTTCTGTAAAACGGGAGCATGCAAGGCAAGCATCTCATTACAATAATAATCGAATGATTAGCTAGGTAAGTATTGATTTTAGGTATTGTAGGTATTGATTTCAATGATAAATCTGAGCCTGATTAACTAACTTTCTGATTCACATCAAAAGTAAGATAAAGTAAACTGAGTCTGCGTATATTTGTGCTTGACCAATCGACTTTATTTTAGATGCAATTTTGTTACATTCAAAGTCGGACATATACAATTGGTAAACTTTGGTAACTTGAATTAATTATACTACGATATGTGACTACAAGAAAAGTTAAAAGTTAAATGTTGTAATCAAGTCCCAGTTTAGAGCATTGGTATTGGGTAACCTAGAAGGTACCTCCGTGAAGAAAAACATCTGATATTTTTTCAACTATTTTTTTTCCTTGGTTAACTTGAATTTAATGTTTAATGAAAGACCAGTATTATTTATTATCATTTATTGACTCAGTCATAAATAATATAATTAAATGTTTACCTATAGGTACTTAATAAAATTGCTATTTATAATTAAAGCTTAAATGGCTATTCGTTAGATAATATCCAAGGTAAGTTAGAGGGCCATTTTTGCATATTTTATTGACAAGGTCAGCCGGTGCAAAAGTGACAGGATGGGGTAAGTGCATCTAATATACAATTTATTTATTACTGATATGTACTATTCGATTAACTATAGGTATCTTATATCGATGCAACAAAATGGACGCAGTAAAAATGCAATACAAGGTTGGCCCCGTTTACAACATATGCAAAGTCTTATATATATACGAGGTCAAGCAAAACGTTGTGACGATATTTTACCCGCAGGGGCTATATTCGAAGTCTTAAATAGGGATCTCTGTTCCCTATAGGATCGCTCACGCGTCAAGTTGAACTAGCTGCGCGTGAGCGAAACTATAGGGAACAAGGCTAGATACCTATTTTAAGACTTCGAATTAGCCCCAGAATCAGTTATCGATTCTAAACATGTTTTTTAGGTTTTTAATTTTTTTCGAGTCTGTAAAAGAAATGGTATAAGATAGGTACAGGTATCGCTCACACCACCAATCTCTTACTGCGCCATAAAAAAAATACCAACTCGAAAAAAAACGAAACCTAAGAAACATGCTTAGAATAGATAACTACTAATCGATACTGTGGTTAAAATATCGTCATAACGTTTTGATTGACCCTATATATGTATTAGAGTAATTTAAGCTATACTTCCGCGAACCGGTAGACGAGCTGTCGGTAGGCCTCCAACAAGATGGAGTGACGACCTTGTAAAGGTCGCGGGAACGCGGTGGATGCGAGTGGCACAGGACCGGTCTGAGTGGCGCGCCTTTGGGGAGGCCTATGTCCAGCAGTGGACGTCTATCGGCTGAAATGATGATGATGATGAAGCTATACTTAAGTAAGTACCTACCTACTCCGGTGGCGGACTTGCTTCGACTGACCGTACCTAATATTATACCTACCTAATAAGCCCAATCCAAATACATGTACTTATATTTCTTCCAATTAAAGAATTTTCATCCTTTCATGCAAAAAATACCAACTTATAAGAAGTCAAGTACATGAAGTTAAAAACAGGATTTATAAATTGAATGAAATGATAAAAAATTAAATAAAATAAAATAATAAATAAAATTTATAAATCTAAGTGAAACATGAAATATATTTTATTTGACGTGAAAATTAGAGCCTCTCAAAATACGTCCCTCACCCATGATACAATAATATACTGCGCCAGGTGACAGTCCGGTATTCTGTAGTAGTGTGGGTGTCACCCTTACGTCATTCGCACTGCTGTGTGTTCCACGAACCCCATGTATCCTGTGAGTGTTTCATTAAATTATTACGTTCAAGTTACAAGTAAATGACGATTGTAATGCGCAAATAATTTATTTTGCATTATAACGGCAACAAATATTTCCTTCATTTTTGTTTTATTGCAATAAAGTGGCAACTCGACTTTGACGTAACGGTGACACGTCACCCGGATCGGTAGACCATGTCCCTCACCCAATAACTTGTTACCTAAGTATATACTCTACAAAAAGTTTTCGTTTTTGTTTGTGTAGCTACTCAAAAATGTTGCAGGATATCTTTAATACAATGATTTCAATGGAGTCAGAGTTTAAATGCTTTCAATATTTCAACGAATAAAGACAATACACGTTCTAAAAAAATACCAAGAAAACATTACACGAAAATTCAGATTGAATTGAATTTTTTTACATTAGGTACCTATTTTTAAAGTCGCTTTCCACAATTCCGCAAAAAAGTTCATTGTTTGTAAAACATGAATTTGTAACTAAATGTTATTGACCTTTCTTTATAATCACACGGTTCATTCAACAATAACAACCCATTCAACACAACAGCAGCACCTTAAAAGGCTTAGAGTGTGTACACTGGTTTATTAAACTTAACAACTAATGCTTAAATAAGTGGTAGGTAGGTAAGTCTGATTTCTCACTTTCCTAGTTTTGTGGACATTTTTGTAGTTTGCTCCAATCCAAATCGCGTATCACGTACCTGTAACAAAATAAACAAATAAAAGTTCTCGTTTTGATTCGTTTATAATCAAGGTATTATTTTTTAGGAGCGCCCCTGAGCGTAATAGTCAAGCTTACAATCAACGAACATAATTAATATATTCTAACGTATGTATTATTATTATTATGTCTAATGTGCTAATAAAATCTATTATGTCTAATAAAATCAGCAATTGTAATGATTTCACACACACTTGTAATAGATTACATACACTCAACAGCAATGAAAACGGGCCACTTTGTATGGAAAATCCTGTACAAAGTGATCCGTTTTCATTGCTGTTGAGTGTATTGATTAACATGGGTAAACGGTGTTGATTGTTGTTATTAACGTATGGTCAAAGATTCAGTGGAAACCTCGGTAGGGGGTCATTTGAATGACTTATAATTCTTAGAATCCTATAAAAAAACCAGGTTTGTTTAGATGAGTGACGTTCTTAGAATCTGTACGTTATTTGCCGGGGACCTAAATACAGAGTCCATCGGATGGCTGCCAGCGATCTTGTACCCTAACTTGTCGCTGAACAGTAGGTAGATCTCGCACTGCACTGTTGTGTTCAGGTACCTATAGAGTTAAGAGAGCCGATGACATAATTGACATAGAGCCAGTCTATCCAAGTCCTCGGGTTGGCAACACAATCATTATAATTGGGTATGGGTGAAAAATTACAACATACTTGATTTATTTAAACAGGAATAACATTCCGTATCATGAGATAAAAATCTCAGAATTTTCCGGGCTGTAGATTGCGCGTAAAAATATAAATTATTTGGCGGTATACTAAAAAGGCCTACTGAAGGTGACAAACAGCCGTCATGCCACCAAAACATTTTTATTTTTTACGCGCAATCTACGGCACGGAAAATTACGAGATTTTTTCCTCTTTATACGGAATGTTAATTCCAGTCCAAAAATTATTAATTCGAGTACGTTGTCACTTTCACCCATACCCAATTCCTTTCGTAACGTCCATGGTGCCAAGATGGTGCCACATACTTAAATCACTTAAGTACTGTGGAGTTGGTATAACCACAGTATAGATAATAGGTACTACGATATTGGGCATTTTTACAATTCAATTATGAATTTACCAGCGGTCTCAAGGTCCATGGCTTGTAATGAAACGACGCAATAAAACTCAAACAGAAACCCTTTATAGCAGGCGAAATTAAATTTTCATCAGGGCTTTTCGATAGGCAAAACTCTAAGTGTTGCGAATATTTCCCGATCACATATTGCCTTACCGCGATATTTAAATTTAAAATAGATGTTTTACTACACCTATATACCTAGTTTCTAATTTCTATGTACCGTTGACATTGTTTACGGGGCGACGCACGGGAAGTGGATATTATAATTGTTTCTTAGGAATTATGAGTAGATAAGTAATTGCCCCGTCCACGTGTCTAGGCATTACTTACTAGGTAAGTACCATACCATAATCGCTTCCAGAAACCAAAGTCATGGGTACGTTTACCACCAACGCAATTCTGAAGAAATACTTAAATATTTACAAGATAAAACATGAGTTTGTAATAACAGAGTAAGTAGGTATTATTCTGTTTAAGAACGACTTGAAAATTTCAAGTAAATATTCAAGTTGAAATCGAAAATGTTTTTTTTTTCGTGATGGATTTAAGCAGTAATTAAACAAAATAAAAACCGCACTAAGACTCCGACAGATTGCGATGTCAATGTCAAGTTCACTATACCTAGGTATGAGTAGGTTGTCCATATTTGGCTGGGCCGGTTTACTTAAACGTCGACGCTCCATCTCGTTGGAGGCCTACCCATAGCTCGGCGCCATTAGATAACTTTCTAGCCCCATCGGCTATCCGTTCTGCGAGCAAATGAATTAATAATACGAAATATCATTCCACTAGACCACCACGGCTTCAAGTGCTGGCCTAGTGGTTCGACCTACCGCCTCTCATGCAGAGGGTCGGGGATTCGATTCGGGCTGGCACCTCTAAGTTTACTTACGTGCGAAATTCAATTTGAATTTACCACTGAGCTTTTCGGTGAAGGAAAACACCACGATTCCTCTGCGAAGTAATTTAAGTTGTGTGTGAAATCCCCAATCCGCACTGGGCCTGCGTGAGGACTATAGCCCACACCCTCTCGTGATGAGAGGAGGCCTGTGTCCAGTAGTGGGACGCAAATAGGTTGTAGTAGTGGTAGTAATAGTAGTAGTAATATCATTCAATATTTACTTGCACCATAATTGAAGACTCGATTTAAGCTAACTTAGTCTGGTTTAAATAAGTCGTGGTGGCCTAGTGGTTCGACCTACCGCCTCTCATGCAGAGGGTCGGAGGTTCGATTCCGGCTCGCACCCCTAAGTTTACTTATGTGCGAAATTCAATTTGAATTAACCACTGAGCTTTTCGGTGAAGGAAAACATCGTGAGGAAACCTGCACGCAACTGCGAAGTAATTCAAAGATGTGTGTGAAGTCCCCAATCCGCACTGGGCCCGCGTGGGGACTACAGCCCAAACCCTCTCTCGATGAGAGGAGGCCTGTGCCCAGCAGTGGGACGCAAATAGGCTGTAGTGCCTTTAGTACTAGTAGTAGTAGGTAGTAAATATCATTCAATATTTACTTACACCTTATTTTAGGACCCTAAATCAAACTTAGTCTGGTTTGGCTTTCCTAAGTCAACAATTGTAGCAAATTGCAATTAATGGGTGTGGAATCTCAAATCAAACATCGATGCGGCCATGACGATAATAGAGGACCAATCTCTCTTAGCTACTTCAGTCAGACATACCTACTTACACACAACTTGATTCTTGAACCTTTTTCTTGAATGTATGTATTATACATTATAGGTGATGAGTATTGTATGTAATTATACAAAATGAACAGTTTATAGACATAGAAATGGATAATATTATTGTGAACCGAGACACATAATATGTTAATACATTCATTTAACTTTAACTTTGCGTAAGCAGGTTTTTTTGATGTTTTGGTTCGTTTTAATTATTAGCATAAATTTTCTGTGGAACACGACCAAGCAATAGGTACTACATTTTCTATGTTTTTTTCTTTTTTGTTCTAGGTTTGACGTTTTATGGTCAAATCTACGAGTCAAATTCCGAGACATGAAAAAAACAAGCGTTGACGTTACCTAGATCTAAAACATGTTTTGGATTGTGTCAGGATACCATACATGTATTACTGAAAGTACTTTTAAGCTGCAGAACATGTATTTAGTTTCTGGTATTGTACACTGAGTTTTATACATACAAATATTAAGTAATTTTACTGCGGTAGAATCGTCATTAAGCCGTGGTGGCCTAGTGGTTCGACCTACCGCCTCTCATGCAGAGGATCGGGGGTTCGATTCCGGCTCGCACCTCTAAGTTTACTTAATGTGCGAAATTCAATTTGAATTTACCACAGAGCTTTTCGGTGAAGGAAAACATCGTGAGGAAACCTGTACGCATCTGGGAAGTAATTCAAAGAAGTGTGTGAAGTCCCCAATCCGCACTGGGCCCGCGTGGGGACTATAGCCCAAACCCTCTCGGGATAAAAAGTAGCCTATGTCCTTTCCCGAAGTCCGGGACTCCAACTATCTCCTTACTAAATTAATCCAAATCGGTCCAGCAATTGAAGCGTGAAGAGGTAACAGACAGACAGACAGAGTTACTTTCGCTTATATAATATTAATATGCATATGTATAATATGGATTAGATAGAGGAACGAAACGGTTCCGCCTTTGGTCCGCTATCCTCAAACACGACTATTTGCTGATGACAGATCTCGCGCATTCATCAAACACACTTCAACCTCGGAATGACGTCCGCAAAGTTCAGAGATTAATCAGTTACTGGAATTCCCCTACTTGCAAAACAAAGGCTTTAACTGTTTGCGCACTTACAACCTGATTCCATTTCGCAATGGAATAAAACGCAAGTGTTCAGCGGGATTTGGTAGAGCAAACAAAATGTGGAATGTGGAGCTCCGTTATCAAACTACTAGCTTCTGCCCGCGACTTCGCCCGCGTGGAATTCGGTTGTCGCGTTCCCGAGGGAACTATGAATTTTTCCGAGATAAAAAGTAGCCATGTCCTTTCCCGTGACTACAAATATGTCCATACCAAATTTCATCAGAATAGATCCAGCGGTTGAAGCGTGAAGAGGTAACAGACAGACAGACAGAAAGACAGAACAAAACTTTCGCATTTATAATATTAGTAATAAATACCCCGATTTTTCAGTCCACAGCTCCCATCCACATAGCCCACTCCAAGTCGCTTCCTTCCTCGGCAATAGTTTGGCAACTGGAGAGGGCTGTGTGCCAGTACAGCCTCATGTTGTGAATATTTAACACGAATAAGAGAACACTAAGTAGAAAAAAATACATGCTATGTATCGGAAATTGATAAAATTCGACAGAAAATAACAACCTAATTTAGCCGCTTGTTGATCTCTTTACAGAATTCCCTCCACCTTTGGTAAGCAAAACCTAATTTTGCGTGTTTACTTTTGATCCTTCAATACGTGCCTTCAAAAAATGCATTTCGCTCGTGTTTAAAATTAGACGACATTTTGAAATATAAATAAAAGTCTCTTAAGTGCTAATGAACGTCGCAAATAGCTGTCAAATATTTTGCTGTTTATTTATTATAACCTAACCAACAAATATAAAACGAGACGCGTCATTGAACCATAGAATTATAGCTTTCTTTTTAATTCAGCAATATTGAGAAATTAATAAAAACAGCGAAACATTTGACAGCTAAATGCGTTGCCAACTTTCGGGATAAACCCTCTTAATACTTTTCTTACTGGAAGCCAATTTTACTTTAATGTGTTGAGATAACTATGATTGTTTGTTCTCTCCACGGAAAGGAAAGGAAGGAAATACGAAGGTAAATAGAGCTCCGAGTTCCGAGCGCGGGAGCTAACAATTTAAAATGATGTAAAATTGCAGTTTCTCGAAGCGGATTGCTTGCCGTCGGGAAAAAATGGGACGATATGAAAGGAAAATCCAATTGTTCGAGAAAGCTAGTCAAATAAGGTTCAAAGAAAATTGTAGAAATGGAAATATTACAGTTATTAGTAGAGGATCCGAGTTAACTACGACCTGCTCCCATTCTGTTCAGTCGATAAAAAGTATTTACTTATTACGATTTAGTAGGTATGTTAAGAAATATATAGCGAGCGAATGGGTTTGGTAAATAAAATCCTGACTGAAAAAAATCAACACGTTTTGGTAGTCTGTATAGTCTGACCTCCGAAGTGATGACACCGGAAGAGCGGATCCATAATTACCGATATCTCAATTTATACATGATAATCATCTTGATAATGAACTGAATGGGTGTCCTTAAATAAATGCCCAAATTAGCGGTTGGAAATGGCGAAATTTCTGCTCGTTTCGCCAGATCTGGACACATCCTTTATCTTTTTATCGTGTAAACTTGGTATAGACACATACAACTTTGAGGTGCGCGGATTAAGCAATAATAGACTACGCGTCAACGGCTTAAGTACTTCGCCGCGCGCCTTCTAAGTCGTGTCGTGCTATACCTAATCCTATAATTAAATTAACTATTGACAATTTCTAATCTGAATTAATAAACATTTTTCCACTAGTCCACACGTGTACACATATTAATAATGACCTAGCCACTCCTAGGAACTGCAGCGAGGAGCACATCGTGATGTCATTGTGTCAAGGTAAGAATTCAGATTAGCCAAATGAATAAATTCTACGCTTTAATATGGATACTACTTAAATGGAAAAAATATGTTAACACATAAGTACATCAAGGTAATAATGTGCCTCGCAATGGAGCACAGGGTGTCTTCTACCTACTGCCAATTATTCTAAAATGAGTTCTCTAACGGGAAGAAACGCATATCATATCATATCCTTTGCTTGGATGAGTTTTCGAGTCGCAAACTTCAGACAGCAAGATCACGTCAATCTAGATTTAGATCACATATACATTCTGCTACTTCTTGCGTCTCAGCATCTTGTGCTTTGGGATATTGAGGATTCCCTAATCGTTATAAAGAGACGTCTAGTCGAAACGTCCATATTATCCTGCAGGCCAACACGGACGGCTTCAAGTCCATAGAGCGGAAACGTGTGGCGTCCCTGATGGGCAGGGTGCGAGACAGCACCAACAGCCTTCTCAACACTGGACAAGTTCGATTGCCCAGTGGTAAGACACTGGAACTTGGTACACTGGGGTGACAGACCAATTTTATTTGATGTAAGATAAAGAGTATTAGCATAAGAACCTAGTCAAATTATTTTAATTAATTAAATTTATTTTCATTATTCTATAAATTTATTTGACATATTATTATTAGCATCATTATTATTATTATTTATTTTTACATATTTAAATTAACTTTATTTGTGACTCATGCATTTTTAATTAATTAATTAGTTGACTATGTTGTATTGTACCTATTTGAATGTTGTGTTTTACTTGTACACTATTATTGTACTACCTACTAACAAATTATGGATCATGGGTCCGAAATAAATATATTGAATTGAATTGAATTAGTCAAAATGATCTGGGATATTGCAATTAGGTCTTACTTACTAACGGTGCGCAGAAAAAAGTAACGTAGGTACAGTGGTGTTTGTCGATTTTTACCCTACCCTATTTCATAGTAGCGATATGACTGTCCTCCGATATCTACATTTTATAAATATGGGCATATGAATTGTGTTAGAGGAAAATATGAATAACTCAAACCGAGTATTAAAGATATACTTTCCCAATATTATATCATGAACGAATTTAATAAAAAATGGTACAAGGGTTGTAACGTCACGTTATAACAGAAATGGCGGAGCAGGAATGCTAAAGGCTTTGGCTTTGCCAATACTCTTACAGTATCACCTCAATTTGTTAAGCCCTGGAATTACAGCATCTGGCATAATTGCCAATTTGTACAACTCGTTTGTGTTGAGTTTTGGCGGATGATTGGCAATTTAGAGACACTGTATCCTAAATCATGCGGCTTGTGGGAGGTAATCTATGTGAACGTGTGTAACATGACCAAGTGTTCCAAATTATATGGTTACACGGGCTATCATTTTAGGAGTCAGAAATGTTTCACGTTGGCATACATTTACGCTATGAATTGAAATATAATTTACTAGCAAGGCATGTGTTTAATCTGAATTAATAATTAATTAATACGTGTTTATGTATTTAATAATTTAAAAGTATTGTGTAGTCTATGTATTATAATATAATGTATAATATAAATAAGTATAGTTAGTAAGTATAGTATAGGTAGTAAATATTAATTTACTACCAGTAAAATATCTGCATCTGGTGTGAGGGTTTGATTTTGATGGAAATGGATAATATGACTAATAGTTTTACGTGATTTACGAACGCTTGAGTTCAACAACAATATTATTTACAACATATTATCTAGTAATTTAAATAGTTTTAAAATTGAATAGAAATGCTTGATTTTTTTTAACGAATTATATATTTTTTTAATGTATTACATACTACCGAATGAGCAAGGTTCAATAATACACTCAACAGCAATGAAAACGGGTCACTTTATATAGGAATTTCCATACAAAGTGACACGTTTTAATTGCGGTTGAGTGTGATTAACTAGTTGAACCCATTATAACTTCTCCTTCATACATAATTCATCGGCGAGTTCGTGGTATTGCGCGTGCGCAGCCAAGGGCATGATCTTCCGGAAAATTGCACGGAAAGGAAATAAGGACTTAACTGCTGTCGCAATGCCGGAGTCGCGTCGAATGTTCTACCAATTTGTGAAATACGCACGCGATTATACGCAGCACGCTTGGTTAAAGGATACTTGAGTACTGCTCTACTAGGTATACTATACGAGTAGTTATAACTGCTACACGTAGGTAACCCACATAATATACCAACCCAATTAGTATCCATTAAACATGCGAACTTGATTTTACTTTACATCAATGGTGTGTCACATCAGGAAAGGTCAGTGGCCCCTCGATCCAACTGTAGTCAATGTGATGAAAACTCGCGTAAGACATGTGATAATTCGACCCACTTAAATCCAATGGTTATTGACCAAGTGGGAATGTTCCGCGGCTGCCGTGATGAAAGAGCGCGAACAGGTTTTCAGTCGCGGCTTGCAAAAGACGCACTGTGAGCCATATTTGAAAATTCCACAATTGCCCAAGTTCAGTGTTGAAACCACGTGTCCAATAAAAATTACACTTACCGGAAAGCAAGTAGTGAAGCACAAGTGACTAGCAGACTGGAACACCATGACAAAATGTCCACAAACAGTCAAACACAAGAACTGAACTCAGGAACTGCGGAAACTGAAGCTCCTGAAGATGCGGCTTCCCGATGAGGAGCTTGAGGTACTCGAGTTGGAACTGCAGTTGGAAATGTTGCTGCTTTTTCTGGATAGGCTGTTCTTCGTTTTCCCAGGGCTCGGTTCTTTGAGAAACCGGTCGAGGATCTGTCTGATGGTGGAGTGCTTCCGGTCAAGGGGGTTGGGGTACATCGTGGCCGTGCGCGCTTCGCCGCTGCTTGATCGAGAGTGGCGAGGCGGCGCCGGAGTGGGGTGCGCTTGCCAAATCCTACCTAGGGTCAAGTTCAAGATCCACGTTACGCACTTTAGACTGACTCTCGAGACACTTTTGTTTGGAAATGTTTAGTAAGTCTGTTGACTCGTTAATAAGATGCGATCGCAAGCGTTAGGAAATTTCGATGTGTGATCGATTTCAAGCGCTTGGATAGTTGAGTTGTTTTTTACAAGGTTGGGATTTTAGTTGTACCAGTTTGCGTCTTTTGTGTTCGGATTTACTTTAAGTGAGATTATATTGAGACATTTTAAGGTATCAACTGGATCCTATCAAGTAATAAAGCTTTTATAGACTAGACTAAGAAGTTTTTCGAGATTTCGAGCCACTGGCATACCTAATGCATTGCAACGGAACGAACTATTAAAAGTTTCCAAGGAAAAGTAAATCAGGAGTTATGAAGCATTTACAGTAGTTTCCAGAGAAACCTTTTCTCGTAACGAAATAAATAATTTATGAATCGAGCAGTTTCTTAGTATCATCTGTAATATAGGAAGAATGTAGAGGTGGTTTTGATTAAAAACACCAAAAATACCAGCGAAGATACGAATTAATTAGCAGACAGTTGAGAACTTGATTAGGCAGAATTTTATAATTTATATATAACTAGGTTCGCTTTAGTTCATTAAAAAAGGAATTTATTTTATTGAAGTCATTAATGTCATTCATTATCTACATAAAAAAATAAATTACAGATGTATGTAACATGTTCGAGTGCACATTGATTTATCTCAACATGCAACATTTTTAGGGTTCCGAACCTTAAAAGGTAAAAACGGAACCCTTATAGGATTACTCGTGTGTCTGTCCGTCCGTCTGTCACAGCCAACTTTTTGGGTATATTTTTTGGTGTTGTTTGATGTTATGAATGAAAGGATCTTTTTATGTCTGTAAAGTTGTATTATGGCATGGTTTGAAATCGAAAATCATATCAATATTATCACAAAAACCTGCGTTTCCGTGGTCAATTTAGCCTTCGTATTTTTTTTAATAATATTACTTAGTGTGATAGTGAATTCTTTTGGTTTTACAGATAGATACGTATCTTAAAAATTGTAAACAATGTTACTGGTACTAGATATGAATTAGTTAAACGTAAGAGTTGGCTCCAAATGCCGTGATCAAGTATTTATGCGAATATGTGCTAATGCTAATTACCGACATGAACGATCAATCAAGGTTGTACTAACGAGGACTATTGTGTTCGTGCTGTGCAGTTTACCTATTTCAATGATATGTTTTAATTAGGTACTTACAGTTATTAAGAGTATTAGGTCATTTGAATGTATAGGTACTAGAAATATTTACACAGTGAGAGACTGAAATATCATCAATGAAACAGTGTATAATGTATTCAGGTGGTTTTTTAAAGAATTTCATATTCTACAATACAAAATTTCTATATTTTGAACCTTAACTTGGACTATTCAAGATTTAGGATACCTCTTACCAAAAAGATAGTAATTATACTGTTAACATTGTAGGAAAAGTAAGTAAACAATCAGGATCATACATCAGGATGAAATTCAAAAAGTAAAAAGCACTAGTGCGTGAAAACCTTTTTCATACGCATGGTCGCTCACTATTCGTAGGTGTCAAAAAATCAAAAGCGCAGTAGCAATACGATGAGTTTACAGTGACCGTACTCGCTAGCGACTACGTAAACGATTTGCATGAAGAATAGTACAGCGCCCCTGGCGGTCACTCGTTGAACTAAAATTCTTCATACAAATCGTTTACCTACGTAGTCGCTAGCGAGTACGATCACTGTAAACTCATGGTAGTGCTACTGGTTTTTATTCATGATAAAATTTTCGCACGCTAAACAAACAGGTATCAAAATGTATCAGTATGCAAAACTTTATTAAATTTTTATATTTTATTACATTACCATTTTATTACATTACCTATTACATTTTATTTGGTAACATGCTTTAAATTTACATTTCAAGTGTAAGTAGGTAAGTATATTTTTAACTTTGGACGGCTTTTTATTTTATTACACAACGTCGTGACAGCGGCAAACCTTTGTGGTACCAATATACCTACTCGTACCTACGTTCGAATGTAATTTGTACCATTTGGTGGAATGTTGTTACATTAAATGTAATTACTTGATTCATTTAAATGTAGTGTCGATAATGCAAGTTTAAAGTGTTGTTTACGGAAAGTTTATAAATATTGTCTCGTTCATCGAACAGGTTTTGTAAAGTCGTCGGAAATAACTGTAGACCTGCAGTTAACAATCACAATAGGTTCAATAACGGGCATGGCACAGTAACATTTAGAGGGCATATTTGTACTCGTACAGTTCATCAAATTATATGTGGTGGCCCAGTGGTTCGACCTACCGCCAGTTATTTATGTCGATGAATACAAATGACAATCACTTAGTCTTTCGTAGATGAACACAATTTATTATCAAAAAGAATACAATATCTCCCGACAATGGGTTGCGCGAGTCACTGTCGCGCTCCGAACGATTTTAGTTCTGAACTGGCCAAGGGCCAAACACCCATTCTTACGCCGCACTGTCCTGCCATGTGGTTGCACCCACGCACCTCACCAGGGCTGTATGTACATACATAACACGCCTCTCATGCAGAGGGTCGGGTGTTCGATTCCGGCTAGCACCTCTAAATTTACTTATGTTTAATTCAATTTGAATCAACCACTGTGCTTTTCGGTGAAGGAAAACATTGTGAGGAAACCTGCACGCATCTGCGAATTAATTCAAAGATGTGTGTGAAGTCCCCAATCCGCACTGGGCCCGCGTGGGGACTATAGCCACCTTTCATGATGAGGGGAGGCCTATGCCCAGCAGTGGGACGCAAATAGGCTGTAGTAGTAGTAGTAGTAATAGTTCATCAAATTACATACTACTACAATTTTACGTGTTACTACCTACCTAAGTATATTCTACTGTTACTATTCAGTTTAAGATTTTTGTATTCTTTAATAAATAAATAATAATAGGTATTTCTCTGAATGAAGGTGTCTTCACGATGGTTTCCTCCAACGACAAGCTCGGTGGCGATTTTAAAGTTTGGACATAAATAAACTCAGAAATGCAAGCCGAGTCAGATTCGGTAGACCATCTTCACTTCAGCCGAAAGACGTCCACTACTGGACAAAGGCCTCCCCCAAGGCGCGCCACTCAGACCGGTCCTGGACCGCGTTCTCGCGACCTTTACAAGGTCGTCACTCCATGTTGGTCCAACTTCAAAAGAGGTCAATCATCGAATCCGACTCGGCTGGGCAGCGTTCGGGAAGTAGAACTAGGGTCACCGACATAAGCCCGAAGAATTGTGAACCTTAAGTGGCAGTGGGCGGGGCACATTGCTCGCAGGACTGATGGCCGATGGGGCCAGAAAGTTCTGGAGTGGCGCCCGCGAACCGGTAGACGAACTGTCGGTAGGCCTCCAACAAGATTCGGTAGTATACAAGATAAATTATATTTTGAAACTCGTGTAAATTTACGTAATGTATATGGAGATAATAATATAATAATAATAGTACATTACACACCTAGGGCGGTAAAGTAAAGAAAGTCTCAGATCGTTGGTAATTGGGGCCCGAGCTGGAGGCGAGGGCTATAATCTAACGGTCTGAGGCTTTCTTTACGACCGCCCATGGTGAGTATATGATTTTACGTCACCACCTGGCCGTGAAGAGGGATTTTTCGTCGCGCTCGAGGGCGGTAAATCCCGCTTCTCGGCCAGGTGTGACGTAATAATAATTTAATCATCAAAAAAAAGCAAACAGGTGTTCTTACTAACTAAGGTACTTACTTCTTAGTAAATAGGTAATATGCAATTTCTTAGTAAATAAATAGTTATCCATCTCCACGAGCTAGCCACAACCTACCTTATACCACAATATCTACCTGTATAATAATACATGTATAATACAATTGTGACATTATTATCTGTGTATTTATGCGTAAGTATTGCAAACAACTGCACGTGACAGCTCACATGGCTTAATTTGTCATGATCCTGCTGAGCGGAAGGTCGTGGTTCGAAACCCGCGAGGGGCGCGCCCTGTGTTCATTTTAATTCCAATGTTGATTAGATACTCACGTTATTTGTAGTAGCCGTGGTGGCCTAGTGGTTCGGCCTACCGCCTCTCATGCAGAGGGTCGGGGGTTCGATTCCGGCTCGCACCTCTAAGTTTACTTATGTGCGAAATTGCTAAGCTTTTCGGTGAAGGAAAGCATCGTGAGGAAACCTGCACGCAGCTGCGAAGTAATTCAAAGATGTGTGTGAAGTCCTCAATCCGCACTGGGCCCGCGTGGGGACTATAGCCCAAACCCTCTCGTGATGAGTGGAGGCCTGTGCCCAGCAGTGGGACGCAAATAGGCTGTAGTAGTAGTAGTATTAGTTATTTGACGTTTCATGTTTTAATAGTGTTTTTGGACATTGTGCATTGTACTTGGGATCAGTTACAATATCAGTAAGAAAAAAAACCTTCTCATTTTCTATGTTTATTGACATCGAAGGTTAAGTCAGAACTACAAAAGCAGAACTCTGAACAAAGGTTTATGCACTGCGCAAGGGATCAACAGATAAAGTCGTGGCTTCAATATAAGATCTTAACTTATCAGAAATAAGACATTTAAAAGGCAACTGCCAGAAAATTGGCCGGCACGTTCATCCAATACGAGGCGCTACCGAAATGAAAGTAATAAATTACGTTCCGGATCAATTCGTTGCAGATTCCAAACACTAGGTACTTACCTATAAGGAATCCGTTTCTTCTTTTTGTCTTCTTGCACAATATCGGTTTGACTTACATGTCTTGCATACAGAGGGCTCATTCAAATCTCAACAGATAATTAAAATTTTACCATCGAGATTTTCGGTGAAGGTAATAGTACATTTCGATACTAGTGCGGAAAGTGTGTCATTCTTCGATCATAAATATCATTCATCATATCGATCATTTATGATCGAAGGTGTCATTACTTCCCGTGTAACGAGATATCTTGCCACGAGCCGCAGGCGAGTGGCAAGACTCGGGACGAGTGAAGAATGACACTTCCGCACGTGTATCGCACGACGTTTTTTAATACAGTTGCGAAAAAATAAGAAAAACAACGAGCAAGGAATTAGAAACGTTTATATTATTAATTTTGTAATTGCAATAGAACTGAAAAATAATAAAGTTCTACACAAATAAAAAAAAATCTCCTAATAAAAAATTCTTCTATCTTTATTTATTTATTTTTTATTTACATAATAGTTAATGGCACAATTTGTACAATTATTGAGTGTGATATTGAAAGTTTTTGCTGGTAAATTAAGTGTTTGGCTGACTGAATTATTAATCTCACATGTCTGTGAAGATTGAGTCACTGGGAAAAGAGAAAAGCACTAGTTCGCAAAAACCAACTTTGCGCACGCTAAACAGCTACGTAAAGTAGCACTTTTTGAGCAACTGTATTAAAAACGCAATTAGCAAATTACGAAATATCTTAAAAAAATTGAAATAACTCAAATAAAAAGCAAACAGGCTTCGACGGGTTTCTTTTTCTGTTTTTATAACATTAAACATTATTCTAAACATGTTATTTTCTTGTGCCTAGATTAAGCTCCACAGTATATCCAGTGTGCCATAGTGAAATGTTGAATAAAGAGATTAGCAATAAAAGCACTTCATGAGAAGCAATCGTCAAGTTTTCAAAAAAACGTATGGGCCCACAGTGGTGACGAATATTCGGAATATTGTTTCTAACGAGGTGAATTTTGTACTAAGGGCGTCTAATATGCAAAGCACAAGCAAGCATCTGCCTCGTCTCGCTTTTCAGTGTTACCGACCGAAAACATTTTTCCATTCATTCCTCAGAACTGGGGACTATTATTCGAACCCGTTCATTCGGGCGACGGATGCCTGCAGGAAAAACGATGAGAAGCGTTAAAGGAAGCTCAGTTTTCATTCCATGTTTCTAAAGGAAACTATCTTTGAAAGGCGTCAGAACCGCCTGGAAGTCTCATTCAATGCAATGAGAGCACAAAGTATTCATCACTAATACCTAAGTATTACAAGTGCAACTTCGTCCGTGAATGATTTAAACATTATAACCTTGAAAATGGATTTTCGTAGGAAGTAAGTAGAGACTAACAGAGCCCCCATCGTCACGTCAAGCGTAAGACGCAGAATATTATTCATTCTCTAAGTTTTCACTTCGCACCTGCAAAATTTTCCTAACTCGTGACGTGACGCCATTTATGTTAACTTTGATAACGTAGGTAATGACTAATGAGTAGGTACGTTTGTAATACGCACCGTTGAAAACAAAATAATTCCTTTAAAAAGTAGTGTTTGTTATGGTTGTTGATTGAACATAGATTAGCACCTGCTGCGGTAAGTAACGTCCCCATTCTGACCGCGACTGGCCATGGATGATGACGTCATGATCCAATGACGTCCACATTTCTCAATCAACGTCCAATTATCGCTCGTTTTAAATTATCCTCAATATTTTCGATTTTGTCGTCAAACAATTAAAATCCAATTTGAGGCTAATGGCCGCCAGAGCCGGACTGATCTAATTTCTTATCAAATATTTCTTAACATTTAGTATTCCGGTTATCAAAATAACACTAAATAATTAGGTGAAGAAAATTATTTCTTTTGAATTTTAGCTGTGACTATTACACGGTAGGTATATAACATACGACAACGCTTTGTGTAGACGAAGGAACACTAACTAAGATGTCATTACCGTGAAAAATCGATTTTTTTTGTTGCAACTTGCAAAATCCTATTAGACGGGGCTGGAATTTAGCACTGGAAGTGACTTGGTGGTCCCGAAAATAGCCTCCGAGGCAATGATGCGTTAAGCAATTTACTCGGTTAAACGACACTCCCACGAAAATTATGTGTCTCCCGAAAAACCGACTCTATAAAAAGACGAGCTCAATTCCAGAACCATTTCTATTTTTAGGTACTTACATCTCGATGTATTCTTGTAATCCATTCTAATATTATAAATGTGAAAATAACTGTCTCTTATCAATTGAGATGAAATTTGTCATGGAGATAGTTGAAGTCCCGGTGAAGGATAAGGCTAGGCTAATTTTTATCCTGAAAAAAGTATAGTCCCCGCGGGAACGCGATAACCGAATTCCACTCGCTCGACCTCGCGGGCTTCAGCTTCAGCTAGAGAGTTAAATGAGTATAATAATAATAAAGTTTATTTCATTAAACCTTAAGTACTATGTACATTGTCATTGAGACTTCCCTTTATGTGCTAGGGCCTCGCTCTTCTAACCTAGAATAGGTAACAGAGGGTTGACATGAAAATACGTACTTTAAACTTGTTAGTAACTAAACGAGTATGAAAAAAAAACTAGTAATATTAATTCACAGACATATCATATCATTATATCACTTATCACGAGAAGGAAGCATTTTAGTAAAGCTACCTACTTAAATAGCTTCTTAGGAAAGTGAAAGGATAAAAGGTGAAAAGGATAGACAGGTTTGTGACTTAATTTATTAGTTTACTCCTAAAACTTCATTAATTAACGTAATTTGCCAACTCACACAATTAATGATAACCATTATTTTGACACTTTCATTTAGTTAAAAGAACAATGACGCCCTGGTTAATTGTTAGCAGCAAGAGTCCGCGTACGAAATTTTGCTAGAATTCTTGATATTTTCTAACACTTTCATTATAATTTTGGAGCTGAATAGCATATTAGCAAGGGCACCCCAAATGCCTCGCTTTAGTTAAAGTACCTATAAGAATTACATTTATATCGTTTGCATATTTTTTACCGCCGTTTAGGTCGAATGAGCCTGCAGTAACCGTTTTTAACCATTAAATTAAATATATTGATAAAGCAGTAGGTACTTCTACTATCCATTACTTAATGTTATAAATGAGGAAGTAACTCTGACTTATTTTACTTCTTTTCTGACATAAGTACTTAAATAGTTTGTGAATTTTGATACATACTCGTAACTCCAATTGGGAAGGACACCAACCTAGAAATTCTATGTAGAAGTAATCACTAGCTGATACCTCTAAATAATTATAACCTATGCCTTCACAAAATATTTGTCGCACTATTAATGAAATGTTCGCTTTAAACCTTTTCTGCCTGTAAGAAAATGCACCCAAGTATTAGCAAATGATAAAAACCTTCATTCATCGGCTGAACTTACAAAAGTATTTTATTTATCCTTCACAGCTTATAAAACTATTTTTGGGTCATAATCCTTAGGCCTTTGGGTATCGACACGTGTTACGATCCGTGATCAGCCATCTCTCGTGAGAAGTGCTCATACATAAGCAATAATAAACAATACGCGTGTGGCCGTCGATTAGCGACCCAGCGGGTCACTAGATTGTCTTCCTGATTCGTATCGTATTCTATGTCTATAGTATTATTCACTTGTTTGATAATAAATTGGCACAATAGAATGGATTTTTAAATGCTGCCCAGTCTCGGAACTGAACTGGAAAGTAATTTTTCTGACACGTCGAAATGAAAAATGTCATAACAGTTCAGTAGCTCCACCAAGTCCAGTACATTGCGATCTAAGAGTAATCTATCTCTTCTTATAATACTCATCATCATCATAATCGTCCTGCAGCAGTCCACTGTTGGACTTAGGCCTCACCCAATGTACGCCAATGAGCTCTGTCCAAGGCGTTCCGCAGCCAATCTACACCGGCCACCTTGCGCAAATCGTCACTCCACCGAGGCAACAGGGTGCCCTACGCTGCACGTGCTTTGTCGTGGTCTCCACTCGAGATCACATCTACTTCAACGATATTCGCAGTTCTCGCGATGTGACCGGCCCGCTGCCACTTCAACGATCTCATTGTTTGAGCTATGTCGACAACTCTTGTTCTCTGTTTGACTGATCACCTCATTTCGGATCCGGTCGCCGAGCATAGAGCTCTCTCCATGCCAGTTGGTGGAGCAATGTCACAACTTATAATACTAAGTATGTAGAATAAATAACGCCTAGAGATTCTTAGCCATTGGCATAAGTAGTGCGAAAGTTCGTTTCGTTCCATTACCGCTCGTTCTTCGCAAAACGGAGCAAATAAATATAGACACGCAAACGGCATTGAGAACAAGTAATTATCAAGTTCATCATCATCATCATCATCATCATCATCATCATCATTTCAGCCGATAGACGTCCACTGCTGGACATAGGCCTCCCCCAAGGCGCGCCACTCAGACCGGTCCTGTGCCACTCGCATCCACCGCGTTCCCGCGACCTTTACAAGGTCGTCACTCCATCTTGTTGGAGGCCTACCGACAGCTCGTCTACCGGTTCGCGGACGCTACTCCAGGACTTTCTTGCTCCATCGGCCATCAGTCCTGCGAGCAATGTGCCCCGCCCACTGCCACTTAAGTTTCGCAATTCTTCGGGCTATGTCGGTGACCCTAGTTCTACTGCGGATATCCTCATTTCTGATTCTATCACGCAGAGAAACCCCGAGCATAGCCCTCTCCATTGCCCTCTGGGTGACCTTGAGCCTTCTTATGAGGCCCATCGTAAGCGCCCACGTCTCGGAACCATAAGTCATCACTGGCAACACACACTGGTCGAAGACTTTCGACTTAATTATCAAGTTAAATAAATCTATTTTAATCGTTCTGACACGACAAGACATCAAGATTATTTACAAGACTAATGAGCGGTGACAAAATGTACACTGAACTTTGCGACGTGCATTGGCTCCGACACGTTATCAATGTTATCATTGTTTGTGGACTACGTATTTCATAAATCAAGGCTAATTTTAGAAACATTCCTAATTGGTAAATTAGTTATCTCCATTTACTGTCAAGTTTGAAGGCAATGACTGCCAATCATCAAATTTATCGGCTGCAAAATATTTTGATAAAACCCATTTCAAAATTTGCTAAGCGGCGTGCAGCGGTTATCTATCTCACTGAACTGTGAATATAAAAGTCAATATCGATAAAAACTTGATGAAGAATGTTTCTACCTCCATCTTTACTTTAAATTAATAGTGCTAGTGGCACACTCCGACATTTAGCAAATGGTGTTAAAAGCATGAAAATCGGTACGATTGATCTGTAGCCCGAAACCAATTTGCCCCGTAGCACCAACATTTTAAAAATAAAAGACGGAAGTTTTTTTTTTTTTACTAAATATAAATATTTTCAAAATTGCTTTCTTGGCATTAGATATGAGAATATTAGGTACCATATGAGGTACATCTTACAAAAAAAAATTCAGTGGTATCGTATCTGGAGTGGAGGGGCTCAAACTTGGTATTTTGTGAAAATGTTTTTTACTTACTAATTAAATTACGTAATTTAAAACACGTGACTGAAATGTAATGATGTGATATATTTTTAGAACCGGCTCAAGAAATTCTTTCATTTGATACCACACACGGAAGGTTTCAGTGCAAAAAAATATTTTATTCCCATACAAAAAAAATATTACATCTTCTGTCTTTTATTTTTTAAATTTTAGTGCTACGGGTCAAATTGATTTATATGGACTAAAGATCAGTCGTACCGATTTTCATGTTTTTAACATTATTTGCAGCCATTTTAGGTCTACCACCAGCACTATAATTATTATTTTTTCAATGTTCTTTGTCGTTCGAGTGGTCACTTAGGGGTGACAGTAGTAAATCAGCGCCGACGCTCCCCAGCGTTCCGGCATTATGCTGAGTGGCACCCTGTTTGACACCGTTGGGCACAGAGTTTTTATGTAGTTTTATTTTCTTTCTGTGTTTTTTTCTCATGTATTATCATCTGTGTTCGTTTGTATCTCTGTGTCGTCCGATTGTCAATAAATGTATTCTATTCTATTCTATAATTGACCTACTCCTACTTAGTTCGTGTCGGAGCCGGATGGGGTTCAATTTTCAGATGATAGTCCGGAATATTACAAGTTCATCGTAGGCACCTCAGTTTCTTATCGAGGCAGGATGCATAAAGGCATTCTCCGAATGCAAAGACTAGATGATTGATATAATTACTTAAGTAAAGGTAAATAATCGTAATTTATTCTTAAAATAGACGCTCGCACGTTCCCTTACTGCGCACGTTAACGTAAACAAACTATATGAAGAAACGACGTCTTATTTGCTTACATGTAAGCTGAAATTATTTATATTCTTATGTGATAATGCATAAACCAACAAGGCAGATAATTTTTCACCGCTACTTGCGTAGTGTACTGACCTGGGGTCCCCGAGACGGAATAATAAGCATTAGTGCATTAGCCTGATACAAAATGTTTAATTATGTTCGACGGAAGTATTTTTCCATTACTTACCTAAAATAATTTTTCGTATGCGATTTTTACATTGTACATACGTTACATAATATTTCAATAAAATCCGTACTCGATCGCTAATAAGGCCGTTTCATTTTAAACCATTTAATGCACCGCGTCATCGCGGTTCTCATCGCTACGTGAACCCTAAAGAACAACGGGACTTCCATTGTGGTCGCGCGGCGGTCAAATCTTGAAAATAAAAGAAACTATCAAGTTGAGGGGACTATATAAACGATACTGAACACAAAAATTAAAACAAATTTTAGAAAAATTGTCCTGTCTGTTCCCTATAGGATAGCTCACGCGTCAAGTTGAACTTTAAATCTAGCTGCTTAAAGTTCACGCGACGCGTGAGCGATCCTATAGGGAACCGAGAGATCCATATTTTAAGACTTCGAATATAGCCCCTGTACCTATGTATGTCCGGATTTAACTCGAAAACTACTGGTCGGATTGCAACATGGTATGGGGGTGTGTAGTTTGTAACACTGGTCAACATATGGGCTACTTTTTATCCCGGAAAAAAACTCATAGTTCCCGCGGGAATGCTATTACCGAATTTGCCCGAAGTCGCGGGCCAAAGATAGTTCTACAATAAATAGTTTACCTACCTTATTTGGACTAAAAACGTTTTTTTTTTTTAATTTATTTATTTTATAAAAGTGACATGCTTCTTACAAATAACATCTGCCAAACTGCTGAGCAGTTTGTGTATGATTTTGTTATTATTGTATTTAAGTCTATATATTATTATATGCCTCGCTCAATATACAGGTGTCCAATAACCATATGGTGAAAGACCAATAACTATATAAACAATTGTAAAATGGAAAAAGATAGGGAGGAGGGTTTACCTACGCTACACCCTTGAGGGCTTGAGGGCGTACACTAGATAGTGGATTTTGTTTACAAGTTGGAGATTGTCCTTCATTGTAGGAATGATACTCGACAAATACAGGACATTACACAATCAAAAAACTTTACAAAATCTTTTGTGTTACAATCTATTTGGTTGCTGACAGATTAAATTTTGAAAAGGATTTTCATAAATGTGGTAATTCGAGGATTTTGGCGTTTGGAGTTTCATGTCTTAGTGTTAGGCTTTAGGACATTCTGTACTCTGTATGTGTAGAAAATCTAAATACAAATGTATAATTCACATTTGCAATGGTATTATTGTGGGCCAACTGAAGTGTTCCATCTCAATTCGATTCCAGTTGTCTCCATATCTAATGCTTTCACGAATGAATTATTCGCTTTATACTCATAAATCACAAATGTGCGATAGTGTATTTATCTCGGAGCAAACGTCCAATTCTCAAAGGGTATTAAAAGCTATATTTCATTGAGACAAGAGAAGACTGAGTGACGATAAGCTTGTCTAGTGTCTTTGCATGAATAGCACAGTTGAGTGACGAATATATAATGAAGATTACTAACCAACCACCAACCTAAAAGCCTATAATGCTTGAATGTTTTTTTTAATGTCTAAAGCCGACAAACGAGCATGCGGGTTACCTGGTGTTAAGTAATCACCGCAGCCCATAGATACTAGAAGTGCCAGAGGAACCGCTAGTAGGTACGTTGCCGATCTCCCAATTCGTGTACACTTGCCTCTTAAAGGAATCCAAATCGTATCTCGTAGGAAATACCACACAGGAAGTTCGTTTCAAAGTTTGCACGTACGCGGCAGAAACAACCGCGTAAATCGCACCGTAGAGGAACGCCAGACATCATAGTAATTAGTGATTTCACCGATATTGGTCAAATTAGCATCCTCCTTTACGATATACGATGAAAGAGATGTACTACTAATACTTGTTTGTCAAATGCCTACTGCCAAGTGCAACACGGCGAATCGTAAGGTCATAGTCAGCCTAGGCTTGCAGTATTTAGCTCCCATACTTACGGGCCGTAAGAATAAAAAAACAGTGAACTGTGACAAGCATTTATTTAAAGATGTCATGTTACATTAGTCTGTCTGGCACAACCGCTAGTCGCCGATCGCTGGTGTGTGACGCACGCGCACTCGTCCTGTGGACAAAGAAAATACATTGTTAATTTCGTAAAAAGTGTCTAGATATGAAAACTTGGTAGAATGTTTAGCTGTGAGTTGAGAGTTGAAAGATTTGAACAATCAACAAAAAAAAAAACAATCAAAACAAAAGTACGTAAACAATTGAAAATACGAGTCTATATTATGTCAAGTATATCTTCTGTCAGATCAGTCTCAAATATGAATAGGAAGTTACTTTCAGTATAATGTTGACAACATATCTAAGTTGTTCTTTTATGTCGATGGTATAGGCAAACGAGTTTTTGTTCTTAAAAAAACCTTCAATAATGCACTGCACAATAGACCTAATCAGGGTTAATAATGACACCAACCTGTTCATTAATCAGGATATTCAACATGTCTCACTGGAGTCCCACTTCTTCGGGCGCCTTCACCTCTGCTCCCCGAACCGGGGCGTGTAGTCAGAACTGGTCGAGGAGGCCACGGAGGACCGACTCCCGGACACAGCGCCAATCTTCTGTCCATTACTCTTCTTCCGAAACGACAACTTGGCTTCCTTCCCCATCAACTTGTCAAGCGCCTGCCTTAAAGCAGAGTGCTTCCTTTCAAACGGGTTTGTAAACATTGTCAGGTAATTAACAACACAAATAGTCACTTCCACAATCACAGACGTGTGTTCTCAACGAGTATCGAAGCGTGTTTGCGCCGAGCCCTGCGCGCGCGCTTATATAAGCAGCGGGTCATAACCTAACGTCGTCTATAACCTAAGCGTCATTTGTTGACCGACGTCTAACGACCCAATGCGGTCATTAATTAACAGTTTAATGACGTAAGGGTTTTTTATGCACCTGCGAGGAATCGTTTTATTTATAATCGTCATGTTCAGGATCCTCCTTAGGTCAACGACGTCAAGGGCCAAGTCATTCCTCCTTTAAGCCGACGACAACGCGCAAACACTGACCGCAATGCTTGCAGAGCTGTCGTGGTAAAGAACAGACCCAGTCTACCAGGGTCAGTCTTTACTTTTTTATTATAAGCAAGCATCTCACCTGATGGTGACGATGTGGTCGAAGGTGATACATGCTTACTTAGATAGTACCTGTTGACTCTCGACTTGAAAAGATCCAAGTTACAACTATCGGGGAAGAGACCGGCCGGTAGAGAATTCCACTCCTTCGCTGTTCGCATGATGAAGCATGAAGCGAAGCGCTTCGTACGCGCTGGAGGATATCCACAACATTGATTTAATTTTATTGACTAAATCATAATTTTGTACTTCTCATGACTATTGGTTTCTGATAAAAGTTAGTCCATTTTGTTAGGAAGCGGGCTTGAGATAAATTTCCCAAGCTTGGGGTCAAGTCCTAGAAGACGCAATTGTGTCACTTTGCAGGATGTGCGTCATATGCAGTGTTTAAGATGCGCGGCGTCATAACATTGAAAACATTTTCAGATCAACATTGCGTAGGTTAAACGACCCGTGATGTGCCATGTGACATCGAGGGAGCTCAACATACACATGTAGGTAGGTAGTAGGTATGTACAGTATAATACATTAAGTACATTCCATACGTTGCCAAAATTCATAACATACTCGTAGTTCCTTATTTATGATAGTTTTTTCTCGTAGTTCTTTGTTTTGTTGCCGCCGTGGCCTAGTGGTTCGACCTACCGCCTCTCATGCAGAGGGTCGGGGGTTCGATTCCGGCTCGCACCTCTAAGTTTACTTATGTGCGAAATTCAATTTGAATTAACCACTGTGCTTTTCGGTGAAGGAAAACATCGTGAGGAAACCTGCACGCATCTGGGAAGTAATTCAAAGATGTGTGTGAAGTCCCCAATCCGCACTGGGCCCGCGTGGGGACTATAGCTCAAACCCTCTCGTGATGAGAGGAGGCCTGTGCCCAGCAGTGGGACGCAAATAGGCTGTAGTACTACTACTACTACTACTACTTTGTTTTGTTTATATGACGTTTAATAAAGAGTACTTATTGTTGCTGTTGTTGTTGTTGTTGTTGATGTTGTTAATATCACTATATAGGCACTATAATAGCGTTGGAGTGATCATATACGACTACACGGAGGTCCGGACCGGACTAGATGAGTCTGGGAGGTCTCAAAGTATTGTCAGCCGTGAGTGTTATATCAGCCGAATGACTGCACTGTTTGTTAATTTGAGGTTTCTTCCAACAAAATAAAACAAAACTTTCGATAAGGTATCAATAGAAGGCCACCGCAATGATGAAACATAATAATATAGCTGGGGAGAAGAGTTCTCCTGAATATCTGACAGGGCCAAGCATAGGTACGTGTTTTTCGGGGTGGTGCGGTGGCGCCTGTTGCCCGCTTACCTGCCGCCAAATAGCAGTGCTCGCACTGTTGTGTTTCACGGTGGGGGCTTAAGGTAAGGCAGCCGGTGGAGTTACTGGCTTAGAGGCATTACATCTTAGGACTTAGGACTTAGGGTAGGACAAAGGCAACGCATTTGAAATCTTGGTGATTTCTATGTCCGGGTGATTGAAAAAAAAGGGATTTCAGTGCCTTTGGGACTCTACTACTACAGCCTATTTGCGTCCCACTGCTGTGCACAGGCCTCCTCTCGTCACGGTTTGGGCTATAGTCCCCACGCGGGCCCAGTGCGGATTGGGAACTTCACACACATCTTTGAATTACTTCGCAGATGCGTGCAGGTTTCCTCACGATGTTTTCCTTCACCGAAAAGCTCAGTGGTGAATTCAATGAATTTCGCACATAAGTAAACTTAGAGGTGCGAGCCGGAATCGAACCCCCGACCCTCTGCATGAGAGGCGGTAGGTCGAACCACTAGGCCACCACGGCGGCCTTTGGGACTCAGTGCTCACTTAAGAACTATCAAGAGAGACACGTGACGCCATGTATGTATATCTAGGTATATAGGACGTGCAAGACTTAATTTCTAGTTCTTCATCTATTTAAAATAATCCTAGTGCCTAGTTTTGTTTCAGTAGTCGATAGAAGTCATTGTCCTGAAACCTTTGATAGCAAAGACCGTGATATGAGTTTAAGATACTTAAGGTATTTATTTAGGTAAGAATATAAAAGTAAAATCAGCTCTGTAAATGTGAAGTAAAGTAGAAGTTCCTGCAACTTGAAAGATATGAATATGAATGCATATTTAACTCAATGTCATTTGTATGTAATCAGGGGACGTAAAAGGTTACACGTGAAAATGATTATAAGAAAAACAAGTTTCAATCCAAATTCAATTAAATTTGGTGGTTTAGCAGCGAAAGAGCAACACATTTATATTAACCCTTCAAACTTTAGCACCACCACCACAACAACCTATTTACGGCCCACTGCTGGGCGCAGGCCTCCTCTCATCACGAGAGGGTTTGGGCTATAGTCCGCCCGCCCATTCGCAATGAAATCGGGTCACTTTGTGTAGGATTTTTCAAACAATGTGACCCGATTTAACTGTGATCGAGTGAATAATGACATCTATGGCCATGTAAGAGTCGACTTCATAGACGTCAAAATTCAGCCACGAGAAGGCATAAATATATGAATATTTTCTTACAAGAATGTCTCGACGGTGACCGTGTGACCGGTAGATATTATTACCTAATGTTGTTAGAAAATAAAATAAAGAGATTATTTTATTTATCTTTTCATTACATGCGGCATGAGGAAAAGGAAAAAATATATGAAAACTGGTCAAGTGCGTGACGGATACGCGTTCTGAGGATTTAAAGCCCAATGGTTGGACTTAAAGTGTCTAAATAAACGTCTAAACCCCACTTGCTGAGCCGCTAACCTTAGGTTAGCCTCTTAACTCACGTCAAATTCATACAAATAAATCTTAGTTGAGCGGTTAACCCGGAGGTTAGCGGCTTGGTGCAAATGGGGCTAAAAATGCTGACCTCCTAGTATATACATATCTATTTTGGTATTTTAAAATGTCGACCATGTAAAATCGGAATTGACAGAATTCTCAATATTGTGGACTTCTCCGTGCTATGACCTCATAGTATGCAGGATGTAGTACGCAATAACAGGCAGGCAACCCGCAAGATGAACCTACAGATGATCTTGTCCAAGTAGCTGGAAAGGATTGGATGCAAAAAGCCCAAGATCGCAAGCCATGGAGGAGACCTACACTCAGCATAACAATTGGGTGGATAGAGGTTGAAGAGAGAGAGAGAGAGAGATGCAAGATGTTTATGTGCCTCCCATATCTAGTAGATATACCTAAACCGAAAACGTTAACTGCTGGACAGTATCCAGTCCATAGCAAGCCTATGCCCCAAATCTTGTCAATCAGTCCGTTCTTGCGACATTCACATCTATCGGCTTTCTGCGATCTTGAGGTGGTCGCTCCATTATTGCATCACCACATCAACCTAATTAATTAATTAAGCCAAATAAGCATTAATTAATAATAATCATTGATCTACTATAAGTAAGGATTCACAATCAGCCGGAGAAAAATGGTCCGTCAAATAGGGTGCCCGAACCGTTCGGGCACCCGTTTGGCGCTCAGTAAATTTGACACTTAAGTCTTATAACGTTAGGTTTACTTTTGTGTAAAATATTTATCTTGACACATAGGTATTATAAAGAGACGTTATTAGCATATTGGAACGTATTTTCTAATGTCAGTTTGCTCCATATATTTTGACATATTCTGTTAGGCACTGTTCATCCATATGTTATTATAGGTCAGTGATAATAATTAATTAATAATTATTAATTAATAATAATTAATAATTAATTAATTAATTCATAATTAATTAATTAAGCATTGCCATCCAACGTGGGAATGCAGCCAACCTTCTGGGCACCCTACCCCAAGGCATTGACTTTGGACAAATTTTCTGTTTAGGTATAGCTCTATTTTACCTATTTAATTTACTTTCAGCCTAATAACATCCCACTGCTGGGCACAGGCCTCCTCACACCACGAGAGGGTCTAGACTACAATCCCCACATGGGCCTAGTATGGATTGGGGACTCGAACAGAGATTGTGTGTGATAGGCCAACTGCTAGCGTACCTACGGATAGTTTGCCTCATAAGGCTTTACGGTTGCAAAGACACAGCCCTGTTCTGTGCCAGAAGTAGATCTCGCTGGCACCCTTTTCGTACTGAACCCTAAAAGCATTTAAAAGACAATATGGAAGATGGAAAACAAAAATTGCGTAGTTTATCGTGTCGTTTGTCTGACCCGTTGACCCCGCCAATCGCGTAGCACGAACTATTCGCGACTCGCTTAATCGAAAAATTGCAGATAAACATGATAATAATGTGTTTGCGTACTTCAAATGCAGCAGTACATATACCATACTAGTTGACGCAATACAATCGAACAATGGATTTCACGTGTGTTAAATACGATTCAAGTAATTTTAAATGCGTTGTACGTTACGCGTAACATGAGCAAGTACCAGGTAGGGCTCTGTAGGGTTCATCCGGATGGTTTACACCTTATCTGCCACTAAACTGCACTTAGAGCACTTGTGATCCGGCAAGGGGGTAAAACATAGAGAGTCAGCCGGGCTCAAACGTTTGGCAATGCATTCCTCACGGCCATGGGCGATAGTGAGTATCAACAGTGACAACTTAGCATCATGCATATGTCATGTGTGCTCCTTTGTCAACCAATGATAAACGAAAGAGCCCACAGCCTCGGCTCAACATGTTTTCAGTCAGGGACCTCATTCGGTAAGCACATGGATTTCAAAGGGATCCTATAGGAAACGTCAACAAGTCACGACTGAATGACACTGAACTTGAATTTGAGCGCCGTGACGTTTTGACGGAGGGATAGAGACATTCCCTTTCCTTTCCCTATGTAACGTTTCAGTCTTATCATATTGCAATGTACCAAAGGTTGCAATGAGAATGAGTAAAGCTACTAATGAAACAGTATTCAATATAATTAAGAAACTTAATGACAGAAAATGTCCTGGAAGTGACAAAATACGTACCTCTGATCTGAAATACATTAATGATAGCATAACACCAGTTATAACGCACCTAATTAACAGCTGTATCTCAACCTCATTGTATCCTGATCAGCTCAAGGTGGGTGTGGTCAGGCCTATATATATGTATAAGGGCGGCTCACACACTGATACAAACAACTACAGGCCTATCACTATTCTGCCATGCATAGATAAAATAGTTGAGAGGTACTTTGGTAGAGAAATAAATAACTTTTATATATAATATAATATGGATATATATAATATGGATTTCAAAAAGAGAAAAGTACCTCCCAGCTATTGTTAAATTTTGCTGATATTGTTAATAGTCATATAAACGAAGGGAAACATGTGTTGGCTGTTTTCATTGATTTTAGTAAGGCTTTTGATACTCTATCATATCAAACGCTTTATTCAAAGTTGGAATAGAATGGGATTCAGGGACCTTTGCTTAATTGGTTTAAGGACTATCATTACAACCGCTTCACATCAGTTAACATTAACGGGGTGCTTAGTGACCATTTGTTGACAGAAGAAGGTACAGAGCAGGGTTCTATAATCGGACCAACTGAGTACCTTTTATATGTAAATGACATGTGTAACATATTCTCAGATTGTTCATTATTCCAATTTGCTGATGATACTTGTCTGATGTCAGCGAGCACAGACATCTTAGCAGCTCAAAGTAACTTACAAAATAACTTTGATAAGTTGAGCAAATGGGCTCATGATGTTGGGCTTGTCATCAATGCCAAAAAAACTAAGCTAATTTATATATCATCTGCACATAAAAAGAGAACCGTTACACCAACTCTGGTAGCTCATGATCATTGTTGCATGCATGGAAGAAGTACTGATGGGGCCTGTGGCTGTTCAAAACTTGACCTTGTCTATGAGCACACCTACCTTGGACTGATCATTGATGACAAATTTAAGTGGAAGCACCATATAGATGGAATATGTAAGAAACAAAGAGCCATACTAGCAAAATTATCAATTTTAAAATTTAAAATTCCTTACTTCACTCTGAGACTTATGTACTTGTCCCTTGCTGACTCTATAGTTAACTACAGTATTATTACATATGGATGCACATATAAAACATACCTAGATAAAATTCAAACACTATAACTATCAATTCTGAAAACTATAGTGCCTAATAAATTAAAGTGCAATATAAAAATAATTATTTTAAGTTATTCGGTTTTGTAGGGTGCTAAGTACCTATACATGATAAAATGAAAATTCAAATTATAAAAGACAAATTTAGCCAAATTAAAACACTAAAAATGAGAACATGTAATGATAGAATAAGGGAACTAGTATACTTATCACCCTACATTTTACCTAGCTATAAGAATATATATGGAAAGTGCACCTCAGACTTTATGCTACCTCACATGCTTAACCAACTACCATTAGATATTGTAAAAAAAATACAGGAAGCAAAAAATGTTAATACATGTGTAAGAGTACCTACTTAAAAAATATTACATTGATTGAGTAGATTGCTATAACACTAGTACCGAAAATGAATCTTTCAATTAAGAAATATAATTAGTCTTTAACATATTTTAAGACGCGACTGACTCTTGCAAATAAGCCTAAGGAGGCTTCAGCAAGCGTAAAAAAATATTGTAATAGTTATAAGTTTTTCTTATTTTGAATAAATAAATGTAAAAAAAAAAGAATAGAGCTCATAGTAATGCAATCATGTGTGCGCGCGAATACTAAAGCCGAAATGCTCTAGTGATGAGAGGAGGCATGTGCCCAGCAGTGGGACGCAAATAGGTAGGCGGTTGTGTCAAACCACATGAACCTCTTTTTTTCTTCATATCTCTGTTACTTGCGCTACTTTTATATTTCCCCTGTACAACTAAAAACTAAGTAAGTAGCGTATTACACTGTTTTAAGTCAAAGAGATAATCTTCAAAGTTAATCATATTCAATGTTGACATGAAATACTTTCTGCTGCTTCATTACCTTCAGCGTATTCAAATTAAAACTGTCACATGAACTGTCACGTGTATTCAGTAAGAATAAGTACAGTCAGCAGCAGAAGTAGATAAGCTGTCCAGGTGTTCAAAATGACCTACACACGACCTTATTCTTAAGACGTTAAGGGCGTGTGTAGGTCATTTTAACACCTGGACAGCTTATCTACTTCTGCCGCTGACTGTACCTACCTAAATTTTTTCATATCGAAAATAATTAATCTAAAGCGATGTCCTTTATTGAAGTCTGGATTTGTGCAGCTTAGCTAGTTTGGGAGCTTTGCGTATAAATATTGCAACCACCACAGAAATTTTATTCCTCGAATAGTCTATTCTACTACTACAGCCTATTTGCGTCCGACTGCTGGGCACAGGCCTCCCCTCATCATGAGAGGGTTTGGGCTATAGTCCCCACGCGGGCCCAGTGCTGATTAGGGACTTCACACACATCTTTGAATTACTTCGCAGATGAGTGTAGGTTTCCTCACGATGTTTTCCTTCACCGAAAAGCTCATGGTAATTCAAATTGAATTTCGCACGTAAGTAAACATAGAGGTGCGAGCCGGAATCGAACCCCCGACCCTCGGCATTGAGAGGCGGTAGGTCGAACCACTAGGCCACCACATGACAGCGTTTTCCATAAAACAATTTTTTAATAGTCCATAAAACAATTTATTTCAGAAGAAATCTAAATTTTCTAATTATTTCTAATTATTGCTTAATATTAATTGATGAAAAAAATCCGACTATTGAGAAATCAGCCCTTAAGGACGTCAAATATTACTACTGTTATGATTCTTTTTGGTCAGATCCTCTTTATTGCTTAAAATAACATAGTTATCTACTAAACTGAAACTAAAGATTCAAAAATTCACCAAAGGCGATCATTACATTAACAATAGTACGAGTAAGTACGTACTTTAAATTATTCACTAAATAATCTGTCGTACCTATCTACGTCAAAGTATCGAGTCTGCAAGTCACGTGAAAACTTTGTAATTGAAGTTTTACTTGTTCACAAGGGCTTGTTTTCGTAAATATTTTAATGTAATTACGCCTCTACGAATGACGTGTTAATCAACAGACGTCATTCTATTTTTATTTTAATTGTTATTGTTGCCTTTTCACAAATTACGTTTTCTCGTCCTGTTGTATCGAACAGGTCTGACGACGGGCGGGACATGGTTTGTTTAGGTACAAACAAACGCAACAGTAAGGTTTGTTAAATCATACTAATGAAGAATATGATGCTTTTACATGTGGACATGACATTCTAATGTCTATACAACTCTATTCTATGGTATTTTTATTATTATGGACAAAATGCATGTTTGTTTTATCTCCGAATAAATAAATAAATAAATAAAACTCCACGGAGAGAAAGAAGCGACATGATGTCTCAAAACGCCAAAATTGTGACCGCAAAACATTTCCACTATCAATGTTTCAGTTTTTCATGCATAATACGTCGTCTATCAGTCAGTCCATCCCTGAAACCCCCAAATAATTACACACTGATTTACGTATGTGATAAAATATATAACCGGTGGCCTTGACCACAGTTATGTCAGTCTGGGAATTTATTTGAACTCTTTTGAAGTGAATCGCCAAACCATTACGTTTTTAAATTAGAAATTCGTTTTTTTGCTGGTTTGAGGTTAGGTAATTCAAGTTCAGAATTTCATTCGAGGGCTTTAGCTCGGGTGAAAATAGCTAATATGTTTTTTCTCAAGAAACAGACCTTGTTAATTCAATTTTCACAAGTATTCCAAATTTCAATACCCTGCCATTATTTCAAGTGTTTCAAAAACTAGCAAATGTGCTACGTGGTTAGCGCACCGTTGTCTGTACCGAAAATATCGATTTCTCCGAATAGAACATCTGTTTGAAATTCAGTTTGCCCCGAAAACATCCTTGACGTCAATACCCACAAATCTACATTTCGAGTGAAATGTGGGAGTCAACCAAATAAATAAGTATTCAAGAGATCCAGTTCGAGATGAACACTACAAAAATGAAAACAAACGGTGTATTTTCATGTTCCACAGAGTTGGTCGAAAATTTACATTTTATGCTCAGTAAAATTGTATTTTCCTGACTATTACGTACGCATACCAGTTGAAATCATATTTTTAGGGTTCCGTACCTCAAAAGGAAAAAACGGAACCCTTATAGGATCACTTTGTTGTCCGTCTGTCCGTCCGTCTGTCAAGACCCTTTTTCTCAGGAACGCGTGGAGGTATGAAGCTGAAATTTATATCAATTACTCAGGTCTACTGTCCCTTGAAGCTGTGAAAAAATCAAACTTCTAAGCCAACGCAATCAAAAGATACAGCCGTTTATGCCGCAAATTTTCGACACTTGCAAGGGAATCAAAACCTACAGGGTGCTTCCCGTGAACTCAGAATCTTGAAATTTGGTACGAAGCAACGTCTTATAGCATAGATAAAGGAAAAATTACGAAAACCATAAATTTTTAGTTACATCACATAATATATATTTTTTTAATAATTTTAACCTTACTACCCATTTCCTCATAAACGCGTAGAGGTATTAAATTGAAATTCATACCAAATACTCAGGTCTATAATACCTTTAAGCTGTAACAAAATCAAACTTCTATGTCAACGCAATCAAAAGAAACAGCAATTTAAGCTGCATATTTTGAAACTCGCAAGTACTCGCAAGGGAATCAAAACCTAAAGGGTACTTCCAGTCGACCTAGAATCTTGAAATTTGGCATGAAGCAACGTTTTATAGCACACATAAAGGAAAAATTCCGAAAACCTTAAATTTTTAGTTACATTACAAAATATATATTTTTTAAGATCTTTGTCTTAAATTTATGCTACTCCATCTTTCCCCATTGTAATGTTATGAATTTCATTTTGCAATAAAAATACCATAGTTATGACTCGATTGTCGTAAAGAACGAACTTTGTAAACCTTACAGGTTTGTACGGAACCCTCGGTGCGCGAGTCCGACTCGCACTTGGCCGGTTTTTTTTTGTTAGGGGTGTTTTTACGCTTTAAAGCAAAAACTTCCGAACGGATTCTGATTAAAGTCATGTAGGTGTGGTAAAATTAGAATAATACATTAAAGCCTAACCACCATGGCGGATTTTTGAAACGAAATACCTACTTATTAAAATATTCAAATCACATATGCCGCAGATCTGACGGACGATGGGGGTTAAAAGTTCTGGAATGGAGACCATGGAGTGGGCACAGGAACGTAGGAAGACAGCCCAGACGATGGACCGTTGACCTAGTTCAAATGGCGGGAAAAGACTGGATGTGGAAAGCCCAAGATCGCATGGCTTGGAGAAGGATGGAAGAGGTCTATACTTAGTACCTGTTGGGTAGAAAAGAGCTGACTGAAGGAAGGAAGGAATAGAATATTTAGAACCTGGGCGACTGAGCTTTTTTTTCGGGTCTCAATAGCTCAAATGGGTTGTTCGAGACGTTGAGAGAGTCCAAATCGTTAGTTTCCAAGATTCTATGTACATAAAAACAGTCGGTTAGCTCGTATCGTATAACTAGTTTGTGACAAAAGGCATTTATTGAAGGTTGTCTTAATGAACGGGACAATAAAAGCCAGGAAGTGCAATTAGCTCTTCGTGCAATGGTTTTTACCGTTCATTAATAGAAAGGAATGTTACAGTAATGAATTGGATAAGATGATCTCAATAATCGAGGGATAATCACGTAATTGAGATTATGCAATGGGGATTATTAAACTACAATGGGAGCTACTATAATAATCTGCAGATAGTAAATAATGAGTGGCAAAGATCATTCAGCAGTAAAATAAATCTTACGTAACATTCGTGACAAGCGCGATGACAGATAAATATTTGGGGTATAATATAAATATAAACGTGATAGGTATATAATTAAATACGTTTAATGTTGACATGTAACCGCCGGTAAAACGCATTTAAATAGACTGCAAATAGCACAGAACAAACTAATCAAGGTATTATTTAACTATCATTATCTGACACCTTCAAAAAAAGTCTACATGGATACGACATTATTTAATGTAACACAAACATACACTTATTATACCTGCCTTCTAGTCCGAAAAATTCTTAATAAAGACATACAAACACGCACTTCCTTCACCAAAAACTTCCAGGTCCAGAAAATTAAATTAAGAAATGCTAACAATTTAGTTTTACGTCCACCGCGAACGAACTATGGAAAAAAGAACCTAACTTACAATGGTGCCAAATTATATAACAATTTACCAAAAGATTTGAAAGAATGCAAATCTATGATGGTTTTTAAAAAAGTCCTCAAGCACTTCGTGAAAACAAAATTTGTAGATCTGTAGAATAAAATAAATACGTACACAAACAACAATCTTACGCTTATCCACTCACATACTAGCAAACACACACACACATACATACACACAAACACACACATATACATATACACTTCCACACATCCATATCAATAAAATAATTATTGTAAAAAAGAATAATTGATTTGTATTTAATAATAATATTGTTTGTAATATTACTTATTAATATAAAATAAGTCCAAATAAAATAAATTAACATAACATAAGTAACCACTGTAGTAAAAGTTAAAGCTTAGCCTGTCTCCTAAAGAAAACTGTATTGCTTAGTTGTACTTACCACCTGAATGCCGCATCCACAAGAACGTGTCGTACTTACATCAGTGACGGCCCTTATCGCCGCACGGCTCGGAGATCGATTGTTATTACCTAGCTTCACTTAAAAATATGTTTTGTTAATTTTTCTCAACTTACCCTCTTATTGTTTATATAATGTATAATTAGTTAATTCATTAATAAGCATTGCACGTTTCATCTCATTACTTTATTAATATAAATAATGTGTCTCAGTAAGTGAATTATGTAATTCTTTTGAGAAATAAATGATCTTTAACCGTACATGTTGTGTGAATTAAGTAATAAAGAAATAGAAATACTAGACCGGTCCTGTGCCACTCGCATCAACCGCGTTCCCGCGACCTTTACAAGATCGTCACTTCATCTTGTTGGAAAACTACCGACAGCTCGTCTCCCGGTTCGCGGATGCCACTCCAACTTTCTGGCCCCATCTCATCGGCCATCAGTCCTGCGAGTAATGTGCCCCGCCCACTGCCAAGTGGCAGTGCCACTTAAGGTTCGCAATTCTTCGGGCTATGTCGGTGACCCTAGTTTTACTGCGGATATCCTCATTTCTGATTCTATCACGCAGAGAAACCCCAAGCTATTTAGAGATAAGTAGTACCTAAGTATATCGGTATTATACTATCCTATCAGTGATACACCGTCTCCCTATTTTGCGAGGTGGTATATTACCGATTTAGCTATCACTGAATAGGAAAGTGTACTCTTATTTGGGGATAGGGACGCTCCCTATCTATATGTACTGTTCCGAATAGAGCCCCTTGATTTTAACCTTCGCTAGTTGGTGAGACACGAGGAAAAATGAGAAGAAAAGGCACTTAAGAAGTTATATATTAGATCCCGAAAATCTTTTCAATTTGCATTTAAATATTTCATTTCACAAACCTACAATACAAAGTCACCGACATAGCCCGAAGAATTGCGAGCCTTAAGTGGTAGTGGGCGGGGCACATTGCTCGCAGGACTGATGGCCGATGGAGCCGGAAAGTTCTGGAGTGGCGTCCGCGAACCGGTAGACGAGCTATTGGTAGGCCTCCAACAAGATGGAGTGACGACCTTGTAAAGGCCGAGGGAACGCGGTGGATGCGAGTGGCACAGGACCGGTCTGAGTGGCGCGCCTTGGGGGAGGCCTATATCCAGCAGTGGACGTCTATCGGCTGAAATGATGATGATGATGATGAAACCTACAAAGTTTTCCTGACCACTCGTCCACATATCTTTATCGGCGTAAACTTTACCTTGCAAAATAACGAAAAAAGGTTCTAGTTTGAAATCATAATGATTAGGTAAGGTTTCGCAGCATATCATAAGGTATTTTTTAGGCAGTTATCCCAATGACAGCTAAAGGACACTACTAACACGAGGCAGCGCACGATGGGAGCATCTGTAGTCCTTAGCGCTCCAGGATTGCCTGCGTCGTTAACAGGCACGAGACTGGGCACGTGCCGACGAAGTCCTTTAATCCATATTAATATTATAAATGCGTAAATAACTCTGTCTGTCTGTCTGTTACCTCTTCACGCTTCTACCGCTAAATCGATTGAGATGAAATTTGGCACAGAGATAGTTGGGGTCTCGGCAAAGCACATACTTTTCATCCCGAAAAAACGCATTGTTCCCGCGGGAACGCAATAACCGAATTCCACGCGGGCGAAGTCGCGGGCAGAAGGTAGTAATTAAATAAATGTCTTCCGATATTTCACACAAATTAACCCAGCCCCAAACTAAGCAAAGCTTGTACTATGGGTGCTAGACAATGATATAAATGCTAAACATCCATGACTCGGGCACAAACATTCGTGCTCATCATCATCACACAAAGGGTGGCCGTAGCGGGATTCGAACCCGCGACCCGTCGGAACAAAGGGCAGGGTCACTACCAACTGAGCCAAAACTGTCGTCAGAACTAAACAGAAGAAAATTGATTACGCAGAGTATGGAGTGTGGAATGTGTCTTGGTAAGGAGCGCAATCTTATATGGCGAAACAGTTGGAAACGTGTCCAGCGGATTTGATAAACAACAAAACAAAACATACTCTCCTCACAACCGTTTCCGCTGCGTTTTCTCCTCAGCAGCAGCGCCATCTGAAGGCGCTACTGCAGACTATCCGCCTAGGTGGCTTGACTGGAGTAACGACAGTAGCGCCCCCAACCTACCCGATTTGGTGTCCACCTTTGGAACTATAAAGATTGCGCTCCTTTACTTCAACTCTCCATAACGCAGAGGTTTGAAAGCTGTCGGCTCGTTTTTGATGTCGTATGTATTTTTTCGTTGTACCCATAAATCCGTGTAAACAATGATTATTCTCTAAAGATAGGACTAATGAGGTAATGAGGTCAACATTTGGGCCACGTTTGAGGGTTTAAGTCACGTAGATAGGTACGGCTGGTCCGTACGGCAGTCACGAATACACTCGGACACGTGATATTTGAAATTGGTTGATTTTAAAAAAAACCTTCTGTTTATTTCCTCTCAAGCAACGTACTTACTAAACCACACCCACGACACTCGATACAAACTGAACGTAATCTGCACAGGCACACTAAAATACGTATTATGTTGTACGAATTACGTGCGTGCGCGTGTGTGCGTGAGTAGGGTTGCCATCTCCTAAAGTGAAAAAGTCGGACTCTGCCCAGAAAAAAGCCGGACATTTTACCCTAAAAGCCTGACATCACCACAACGTCCACAACTAAAAGCCAAAGACAAACTTATAAAGTCGGACGTACCTTTTTTTTAAATGTTAAACCCCATTTTATCCCGATTTCGGAAAATCCTCTCCTAGAGTTTCCCTACACTTTTCAAGAAACCTACATGCCTCAGCTTCCTTCGATCAGTACTGACATGACTGACAGTAGTGATGATGATTACTTCGCTTGAGGCGCTAACAAAAATCCAAACAAAAGCCGGACAAGCCGGACATATGAATATTTGGCCGGACACAACTCGAAAAAGCCAAACATTATTTATTATTATTTATTTATTGAGAGCAAATACAATTAAATGAATAAAAATTGTCCCACAAAACTGGAGTACAGTTTGACTGCGGGATCAGGAATATTAATCAAGTATACATTAATATCTTAGCCATTAATTACTAGGCTATATAATAGTATTAATATTAGGATAAGTTTTTATACATGTCTTGCTAAATACAAACAGATGGCAAACCTATGTGTGAGTACACGTTCCGACCGGTTATGCTATAGATAGGTAGTAAGAATTCAAATACAACGTCCAAATTCTGGATTGAAATTGTTGTTGGTTTGGGGTGGCGCGTGTCGCTACTGGTACAATAGTACCAGGTATACTGTGATGTGACTGAACCCAGATGGTGACGAGATAAGGAAGGACAGTATATCTAAATAGTCAGTTTTGATGTAAAAAATGGCCTCTCATACAAGTCTCGTAACCAGACTTATTCTCTAGGTCACTGTCATGCGTCCGTACTTCTACCAACTTACATTTGCCTTTCAGCCACCTCGTTCATTTGGTTTTTGATACCAAGCATAAGCTAACTGCAATTTTAACACATGCATTATTAAATTTGTATATTTTATAACTGGTTTCTGACTCGTATAGGGCGTTAAACGAGTTAGTTGGAAACGTCATATCGTCTGTTTTTATACTATACTTATAGGTACAATGTACAAGTTTACAGTTCGGTGAATGCCATTTTATTATAAACTAACCACATCGTCTGATGATAGTTATAGTAACGTCTTGAATGTTTTGCTTAAATAAATGGTACTTTCCCTTACTGTACTACTTTCAGAATTTTTGTCAAAAGGAAGCTAAGTAAAGTTAATTAAGAACTTCTTCTTCTTCTATTTAAGAGCCATGCTCTTGTCGGTGGAGTAACCGCCATGTCTCTCTATCCTGTGCCCGTCTTTTTAGGTCGTAATAAGACGGGACATTTGCTCTTTCCTTCAGCTGGTCAAAGTAGGTTAAGCGTGGTCTACCTCTTCCCCTTCTTCCTTCCATTTTACCTTCCATTATAACGTTCAAAAACCTATCGTGTCTAATCAGATGTCCAACCATTTTCCCTCTTCTCGTTTGTATTATCTTTAATAAGCATCTTTTCTCTCCAACTAAATTCAATACCTCTTCGTTGGTCTTTCTCTCTGTCCAACTAATTCTTTCCATCCTCCTCCAGCACCACATTTCAAACGCTTCTAATCTGTCTCTATCTCTCTGCGTTAAAGTCCAGCTCTCAGTGCCATATAATGCTATGCTCCAGATATATGTTTTAATTAGACGTTTTTTATCTTTTTTGGAAATTTTAGCTTTAAGTAGGTGTTTTTGAGCTTTAATATTGATAGCTGTTATTCTGTCACTGCGATGTATTGTATTATCCACTGAATTACCCCATTTTCTGTTAGCTCCTTTTTTTTTCTCCTGTATATATTATCCTGTAATCCCCATCCCAGTAATCTCCACTTCCTTCCCATCTTACTTCACATAACCCTAAAATATCTATTCTCAGTCTTTCCATTTCCCTTTTCAATTCTTCTACTTTTCCCTCCTTCAACATCGTCCTCACATTCCATGTCCCTATCTGGCAAGGATTTCGCAGGATGACGACCGATTCAGCCTTGCGTCTGGACCTGCCGGACTCGGACCGCCACGGCATTTTTCTTCGTGGAAGCCCGTTGTCAAGAACGTTATTACTCCTTATTGACATTTCCATTATTCCTAAATAGGGAAAATTAGCGCGGTGGTTTCCCAACTTGTCTTCCACGCCGCAGCTTAGCAACCGATAAGTTCGCCCGCTAATATCTAGTCAGAAACCCTTCCAGAATCCACTTCTTCGGTCCTCTGCCAGTACTGATGCCACTGCTGCCCGAAACCAGGGGGAATACTTATTGAATGGCGGCATTTACTCGCCGTGTCACAAGGTTGTCATCAGGCTTATGTAGCTTTTTATAGGGCATTCCGTCCCACCGTCCTACCCACTACGTCCTGATAACCCTGCCGCTGCTCGGTCGGGGACTGCTTATTCACTATATTCGCAGCTAACCACCATATCTGGTGGCCGTTCACCATCCGCCACCTGTGACCCCGTAGGTAGCCTGCAGCTCAGCCCCTACGTTACATTACAGTAATTAAGAACATTCTTATCAAAATTCTTTACAGCAAAGCCACTGGATTCTGATGATGGTTGATACATAAAAAGCTGAAGATGTAGACGACGCTGCTATTGGCAGTTGGTAGGGCCTGGTGCTAGGTCCGTCCGGGATCGGTAACACCGTCTTAACCCGCTAACCTGCCGCCAAATAGCAGTGCTCGCAATGTTGTGTTCCGGTAGGGGCAGGCAGACGGTGAAAATTTTCGGGCACAGATGCATTCCATCTTTAGGCCTCAAGGTAGGCAAGGCATTCGATATCTTAGGGTTTCTTAATGGGGGATCATACAATTTCGGTATCCATGGACCGCGCAGTGACCACTTACCATCAGGTGGGTTGTGCGCGCGTTTGCCTATACCATTGATATAAAAAACCGCTATGTTAAATGTAACCTTCTTTGATATCGTTCGTTGCTTAAATTAGACAAATTGTTCTATTATTTGTAAAAGTCAAATAAATAGTCTTCAAATACTCGACATGGCGACCGTGACGAAATAAAATAAAATAAATTAAAATTAAATTAAAATAGGTAATTGTAAACAAAATTAACTGAAGCGTTAAATATGGAGGTGTTAAAAAGGAAAAGGACCCAGTTCCGCAAAATGTTTACTTTGTCAGCCGACGCCCTTGAACAGGCTCTCCAGCTACACAAGGACGGCAAGGAGACAAATGTATATGTGGAGGGCAAATTCTGCAGACTATCCGATTGCGCCGAAGAACTGTTTACTTGTGAAATACAATTGAGGGACCTTTGGTGCGAAAGCGAAAATTTCATCGAATCTACTTTCGCAGAAGACCAAGATCGGGCCGCTCAATATAAAATCCGTTGGTCGGAACTAAGGGCCAAATTTCAAGAATTTAGCAAGACAATAGACGACGAGGATGCGCACTCTCTAAGGTCAGCGAAGTCTACCATCAGACACAGCCAGGAACGCAGAGTCAGAGTGCCGAAGCTGGAAATAATTAAGTTCAATGGCGAGGTAAAAAGGTGGCTGCTATTCTGGGGACAATTTACCAAAATCGACGAAGACCCGGAAATGGACGATTCTGATAAGTTCCAATATCTACTGCAGTCCATGGAACCAAATACAAGTGCCAGGCAGCTGGTCGAGAGCTACCCACCTTGCGGCAAGAATTACAAAAAGGCTTTAGACGCTCTGAAATCCAGGTTTGCACGCGATGATGTCTTAATCGAGACTTATGTGAGAGGATTACTAGAATTGATGCAAGAGAAAGGGAAAAACCCAGCAAATTCGAAGGAGCTACCAGCGCTTTATGACAGCCTACAGACGCACTTGCAAGCGCTCGAAACTTTAGGTGTCACAAAGGATAAATACGCTTCAATACTGTTCCCGATGGTGGAGTCGGCCTTGCCAGATGAGGTACTTAGAGCATGGAACCGCTACCGAGCCACTGATAATAAAGGCAGAAATGATTTGTCCAACCTCGTGGAATTCCTCAGATTAGAGGTAGAATCCGAAGAGAGGATACAGTTGGCTCATCAAAGCATTTTTCCAAACTCGGTCCCCAAGGCACCTACTTGCTGTTTTGTCGCCGAAGCTAAACCGGAGAACCGAAAAAATACATCTCCGTCATGCATCTGGTGTGAAAAGGATACACACTGTTCAATAGAATGCTTAAAGGCAGCTAAAATGACACTTGCGGAGAGAACAGAGATAATAAAAGCAAAGAAAGCGTGTCTCATTTGTTTAAAACGTAATCATTTAGCAAAGCGCTGTAAGTTATTTCCCAAATGCCTATTGTGCAAGAAACGCCACTGTATCTTGATGTGCCCTGATGTAAACGAACAAGGCACCAGCAAAAACAAGCCAGAGCAAGAACCGGAGAAATCAAACAACCTTCATTGTAACTTGAAGTCAACCACCCTACTTCAAACTATAGTAGTACAAGTTTCATCCAACGACGGTGAGAAAGTTTGCGCCCGTGCACTCATAGACAGCGGAGCGCAAAGATCGTACATACGCAAGGATCTTGTTGAAAAGCTACACTTGAAACCGGCGAGAAAGGAGTTCATTACACACTGTTTGTTTGGCGGAAAAGAAGAAAATACAGAAGAACGTCAAATTTATGACATTCGAGTCATTAGTTTAAAAATGACTTTCAAATGAAAATGTCTACAGTTGAACAGGAAAACATTTGCGGTTTTTTGCCAAAATTTAGATGTAGTGATATTATCCAACAATTGAAAAATCGTGATATTGTACTGACTGACACAACAGACTCACCTGACGACGTACAATTACTAATAGGGGCTGACTTTTGTAGTTTGCTTCTGACCGGCGACTTTGTTCATGTAAGTAACACATTGACCGCCATAAGAACAATGATGGGCTGGACGATACAAGGACCCGTGAATGTAATTTATAGCTCGGTACTAAATACTACAACTACGCTTCATTGTCTTTCTCGCATTGAAATTTCAGAACTGTGGAACTTGGAAACACTAGGCATCAAAGATCCCGCTGAGCAAGACCTGAAAAACCTTCATGACGCCAAGGTACTCGAGTGCTTCGAAAGGAGTATAACGGTGAATGAGGAAGGGCGTTATGAGGTTCCATTGCCGTGGTGCGACGTGTCGCGCCCGCAAAACAATTATTATGCGGCAAAAAGGAGGCTCTGTTCTACGACGCAGCGGCTCCAACAGCTAGGTAAGATCACACAGTATGACGAAGTGTTCAAACAGTGGTTAGGGTTAGACATTATAGAGGTTGCTCCCGATCAAGGCATCAAGGGTCATTATATGCCGCACCACGCAGTAATAAAAGAATCTAGCCTAACAACAAAGATTAGGCCTGTTTTCGATGCGTCGGCGCGGGACTCCAACGGCATATCGCTGAATTCGTGGCTCGAGAAGGGTGTTAATTTGTTAGAACAAATACCGCAGCTCTTGTTAAATTTCCGAAAAGAAGCCATTGGCGTCACCGCTGACATCGCGAAGGCTTTTCTGCAAATATCGTTATCTTCTAGCGATAGGGACTACTTAAGATTCTTGTGGTGGTTAGACGTGAACGATATTAACAAGGGGACCGTAACTTATCGTCATAGACGTGTAGTTTTCGGTGTCGCGTCAAGTCCGTTCCATCTGATCGCTACCATCAATCACCATCTTGATAGTTGCCCGGCGGACCTTCGTGAGACTGCTATGAAATTAAAAAGGTCTTTTTATGTCGATAATTGCGTGACAAGCGTGGATTCGGAAGTGGCTTTAGAACGGTTCATTGACGAGTCTAAAAGGTTAATGAGTGACGGCAAATTCGATTTAAGAGGTTGGGTGTCTAGTCCAGTCAAGGTATGCGATCAAACAAGGTTTATCTCTATTTTAGGTGTACTGTGGAACATTGAAGGTGACTGTCTTAGTTCTAACGCAGATACCTTGAAAATTTCAGATGGGAAATTGACCAAGAGATCGTTATTATCCGTTATGCAACGAGTATTCGACCCTATTGGCATCGTCTGCGCTACGTCGATTGTTCCTAAGATGATACTACAAAAGACGTGGCCTTTGAAGCTTACTTGGGACGAGGTGCTGCCTAAAGAATTAGGTGACGAGTTCAAAGCGTGGCTGGATGAAGCACATTTCATTAACGAGGTAACAATTCCTAGGCGCCTTGCTACGTTTTCCCTCAGTGAATCTGAGAATACACTACACGTCTTTTGCGACTCTAGTCAAGTTGCATACGCAGTTTGCATTTTCTTACGGGCGAAATGCGGGGAACGTGTTGATCTAAGTTTAGTTCAAGCGAGATCTAGGGTCGCGCCGGTTACTAAACTAAAGAAAATTACCATAGCGCGTCTTGAGTTGATCGCCGCGACACTTGGTGTCAGACTTGCAAGAACTGTCATAGAATCGCTGGCATTAAAAAATTGCAACATTTTGTATTGGTCAGACTCCAGCGTCGTATTAACCTGGATCAAGAGCCACGGTGATTGGAGCGTTTTTGTGACCAACAGGGTAAATGAAATAAAATCATTTAGCTCTCCTTCTGATTGGCGACATGTTCCCGGTAACCTCAACCCCGCAGACGCTCCTTCAAGAGGCATGCCCCCCAAGAAATTGTATGAAAGTCGTTGGTACGAAGGCCCTGATTGGTTGCGTTTAGACGAGCTAGCGTGGCCAGTTGCTGCTTTTGAAACTGACCTCAGCGAAGTTGTAAATGAGCGCAGTAGGAAAGTTACCACGATGCTCGCGGAATGTGATTCCTTTTTAGAAAGGATGCGTTATTTTTCTGCATATTCTAAAATTGTTAGAATGATAGGTTGGATTTTTAGGTTAAGGAGAAAACCAGAACCATTCATGGAAGAGCTTTCGTACGATGAGTTCGTAAACGCGGAAAATGCTCTTATCAAACTGATTCAGAACAGTTATAGAGATATGGTTCTAAATAGTGGCAACTTAGAAACTTTCATCGATGAGCAAAGTATTATACGACTCAAAACTAAGCTAGGTTTAGGTAGTGAGGGTACAGATTTTAAATTTCCCATAGTTCTACCGGGAAACGAGCCCATAGTTCAACGCTTAGTTCAGCAGCGGCATCTTATATTGCGACACGCTGGTGTACAAATGCTAATGAGTAATTTACGTGAGCGTTTTTGGATTGTCGGTTTACGTAGGCTGTGCAGGAAGGTGGTTAATGCCTGTATCAAATGCAAACGTTTTAGGGCTAAGCCTTGTCAGCTGCCAACTGGCAGTTTACCTGAGGGACGCATGGAAGCTAGTGCTGCCTTTGAAGTTTCAGGTGTAGATCTGGCTGGTCCTCTTCTGTTAAAGTCAGGAAGTAAAGCATGGATTGTACTCTTTACGTGTGCTACCTATCGAGCCGTACATTTGGAGGTAGTCGAGTCGTTGTCTACCGCAGAGTTCATCATGGCCTTGCGGCGGTTTATTGCGCGTAGAGGGAGGATTTCGTGCTTGTATAGCGACAACGCTACCAACTTCCGGGGTCTGGATAACGCGTTTAGCACTCTAGATTGGAACGAGATACTTTGTTTTTCATCCATTACGCGGATTAAGTGGAATTTCTTAGTGCCCAGCGCTCCTTGGTGGGGAGGCTTTTATGAGAGATTAATCGGAGTAGTTAAGTCAATTTTAAGAAGGCTTTTAGGACGAGCGTCAGTTACCTTGACGGAACTAGTCACTATAGCGTGTGATTGTGAGGCCACTATTAACAGCCGGCCCCTCACATATGTCGACGCAAGTGTCGATGGGCTTCGTTCTTTGACGCCGTTGATGTTTATTCAACCTTCCTTTGTACACGATGTTGCAGATGTTGACCAAGTTGATAGAAAGACCTTAAACCGACGCGCGAGGTATTGTCAACAATTACGAGACGATTTAAGACAGCGTTTCAGGTCTGAATACCTGAGCACACTCGTGCAGCCGCGGAGATCGAAATTGCGAGAGTTCAAGGTAGGCGACGTTGTCCTCGTGGAGGTTGCTAATGATCACAGGAGAGTCAATTGGCCGATTGGAGTCGTTATAGAGGTGTTTAAAGGTAAAGACGCTGAAAAACGAGTTGCGAGGATCCGCACCGCTACCGGAGAGCTAGATAGGCCTGCGCAGCGGCTCTACCCACTTGAAATTACGTCCACAGACAGCTTTAGACCACTTGACCGACTCATGACTTCAACGAGAATTAAAGAAAATCCGATTGACGAGTCTCACGATTCTGACAAGGGTCATGAAGAATTGACCACCACACGGTCTGGAAGAATAGTGAGACCGCCAAGAAGGTTGGAGGACTTTGACAGTTAATTAACTACTATTTTGTTTGTTATTTTCATGTGTGTAGTTAAAATGCTTTGTTCAGTTTACTTACGACTTATTTTTATATTATAATAACTGTTATTATGCAGGGGTCTTCAACCTACCGGTTCGTTTAGCCGGGGAGTGTTAAATGTAACCTTCTTTGATATCGTTCGTTGCTTAAATTAGACAAATTGTTCTATTATTTGTAAAAGTCAAATAAATAGTCTTCAAATACTCGACACGCTAGTTAAAAATATTGCATTATTGTCAGTGAATACACCGACCGAATACATTTTCAACAAATGCCTTTAATTACATTGATATAGGTACATGCCTATCTTGATTTATTAAAATTCAGCAATAACGACTGCCTTATCATTTCAACATTGACCCAGCAGTGTGATTGTATCATCAGTCACTATCAGTCGTATTAGCACGAGGGCCTATAATGTTTCTTGACGTAATTGTGTCATGGGCCTATGAGGAACCGAGTTGACCTATCCACCAGATGTCAGTGAATACACCGACCGAATACATTTTCAACAAATGCCTTTAATTACATTGATATAGGTACATGCCTATCTTGATTTATTAAAATTCAGCAATAACGACTGCCTTATCATTTCAACATTGACCCAGCAGTGTGATTGTATCATCAGTCACTATCAGTCGTATTAGCACGAGGGCCTATAACGTTTCTTGACGTAATTGTGTCATGGGCCTATGAGGAACCGAGTTGACCTATCCACCAGATATATATATAGATTGGGCCTGGCTTTGTATCTACAGGGGTTTTCAATAAGAACCGGGTATACTTGTGTCCCAGAATAAAGCGCACAAATTACGAAAAAAAAAACAACCTGTATCACACGGCGGACACGGCCTATAAAAGCACGATTTCGAACACAATTCGAATGAAGTGTCTATGTGCGTGCAAGGACGTAGTTGTGAATGTGTGTGTACCAGTAAGCGGGCCGATTCACTCACCATCTCCGGATGAAACAAATGACGGTAAGGGCGAGTTGGGCGCGAGTTGCGCGCCGGCTAGATTCAGGCGGATGATTCCGTGGCCATTCTGTATGTAGTACTATTAAATATTCTGTGCCTGTATAGCGAATCATCTCAATAAGTGCGAGATCTGAAAAAAAAACAAGATGGCACCATCGGCTGTCAAAGACGCATTGTCCCTACTGAAAAATCCTGTATTTGTATCCGTCAAACGAGCTCGTATTTGCAAAAACGTTCAACAAGCCGCCTAGTGTTGACCCTACGTCTCTTACGTAGGGGGCCGTTCAAGTATTACGTAAGCAGATTTCTTACCATTTTTTACCCCCCCGCCCCCCTTGTCATCAAAAGATAGCAAAGCTCTTACCCCCTCCCCCTATGCTTACGTAAACATTTTTAGTTATAAATGTTTTTTTATATTGTCATATTAAAAATAGGAAAATCCATGGAAAGATTAGGTTTAACTGATACACATAGAGTAAAGGTCAAAAATATTATAATCAGAAATAATATGATATAATAGATGCATTAATTAGACAAGTGAATAGCGCGCGATAATTTCCCTAATGCGCGGTAATTCCCCTAATCGGTTCTCAAAGCGAGTGCCTAGACATATGCATTATTTGCGGGAATCCCCGAAAATGCGTTTCGTTTTCACGCATAGACAATGTGAGGGTTGCCATTCGTGTAAAAAAGTATACGATGACGTAATCATCATCTAGACCCCCCTACCCCCCATGTCATCCAAAATAAGCAAAACAGAGACCCCCCCACCCCCCCTTGGTGCTTACGTAATACTTGAACGGCCCCTAGGGGGTGGGTGTTTGAAAATCTCAGCTCGCACCTATGAGTACACACTTATGTGGGAAATTCAATTTACTTAATAAACTTTCCGGTAAAGGTTATGGCATGGTAACCTGGACGGATGTGTGATGTGTGCAGTACGGCTTAGCTTTGGACGTAAATAATCAATCTCTTTATTTGTTCGCTCTTTAATATTTTTTTCATTTTTTTCTCTTTTAAAGATATTAACATTTCCCTTAAAGACAATGGTGAGATGGTGAGTGATCAATTAACAGCTAGCTATGTCAGTGTTTATGTATAAGTAGGTATTTAGGGTTGGTCATGCTTTAGGCGTGCGGTATCACCTGTATAGTTTTTTCCCGTGCTTATAATGCTATCAGTCGGATGACTATGACATGTATGACTGGACGGATGTAGATGAAATGTATGGACGTAGTCGTGGTAGAGTTGTTGATACTGAGTCTCGGGGAAGGACAGGCTCCTTTTATCCCGGAAGAACGCATAGTTTCCGCGGGACGTAGTAACACAGAAGCTAGTTCGTTATAAAACAGGTCCCCGAAGAAACACGGGACGAGGTAAATATTCTACCAGCTCGGGGAAAGACTTATGTAATGTATTTAGATTAAAAATAACTCTCGCGTTGCTTCGGGGCTTTGTTTCCATTCGAGCGTAAATGTATGTCTTTCTTTGTTACTCGGTCCTTTATCGTAGAAATAAATATAAAAAGTTCCCATTAGCCTTTCCGGTGAGAAACGAATACTTATTTTAGACTTGAAAACTCGGTAACTGCAACAAACCTGTATATTCGTTTTAACATGTTTGATATGAAATCAAATCAATCCGTATTTGTCATTTATGAACACATTTACTACTACTACTACTACTACTACTACTACAGCCTCTTTGCGTCCCACTGCTGGGCACAGGCCTCCTCTCGTCACGAGAGGGCTTGGGCTATAGTCCCCACGCGGGCCCAGTGCGGATTGGGAACTTCACACACATCTTTGAATTGAACACATTTGTAAAATGAGATTCATATCCTTTCTCTGAACTAGAACCGGAATATCAGTTAGAGCTAAAAAAAACAATGTTTAAAAATCTTTTCATTCCATTAAAATTTTCTTATAGAAAGTAACTATTTATACCAATTTTAATATACCCAGATCAATTCTCTGTTCGCTATATTTAATGCTACTACTACTACAGCCTATTCGCGTCCCACTGCTGGGCACAGGCCTCCTCTCGTCACGAGAGGGCTTGGGCTAATAGTCCCCACGCGGGCCCAGTGCGGATTGGGAACTTCACACACATCTTTGAATTACTTCGCAGATGCGTGCAGGTTTCCTCACGATGTTTTCCTTCACCGAAAAGCTCAGTGGTGAATTCAATGAATTTCGCACATAAGTAAACTTAGAGGTGCGAGCCGGAATCGAACCCCCGACCCTCTGCATGAGAGGCGGTAGGTCGAACCACTAGGCCACCACGGCTTCTTATATATTTAATGCGAAAGTACCTAAATCGTGAGGGAATTCCTACGAATCTGCGAATAAATTATACGAAATACAGTGACCATTGGGGTCTGGTTTATAATCCAATTCCTCTAGCGTTGAGAGGTTTGTTGTCTTTATTACAATACCGGTGAGCTAAAACAAAAGAATTGGTTGTATGTAAAGTCGTTTTTAGATACTGAGCAACTGTTCCGAAAAACAGTTTTTTAAGGCCATTCTTATGCCCAGCTCAGCTGTCACTGTCACTCGTGCAACGAGTGAAAGAGAAAGCGCTACGCACAGAACGCCCGATTTAGTTAGTATTTAACGCGTTTTAATTTCTATAAAAATACCGTCTAAAAACATGGCATTTATAAAGCTGTCAATGTATGCATATAATATGGATATTTTTCTGTTATATTTAGTTTTACACTGTTTCATATAATAAACTGGAGTAAAGTTGGATTAAAGGTCCGAGTTAGAGGTTACTTTGGAATTAAATTTTATCCTGCGAAGTTTCGTGAAACGTGTAACGAAAGCTGTCAATGTAAGGGTGACATAATCAAATATAACAAATGTTTTTTTTTTTTCAACTTTTAACATTTCTTAGAAAAGTATGATCTTAAATGAGCAAATTGACCATGCTGGGTCAGGGAACGGCCTTAAAAAACTTTTTGTCACGCGTTCGGTGATAAAACTTTGGATTGTGCACCAAGGAAGTGGGGACATATTACGTGTACGTTAGACCAGGTCTATATTGTTTACGTCTATGCTCCAAAATTATAATTGTCCTGGATTGTTTCACGAAATGCCTGACTTGTATTTATTTATAGAGCCTGCTCCGTGTGGCGCTCTCGTACTTGTACGTGGACTGAATCCATGATGATTAATTTCAATTTGATTGATTTATTATTCGACGGTAGACGAGCTGTCGGTCGGTCTCCAACAAGATGGAGTGACGACCTTGTAAAGGTCGCGGAAACGCGGTGGATGCGAGTGGCACAGGACCGGTCTGAGTGGCGCGCCTTGGGGTAGGCCTATGTCCAGCAGTGGAAGTCTATCGGCTGAAATGATTATTCGATTAGCTTCTGCCCGCGACTTCGTCTGCGTGGAATTCGGAAATAGCGTTCCCACGGGACGTATGCGTTTTTACGGGATAAAAAGTAGCCTTTATGTTGACCAGTGTTATAAACTATCCACATATCAAATTTTCGCAAAAAAAATCCATCTTTGGAGCGGTATGGCGGCTATTTTGGCCCAGTCGGAAAAGTATGGCATGGTGATTTTCGTGAATGGCTACTCGACGATGATTATCCGTGCAAAAATTAGAATGTTACAAATGGTTAAATTTTTTGGTTTTTAATTAACATGTTTTCGTTGGTATGGCGGGATGTGAGCCGCGCCGGAGAAGTATGGCATTACGCGATCGCCTACTTCGTTTTTCATCGACTATCGATATATATTTAATGCTACTACTACTACAGCCTATTCGCGTCCCACTGCTGGGCACAGGCCTCCTCTCGTCACGAGAGGGTTTGGGCTATAGTCCCCACGCGGGCCCAGTGCGGATTGGGGACTTCACACACATCTTTGAATTACTTCGCAGATGCGTGCAGGTTTCCTCACGATGTTTTCCTTCACCGAAAAGCTCAGTGGTAAATTCAAATTGAATTTCGCACATAGAGTAATTTCAGAAGTGCGAGCCGGATTCGAACCCCCCGACCCTCTGCACGAGAGGCAGTCGAACCACTAGGCTAGCACGGCTTTTAGTACTAGGGCCACCGACATAGCCCGAAGAATTGCGAGCCTTAAGTGGCAGTGGGCGGGGCACATTGCTCGCAGGACTGATGGCCGATGGCGCCGGAAAGTTCTCGAGTGGCGTCCGCGAACCGGGAGGCGAGCTGTCGGTAGGCCTCCAACAAGATATAACAAGAGGAGCGAGCGGCGACCTCGTGAAGGTCGCGGGAAACTGGTGGAAGCAAGTAGCACAGGACCGGTCTGAGTGGCGTGCCTTGGGGGAGGTCTACGTCCAACAGTGGACGTCCTTCGGCTGAAATGATGATGATGATGAAGCTGATGTATAGCATGACACAACTTAGAAGGCGCGCGGCGAAGCACTTGAGCCGTTGACGCAGAGTCTATTATTGCTTGATCCGCGCGCCTTCTAAGTTGTGTCGTGCTATACCTACGCCAAAGAAACTTCGTTAGGCCGTTTTGACGCGTGCGTAATGAATTCGTATTTAATTTACATAACAGTCGCGTTGTCTGATAAGGGTTGCTATTCATAACACGGAAGCCGGGTCGGTTAAATAATGTAGTCGTCTTTTTAACTTTCGACCTTTCGGGGTCTTCGGTAATCTTATATAAACATTGATATTTTTAGAAGGAAGGAAAACGTCTAATATTTAATGCGGGCATAAATAGTTATTTGTGCAACAAGAGAGCAAAATTGTTTTTTGCTTCGAGTGCCATGTTTGAGTCCTGAGCTAGCGAAAGATTCTATAGTTGAATCACGAGCGTTCAGCGAGTGATTCTAGTTTAGAATCTTGAGCTAGCGAAGGACTCAAATGCACGAGAAGTAAAAGAAATTGCTCTCGAGTAGCACATACAATTTTTCACCTCAGTAGCGAGAACACATAAAAGGTACTTGCAAAGAATACCTTACATCACGAAAAATATGAAATAACATTTCTTCTTCACTCCTTTCACTCAAATTATTACTTGAATTTCATGATTTAAAAGAATTACTTTAAAGTTAATTATCGAAAATTAAGAAGAAAGACATGATTTGACATGAGACAATGGCGGCAATTTTCCACTATGTTCGGAAACTAGTACTTGATGATAAATTTCGAATTTATTCGGTAATATTTGAAAACTTTCAGTTTAATTTAAATTAAAACTTTAGTTTAAAATGATTACAAATAACATAATTACAAGAAATATAAGTCATTTGAAAATTGTAAGATTTTCAGAAGTTAAATCAACGTATAATTTTAATGTCTAAAAATACGGCGGTACTGATGCGTTGCGCGTATCCGAACGTTTCTAATTCAGTTTTTTTTTCTACGAAAACAGTTTCGCAGTAAGACTTGCCTAGTATAATTCTACCTCTTTTGTTAAAGAAATTAAAAGAAGAGAGCGGATAAAATCAAGATAGTTCGAATTATTGGTATAAGAAGTAGTTACTAGTTAGATGCCGCAGTATGAAATGACCATTCGCAGTAATGAAATAAAAAAAAGAAAAAGCGCGGAAACGATTTAAGTGTGGCTGCAAGGCTTAGGCCTTTGCCTTTGCCTCATGGGATTGTCTGATGGGATAAAAGGATTAAAAAAAAAACAAATTAAAAAAATACTTTGTCTCACTGAGTGAAACAAACACGATTTTGCTCACTAGTTTCTGACAGCAAAGTCTACTTGTTCAAGCTGCTGAGGTGAAAAAAACATTTACTTCATTATGACAACGCCCATTCGATGGTACCTGATGGACCTTCGTATGCAGAAAACATAAATAAATGAATTATATAAGAAATGGCAGAGATACGCGTCACGCTCGTGAACGGGTGCTGTCTGTGGGGTCCGGTCTGTTCATGCTTGCAAGGACGTTTAAAAATATTCATTAGCTTTAAATATATTACTAAGTCAAACATTTTAAGCGAGAGACCTCATCATGTTCTTATTGACATGTATTAATAAACTCTTTTTCACGTCTCATGCTCTTAAAATGTTACTTTAGTCTCTGCACATCGGGACTAAAGCTCTTTTTTAGTCTCTAGGGACTAAAGTAAAAATTTTTTAATTGACATTGGAAACCCGCCTAAACAGCCAACCACAGAGTTTGTGAAAGGAGGATTATTCCCATTTTCAGTGAACCTAGACAATTTCTAGGGCGTGAAAAAACGATTTAATTTCGTGAAACACGATTTAATGATTACGAATACCTATGAATCTTGTTTTATTTAAAGTGAATACATTTAATAATGCATGACCCAATTAGTTTTAAAATATTTTGAATCTGTTGGCTAAAATATCATTCAAAACGTCACGTGATAAAAAAACAGGTCAAGTGCGAGTTGGACTCGCGCACCGAGGGTTCCGTACCTACAAACTTGATGATGCAAATTTAACAATACAAACTTATTATTTGCGGTTGCTGAAGTAGACACGGCTACTGCGCCAACCGCAAATGATAAGTTTGTATTAGTAAATTGGCTTTTCTTGCACCAAAATATATAATATTTACGGTTATCAGATTTATTCCTGTACGTGTGCTGTAAGACCTTGCTTCTGGCCAAATTTCATGATTCTAGGTCATCGGGAAGTAGCCGGTTATCTACTTTGTTATAATAAATATCGTAATTTTGTATGGAACTTCGTTTTTTTTTCCTCGCATTCGAAGTGAAAAGCAGAGTGTTTAACGCGTGACTAAACAACCATAATGACACTCGAACTATAGCCACCCTCGCTCTGCTCGGGTGGCTAAACATCTCGTGTCATAATGGCTTGTTTTAGTCCCTTGATAAACAATCTACTATTTCACCCCTCCTAATCGAAAAGAAGTGTTTTGTTCCCCGTTTAGAGGGAGCAAAATGCGATTTTGCTCCCTCTTCGCTTTTTTTTATTTTTTTTTCATTTCTGCCCCGCTAACAGGGAGCAAAATACGTCTTAGCAGTGCGTTCACGGAGCTGCGGAGACTGTAAAAAGTTGCATTCAAAAGTCGCGTTTTTTGCGTATTTAGAATTTTATATATCGGCATTTTACATAAATACTTTATTACAAATACTAAAAATCCATAAATTCATAGATATATACTTACTTTTGATAAATTATTTTCTATTTTTTATTTTCAATTTGGCTGAATGGTGCAGGCCAATGCCGTAGCATTCCTCGTAAACTCGTCGTGTGATCGAATTAAAAAAAAAAACTCGAACCCGCGAATTTCGTGAGCGCTCATTTCCTTGCCGTATTATTTTACACTTAATTTCCAAAATAAAACGTACCTTATGTAGTGTTATGAATTATTTCGTAGAAAATGAATGAAATCAAAAAGTGATTTAGGTGATGCAATGTATTGGGATCAACACCTCTGAGAATTCCAAAGGAATATTAATATTATGTAAGTACGTAATATGAATTGCACTGCCTTTTTTTCATTTTATCGCAAATGTATTAAAAAACTTTTCTCAAAAATGGCCGGGAAACTCGTCATTGTCTGCTTTCTATCAGACCGCAAAGTACGTCATTGACGATTAGTCAAAAATTAAAAAAAAAACTCAACTGCATGCCCCGGAAATTTGTATGAATTTACTTCCGCGGCATGTATAAGCGCAGGGAATGTTGTATGAAATTTCATTATCGTACAGGTACTTTTTTTTTAAACTGATAAATACGCGAAGGAATTCCCAAACAGCCAAGTCTGCATGTTATGTATCTGTCAATTGACGCGAAACCAAACGTTTTTATCCGTGTCTGAAACAGCGCAATGTATTTCAGAACGGAATTTAAAAAAAGAACGATCCATAAAGAGCGGGAGTTCTTGTCTTGTATCAGATTTATTTAGCTAAATTTCATGAAAATAGTTTACTAGTTTGGTTTAAAAATTAATAAAAGGTCTTAATTTTTATAAAAAACGAGAAATCTACATGCGAGTTTTTAACTTGCCGTGTTAGTGTGTCTGTTAAAGTCAAATATCGGTGAATACGAAATAAGACTGGCGTTCCATTGGATTTGTTGTAAGTACTTGACTACCTTTGCGTGCGTGTCAATGCTGTATTATGAATACCTAATATCAAGGTTTTTTTTCATTTTTGAGAAAAGCACTATATAAGCCTCGGCACGTGAAAGGCTTTGCAGGCTTCGTACATATTAAAGGGCCTCGGCGAAGCCTCGGCCCTTTAAACCAGTACTCAGCCTGCAAAGACCTACTTTCCCGGCCGCGGCAATAATGTACTATTGTGTGATACAGTATGTGCGAAATTGTCATAAAATGTTCTTTATTTCACATTTGTTAAATTTACCTATTATTATGAACGCAACGCGTGCGAGCATGACATAATATAAATACAATATAGTTACTGATTCTTCAATATGGAAGCCATTTTCGCCTTCTACCTATGAATTTATGATAAGCGCGCGAAACACACGTTCTTTTTAACCTTGTTTGTTTCTAAATGTATTATTTTTTCGTTTTACTTAATTTAAAGACAATAATGAACGAATGATCTAATGATTTTCTCATAGGAGGGGTGAAAAGCAGAGTGTACAACACGGTAGCAAACTTATTTATGCCTTGGGTGACAAAGCTTAAATCCCTCGCTAGCTCAAGATTCCACGCTAGAATCCCTCGCTTACGCTCGGGATTCTATTCTGGAATCTTTCGCGTCGCTCTGGATTCAATCCGTCACCCGCGGTAAAATATACCTTTTTGCTCCCTAGTCATACAATCTACTATTATACATGATGTATTTCATTATTTATTGACATTTTGAGACTGTCGACATCTATGGAATTTATATTTATTTGACAATGGAGGCCATAATAATATATATATCTCTCCATGATTTTTTTTCTGGACCCTTGGACACTATACATCCCTTCAATGTAATTTTAGTACGTACCTATCATCATTTCAGCCACGTCCACTGCTGGACATAGGCAATATAATGCAAATGCAAAATTTTGTAAGTGTGTGGAAATTTTGAAAACAGGCCTTCTGCTTGAGTTTGTTGCGGCGCTTCTTCTCAAGCAATGGGTCTAGGAAGCGCTGGTAACACTGGTAAATTCTTTTTCTGACGTGTAATAGTGCCCCTGTGTGGCCAATTTGCTGAATAAATGATTGAATTTTGTTTTTTTTTAAGGAAGGCGCGTTAGCATTGCTACAAAAAGTCGCCGCGGGTGAAGGCCCAGTCAATACTGGCGAACTAGGTACTTAGGTATTATTTTTAAAGTCCTTCGCTGCGTCTGTTGGCCTTTTCGAGATTACTAAACAGATTGCTTACTTTTCATGCGTTTTTCTCAATCGACCGAGTGATGAATAAGAAATGTGTAACAATACATAGGTAATTTGTTGCTTTAGCCGGATCGGGTGGCTAGTTTTATACTTTCCTTCGCGAGGAAGGCTGGATACCATACGTCGCACACGTCTCGTGGGAAATTCAACACTACAGATAGAACTTTGATGCCGTCTTGAGTCTTTTGTGAGTCTACTTACAATTCTTTCGATTCTTGCATTGCTAAATGTGGAGTCATATTGCTCGCACAACCGACGAACAATGAGGCCGAAATAAATAGTAAGTAGGTATCTGGTTAGTGGGCTGGCAGCGCAGAGCGGGCGTCTGCGGTTTTTAAGTTTATACTGTAGAATCCTTATTTGTACACAAAACAAAGTGGTGTGTGATGATGATGACAAAAAACCGCACGGTAACTATAACACACGGCTCCGCGCCTCCGTGGAGGTGCGAATCTCACTTTTGACGTGATGACGTCTTTTAAATCGATGAACGCCGGCAGCGCGAACGAAAAAACCTGACGCAATACAACGTTACGGTGCAAGCGAGAGCGCGGAACAAGCGACAGAGAGGCATGATCGGCCTAAGCGTGACTTTATGACGTAAAATTATCGACTATATAGACAATCAATTTTTTCGTGATATTAAGATTATTTGACCCAGTATTGATAATTATCATCAGACAACGCCCCCTCCTGTGGGTCATCGTCCCCACTCCTTAATGGGGGCACATAATGGGGCCTCAGATAAGCAATGTTGTCAAAGGTCATCATTGGAAATGGGTCCTATCGTAACTAGGTTACATTATTTGTAAACAAAGTCGCGATTTCACCTACTTACATTTTTAGGGTTCCGAAGTCCACAAGGAACCCTTATAGTTTCGCCATGTCCGTCCGTCCGTCTGTCCGCACTATTGCTCGGAGATGATTAGGTCTAGAGAGCTGTAATTTGGCATGAATATGCATATTAGTTACGCTGACAAAGTGGTACAATAAAATTTTGAAATATATTTTTTTATAGGGTACCTCCCCTACTCGTAAAGTGGGGATGTATTTTTTTTTTCTTGCGTACCCCATGGTGCGGCATATCGTTGAATAGGTCTTAAAAAAATATTGTGGGTTTGTTAAAACCATTTTTTGATTAAGTGATGCGTTTGTGAAATATTAAGCTTTAAAGTGCTATTTTTTGTTAGAGTCACGTGTCCCCCCCCCCCCTGCCAGCTAAATGGTGGTATTTGGATGGCTGAAAAAAATCACGGTTGTGGCATATATAACGTAGTTGAAAGGAAAACTATCAGAGCTAAGTAGGCTGTACAAACTTACGAGTAATAGTCGACCAACTTATAATGATGATTTTTCTCGAGCGGCAGGGGCGTCGGGTGGGCACGTCATACCACAGGCTAGCTAGATGCTAATAAGTCTTAGAAAGGTACACTGGGCATCCTCAACTTCGGAACCCTATAATTTGCGCGTGGCCCGACACGCACTTGGCCGGTTTTTATCTAAACCCCTTTCTAGGCCACAATCCGTAGATACTGCGATATTTCTCATGAAAAATATTATTGAATGAAGTGTATAGGCCCATTATTATTTGGCCAAACATCCTGTCATTTTCACTTGAAATCTTTTTTCACTATTTTGTTATTTGAATTGAAGGGAGAGAGATATATACCTAGCTACAATTTTTATATTTAATAGCGTTTTTTGTTTAGACCTACATTGTAGTGAGTCAATCAATAAACAATGGAATAATTAAGTATTACTAAAATATCTTAAGTTGTGGTTTCGGGGAAGAACAAGCAAATCAAATAAAACGAGCTCAACTCCGTTGTTTCAACTGATACCAACTTAGCTTTAGCTGCGCGCGCGCCGATGACAGATCGACGATGTGGTACATGCTAGACACTTCAGCCTAGCATAGCTGATATTTTAGTAGGTTGAGTAAAGCGTTTACAACCGATTTGACGATATGTTAAATTTGGCTCAGTTGGAAGTGACCCTGCACACTGTCCCGACGGTCGCAACAAATGAATTAAATAAAAAAAAACATGAAAAATGAAATGAACAAACATTAGTTCGTGACAAACAAACAAAGAAAAGATAAAACAAAGAAAACAGAACGTGCAGAGTCACGATATGGTCCCAACTCAGCTTATGCTGGCAATGCTGGCATTATGCCAGCGCTGGTCTTCCGTTGAATATACAAGTTTGAACTCTCATATTAACGTGTCTACATTATTAAATGCATCTGTCCACCGCACGGGGAAGTACCATGGGGCGTATTCCCAGTTCTATTGTCTTCAAACTGTATAAATAGTCCAGATGTTTTTGGACCTGGCCACTTCTTTCCCAACTTACCTTAACCATACTTGGCTTGTGACCTTTGCAAAATGCGATCCATCGTATCTGTGTTTTTTGTTATCGAGATGGTGATAGCGGTTATGGGTGGTATGTATTGGAGAATTGCTCAACTGATTACATCCTGATTATCATAAAACAGGGTACTATGTCCATACCATTGCTGGACTCAGTATGTTTTAGCGATAAGTCCGCTGTATTTTCTGTGTTTTGTTTATAGTGTTTAGTAAAGAGTTTTGTTATTGTTATTACGAGAGGTACTGTAGAGTTAGTATAGCCCTCGCTATACTACTTAACTCATTAGGAGCGTAGTTTTGTAAACGTTCTAGAATTACTGATTATTTGAATATTAAAAAGAAAGCCATTCTAGAACGTCTAGTATTAGTCTGAAGCTCGTGGTAGCAACGCGCACATGTAAACGTAGGCCCCATTTTAACACGAATATAAAGTATACTTATATCTCTTTTTTATTTAACTTCAAGGAGTACCTCGCACTACCATCTGACGATCCCCCAGTTTCTTGTCACAGTACCTATGGGCTAATACTTACATAGTTCCCACGCGAGTCCAGTGTGAATTACGATCATTGGGGATTTCACACACATGTTTATGTTTGAATTAGTTACTACGCAGATGCATGCAGGTTTCCTCGCGTTGATGTACATTTAATTCAAGGTTCATTGATATTTTAAACGGCATCAGTTGCATCGATGATTCTTTCTTTCAGACACATGCGGCGTTGTTCCTATGGTGGAGTGGGCTGGCGAGGAGTCGAAGCACCAAGATCCGCTGACCAGCCCAGTGCGTCTGGTGGTGGTGCACCACACCGTGTACAAGCCCTGCGCCACAGACGATGAATGCCTTAAAGTGATAAAGGGCATTCGCCAGTACCACATGAGCAAGCTGCGATTCAATGACATTGGAGATGCGTGAGCCGTTACATTATTTTCCATTACCTAAATAAAAAAAGCCACAATTCGCGGAATTGATGGCCCATCGTACCAATAAGACCAAGACCTGCGAGCTTAACTAGCAAAAAGACCATTCTTTCGTTCAGACTTTTCGGAGACTAATTACTGGTCATTGATTGAAAAAAATCTTTTGGCTTTTACGATGCTGATTGTTGTCGGCGGTGACCATTGAACATCCGTCGTGTTGCAGGTTCCTGGTTGGTGGAAACGGAAAGGTGTACGAAGGATCCGGCTGGAAGTATGTCGGCGCTCACACAAGGCACTACAACAACCGATCTGTCGACGTCTCTTTCTTGGGAGATTTTAGGGGTAAGGTGTTTATTTCCCGACTTGCTAAAGTAATCGACACTAAAGACTTGAACTTTTTAATTAAGTAAATTAGTGCATTTTTTCAATTGAATTTATTGTTGCAGTTGTCTCCCCAACTTCGGAAGCTCTAAAAGCAGCCAAAGAGTTCCTTTTCTGTGCCGAGAAGAATGGTTATCTCGCCCAGGATTATCAGCTGGTAGGGCACCAGCAGCTGAAGAAAACGGAGAGTCCTGGCGCCATGCTGCAGCAGGAAATTGAGACCTGGCCACACTGGGCTGAAAATGTGAACTAAAACAAGATCGCGTAGTATGGTCGACCGCTCATGCCGATCCACCATATTTACTTATGTATGAGAGGGTGCAAGTGCAAATTACTAATAACTCATACAAAAATTAACAATTGATATTTTTTTGGCCTCTCACTAGCACTAGTTCAAGTACAAACTAGCTCCATAATTTGTTTTAAGCTTCACGCCCTTGTTCACAGACTGGGATGTAATTTATCTCATTAAAGACTGCCATAAATAATTATCATAATTCAAAACGGTGTGTGATTTCATTGATGAACATTACCTACGTAAATAGTGATAAATAGTGAGTAATCCACACTCATCATCATCATTTCAAAACGAGACAGAGCTCCGAAAAATACCCACTGTCAGGTAGGACTTTCTTATTCGTAATAAATCTTCATTCATATATATAATACTTAGTAAATTTTAATCCCCAATTTTCTGTTACTAAAAATTGTCTTACACTATATTATATTAAATAGGTATAGGTACCATTTTTAACGTTGGCGATGCTTTTAGAGGCTATAAGTAGAATAAACTTAAACCCTTAAAAGTTTTCGCCAAGTTGAAATAAGAGAGTTGGAATGGGTTCCAATCCAAAAGAAGCCTCAATATCAAATGGAAAGAAATCGCAGAGAGAATTCGACGCTCGTCTAGCTGTATGATCCGATAGCGAAAATACATACAGAGATAGGTATGTGTTTTCGCTATCGGACTTGGTTGCTAAGCGGCTTTCGGATTTGCCTTTTTTTTCATTCTTTATTGCAAACGTGTGCACTTTTGGAATGATACCTCAGTATTGAATATCCCTCTGTACTCTCGCCATTGAATAAATTTTCGACCTTCAAAAGTGTCTGTCTGCTATGTATTACATAATATATCCGTGTACCGGGCTACAGCTACGTATACCCGGACATCTTGCACGAGATTGGTTCAACACGTGACTTTAAAACGTGTACACGAAAACCATCACGGAAGTAGTAACTAATAACTGGAACTACCACTGTGATCAAAAATTGTGCAAGTGCGCGGAGGTGAAGCGCGTAAAAGGCTCGTATCTCTCTTTATCCAACCTCATAACGAGAAATAAAAAAAGCCTCGGATGAAATTTTGGACACTGTTGATTGTCACATCAAGAGGTCGAGCTTTTTTTTATGAAATCAATTGATACGATTGCTTCTTACTTTTTCGCTGAAATAAAAAATCTGGGTGGGTATATAAGTACCTATAGCCGCAGTTAATCATTAAATAATTATTAAAAGTTGAAAGTTCTGCAACAAAAAACGGCCAGAAAAAGTTTCTATTATAAAACTTGAACCTATTTTTGCTTCAAATTTAATATAAACGTTAAAAGACTTTTCAAGGGTCGGATTGCCAGGTTCAAAGGTATTTTTCTTTTTCTTTAAATATTTATTATATTATGTTTAATATTCTTACTCATTTTATTGCGATGCTTAACTTCTTACGTAGCTTACAATAGACAGAGTAGATTAAGAAGCTTTCAAGTAATCTTACAGTGGTAAATAGCTAAAAAGCTTTTATGAATGTACTCAGTAAATTTCTTCTTAAAGGTCTTGACTTGATAATGTCTTGAAGTCAGTGTCAATTCGACGAATATAAGAAAGAGTTTAAGAGCTCGAAGAAAAGGAGAATTTTGACTTAGTCCGCGTGGAATTAGGCAATAGCGCGGGATTTTTCTGGGATAAAAAGTAGCCTATATGTTGACCAGTGTTATAAACTACCCCGATACCAAATGTTGTTACAATCCGACCAGTAGTTTTCGAGCCCAATACTCACGTCACGTGATCAGTGGAAGCTGGTGTACGACAAAAGGATGTCAAAACCTCTAGCACAGTGTAGTATTATGGCGGTGGGTAATATCGAGTCAGAAAGCCGACGGGATCAAAAAGTTCTTGAATCTCAATGGAGAGACGACCTTCTAAAAGTCGTAGAATCCCGATGAATGCTTAAAGCAAAGAACCGGCCTAAAGAGCGAAACTTGGGGAGGCATATATCCAGTCGCAGAAATGTCCATTATGTTGAAGTGGAATCACCATTTAGAGATATTAGTTCCGTATAACCGGCTTTAGCAAATTCACGAGGATTTCCACAGGTAGCACCGCGGCGCATGTATATTATAGTAGCTGCATAAATCTTTATCTAGGATCTTTGCCAACTGTCCCCTAAAATGAATTCCCGGTGCGCAGATGCATCAACTCCACGACGAAATTCCTACCATCGTCTGGAAACTTTTGGAATCCGCCGTTACCCGAAAATGGAGAGAAACATCGTCGCCGAGAGGAATCTTTCTTTACTTTACTTTTCTTTTAATAAGCTCACTTGCTATGTCTGTACCTGCACCTACTAAGTGTGTAGCGACATTACTTTGTTTTTATATTTTGTTGTATTTTTTTTAGTTTAAAGACTTCAGGGATCTACTGAAAATCAGCGCCGAGGTGCTCCTCGGCTAAAACTGAGTGGATTCCATTTTTGAAAAACAAAATACTTGATTTAAGATCAGCCCAAATAAAAACTTTTTTTTTTAATAAATACCTATTCTATTCTATTCTATCCAACTCTTAAAATAACAGATATCCTCAGGGTATTTAAACAGCTCCGAATCTTATCTGCTTTCGGCAATAGTACTTCCAGCGTCTTCTGAGACATTCGTCGATTATCTATGAGTATAGGGTTGTACAAACTAAAAATCACTCCTTGTTCCCATGCGATAGAGTTCTTCCTCTCGGTTCATTCTATTATGCATAAGTAGATGCATGTGCGCTGGTTCGGTTGTATTGTATAAGTAAGTATTGTACTAGTAATCCGGGCTTTGCAATAAAATCATTTTATCGGAATATATCTATTCTATACCAAATTAATGCGGTAACACGTTTGTTTAGGCTTTCTTGTTTGTTTCACAAGTCTATTATTATTTTGAAGCTCCGCAGAGTTTACGACTGTTTGCAGTTAATTTTGGGAACGAAATCGGTTTACCTACCAAAGTTAGGGTATTCAAGGTCACAGAAAACGTGAGCCTATTGATTTAATAGCTGTAGATCCTATTAGGCAGGTATTATCCGTTAAAATGAAATTGAAGTCTTGAAGCCTCCGAAAAATATAAGGTTGCATTACTAAAACCATGCATGACTTCGTGAAAACATTTTTATTTTTATATTTTTGGTCCCGTAAGTAATTTTGAAGTTTCAGTTTTTTCAGAATGAGAATCGAAGCTACAATCTGAGAATCAGATCAGATGGATTTAAATTTCTTTTTTTTAATGAGTCGCGCAAGTCGCCACGTCTAACATTTCTAAGCAAGTAGGTAGGTATACAAAATAATTGTAAATTTTTGAATGAAGGTTAATCTACTCTAGTATAATAAAAATTATATAGATGTACATTTAAATATATCCCGTGTTATATTGTAGTCTTTGGGTTACCCTTTTTTTTGGCGTTGAATACTGCGTTCGAGATGATGATTAGAGGGATGTAGATGTATTGTATAGCTGTCAGTGTCAAACCGCGTAAAAAGAGAAAATGACCAGTGGCTGCTTTTTCCGACACCGTCACCTGTGCCAGTCACCAACGCCTATAGCGCCCCCAGCAGATTTTTCAATCGCGGTAACCCTTTGAATACAAATTATTCTTTATTTATTGACTCGTTTATCCCGACCCGAAAAAGCTGTGTAACACAAAATGAATAAATATGAGTTGTTTGCTTTATGCAAATTACGAGTACTTACTCCTAATGTCATTTAGGTATTGTGCATGGTTTTAATGTCCTGACATTTAAATTACAATTACATACACTTTATTTATTACTGACTCTTGAAAGAAAATGTATTCCACCAAAGGGTAAAGGCAACTTAAAACAATATGACGCCTCACGGGTATAGCCAACAAAATTGGTACTTTAGAATATGTAAATGTTACCCAATATAGCTGACTTGACTTATATTGAATTTTACTCATACAGATACTGTCAGGATGTCGAAGACACATCGGTATGGCAACAAATACACTGAACTGAACTGAAGAGCGACCGGAGCTGCATTGTGAAGAGTGGGAACGTGACTTGAGTTAGCGACTAGCGTGCAAATCACTGGATTTTTGAGGAAATTTCAAATTGAATTTATTTTTATTTTATTTTCGTTTTGATTCATACTAACATACTAATAGTAAGTAATATTAAAAATGCGAAAATAACTGTCGGTCTGTCTATTACCTCTTCACACTTAAACTGTTTGACCGATTTAGATGAAACTTGGCGTGGAGGTAGTGGGTGTCTCGGGCTACTTTTTACCGCGGAACCACGATAACCGAATTCCGGGCGAGCCAAGTCTCGGGCTCTACCTACTGTAACAAAAATTACCACTTTAAAGTGGCCACTAGCCACTGAATATTTGTCAAACGGATCCCTAAATCGAAAAATGCCTTTGCAAAACCCATTTTTCCAGTACCATATGTTGTAAAGACATATATCCACTGTCCAATTGGCATCCCGCACCAAGGGGTACGCGAGAAGAAAAACATTCTCACTTTGGGAGTAGGGGAGCTACTCTAAAAACGCTGCCCTGCTCATAAACACAGTCATGCCCCCTGCTCACATGATGCCATAATTACCAACTCGTGTTCACACACTCACGATCACACACTTTTAATCAGACACCAGTGCTCACATACCCTTGATTACACACTCGTGATAGAAACCGGTGCTCACATACTCATGACACACACTCCCTTGTTCACATACCCACAATCACACACCCTTGCTCACACACCCGCAATCACACACTCGTGCTCACACAACTACGATCACACACCCACGATTACACAGTTGTGCTCACACACCCACAATCACACAATCGTGCTCACACACCCACGATTACACAGTTGTGCTCACACACCCACAATCACACACTCGTGCTCACACACCCCTGTTCACAAACCCAAAATCACACACTCGTGCTCACATAACCTTGCTCACACACCTACAATCACATACTCGTGCTCACACAACCACGGTCACACACCCACGATACCACAGTCGTGCTCACATACCCCTGCTCACACACCCACAATCACACACTCATGTTCACACAACCACGGTCACACAGTCGTGCTCACGCACCCCTTCTCACACATCGACAATCACACACTCATGCTCACACAACCACGGTCACACAGTCATGCTCACGCACCCCTTCTTACACATCTATAATCACACACTCATGCTCACACAACCACGGTCACACAGTCATGCTCACGCACCCCTTCTCACACATCTACAATCACACACTCATGCTCACACAACCACGGTCACACAGTCGTGCTCACGCACCCCTTTTCACACATCGACAATCACACACTCGTGCTCACACAACCACGGTATCACATACCCACGGTTACACACCCACAGTCACCCACCCACGGTCACACATCCACGATCACACAGTCGTGCTCACAAACTCACAATCACACACACACGCACGTTAAACAGTTAAAAAGATTTTTTTTGCTGGAGTTTCCCTTAAACCGTTGTTGGTATTTTTTGTTTCCAGTACCAGTATTATTCCTTAATAGTTAAATATTTTAAACAAGTTCATAAAAGAAAAAAAACTTTGTATAAACAAGCTTTTATTAAAGTGCTTGTCAGGACGGATCAAACGAGTCCAAACTCGATGGGGTTGTGTCGTTTAACTACCGAGTTCCTATAGCCACCTTCCGGTTCCATCATCAGATTAGCTCCATGTCATAATAATTTTGCATTGTTGTCCGGTTTACACATGCATGCAAAATTTCAGCTCAGTCGGTAACCGGGAAGGGGATCAAATTTAACTTGCAAACAAACAAACATCGGGACAGGTGAGACTAAATAAAAGCTTGTAAAAACAATACCACCGGAGTTTCCCATAGACGTTCTTAATTTATTACGCATGCGACACTATGCGTGTGAAGACATGCTGTCCCCGCCGACATTCTTCACCCCATAAGGTCATTTACGTCACTCTTAGTACTCAAAGGTCTCCTAATTTAAATTGTCTAGGTATATGATTTTTAATGCGGTTAAGTTCATGGTCTCTAGTTCCATCACTAATGAAATAAAATCCCACCAAAAACATCGTCATGTAAAGTGAGGCCAAGACGTGTGCCTATGTATTGCTTGTACTGCAAAAAGTTCTGAGATCTGAGAGCCAAACCTGTGTCGTTCAAAAAGTCAAAATGTGTGGCTTGGCCGTTTCGTTTCTCAATTATAGGCACAAAATCAATTCAGTAGTGTATTAATTTCTGTTGATAAGCCCATTAAAGGCCCATTACGAGTTTTCACGTCACTCTTACGAAATGGCCAGAACAAAACAATACAAAACAAAATATTTATTCAGCAAATAGGCCACACCTGGGCACTTTTACACGTCACTTTTAAATGAATTTAACGGAAATGAATTTACCAGCGCTTCCTAGACCTATTGCTTGAGAAGAAGCCCCGCAACAAACTCAGCAGAAGGCCTTTTATCAAAATCTAAACCCCCAGGTCCCACGTTTTGACTTTTTGAACGACACAGCTTGGCTCTCCATAAGATCTCAGAAGTAGTGCTATTAAATATTCTGCGGTTTTGTGCAGATTTCCGAAAAATGTTTTCCTTCACCAAAAATTGATTGTCTGTAAATCCGGTTTACGGGCGATAATTTTATACGTGATAACGCCACGTAACGCTACAAGGCTAGGTAACAATACAACGCTTACTATTGCATCATGTGTTTTCGTTGGCGCAGACGGCGTTCATCAAGTTATAAGAGGTTATCACGTTACTTAAAGCTCAGTGGTAAATTCAAATTATTTTTTTCTCACCTATCCAAGAACCTAAACTCAGTTAGGTTTGAGCCAGGTTTGAAAACTCTGCGTGAGAGGCGGTAGGTCAAACCACTAGGCTACCACGGTCATTCAGATAGTGGCAATTAGGTACCTATTTACTTCTAGTCGGTGTCAGTTATCAGAACCAAGAGCATTCGTAACTAGTACAGAGAGGTAAACGAACCAACCAATCATGTTTTCAACGCGAGAGTACAAAGGCGGAATAAATTGATGCCGACAAACAAGTTGGTCACGTTGCCTGGCACGCACTCTACAATTAAGGTGTCTTGATCTTGTACGCATAATGGGAAAAATATTATTCAAAGTGTAGTAACGAACGTGTGAGCACTTGACACTCAAAATGAGTTAGTGGTAGGACCTGGTGCTGGGTCCGCCCGGGGTGGTCCGTCTTTCCCTGCCGCCAAATAGCAGTGCTCGCACTTTTGTGTTCCGATAGGGGGCTAAGGCAGCCGGTGAAATTTCTGACACAGAGACATTCCATCTTAGGCCTCAGGGTAGGCAACGCATTCGAGATCTCATGGTTTATTAATGGGGGATCATCGGATTTTGGTATCCATGAAATGAAATGGGCCGCAGTGACCACTTACCTCCCGGCTCGTGTTCTCGTCCGGACTCGGGCAATTGTATCGGGTGTTGCACAATTGAACAATAGCAATGAATTCATGCTAGTGGTACTGTTATGTACACCCCGAAATTCAGTAATAGTGTTTAAATCTTGAAAATCGGTATCATGCGGGTGCGATTTATTGATGAAATAAATGTTTTTGTATTTTTTTCAGTTTTTTTCCATTTACTTATACTTCACATGCATCCCATCACGTGATGTCCTGGCGGCCACGCCACGTTTTCAGCACTTTCTATGGAAAAAACAAAATTCAAGTTCATGCAATGAATTTCAAGTTTCATCTCAAATCAATTCTCTTCTTGAGCGCGCGAGTCCGGGATAAATACTTATGTTACGGGTGGAGGAGGTTATCCAGTTACGGGATAAAAAATGCTTACACGGATAAAACATTTTTAGGTTATCGAACCCCAAAAGGTAAAAATGGAAACCTCATACTAAAATACAAATCCTATACAAATGGACCCGATTTCATTGCTGCGAAAATTACCATTCCCCTGACATCTGAATCTATACTGGACCTAAAAAAATTAAAAAGTACGTAGGATAGTTTTTGACCTAAAAGCTTACAGGAAAACTGAAATGAAGTCCATAGTACATTATTTGGAATCTATTGTATAGAAGAGCTGGTTTGGATTGCCTGATTCATCATCTCCGAGACGAAACCGCTGAAGCTGTGTAGCTGAGGATAGAAGATGGCTCTTGCATTGTAGGTGCTCACTAAGAAGGAATTTTTCGAAATTCGTACAGTACCACAGATTTATAAATAAAAAAACCGCCTTCAAACTCCGACAGCTTTTTTTGTTTCCAAACATTACTATAGAAATACATAAGTAACTCTGAAGTCTTCGAAATTGACACCAAAATCATCTACGTGCTAGCAAATTTTGAGCAGTTCCCTCATTTTTTCATGGATTCCATCATTAGAACTGAACCAAATTAATATGGGGACCATCTTTCGAACAAAAAAAGAATCATCGAAATCGGTTCACGTTTACTATTTATTTTTGTTGAACATACATTTAAAAAAACCGACGAATTGAGAACCTCGTCCTTTTTTTGAAGTCGGTTAAATAGTTACTAACAGTACCTAAGGGTCAGATAGTAATAAAACTAAAACTAATCAATAAATAAACTTTCTAAATGCACATTGGTTTTATTTTAACAAGAACATACAATCGCGCTATATGATGCAACAGAGTCCAAATTTTCAGCATATGATGTCATTGGAGTAATACCTATGAAAGTCCCTGCAAGAGGCCTTAAATACCTTTTATTTGAATTAGCATGGAATTACGAGGCGAGGCGGTCGGTGCCGATGCGGGTTGAAACAATGAGCTGTGACCCTAAGACAAACCCCGTCACGTCCCACATTAACTCTAGGGGGAATTCATATACGTAAATAATATAGACCCGGTCTAACGTACACGTAATATGTCCCCACTTCCACGGTGTCCAATCCAAAGTTCTGTCACCGAGCGTGCGTGACAATAAGCGTTTAAAAAAAAAATCGAAACCGTTTCTCAGTATCTAAAAACTCGTCTCGTTGTTGAAAAAATGTGACCCAGCTTTAGTGTCACGATATAAGTTTAACTTTGGATTGGACACCAATGAAGTGGGGAAACATGACATGTATCTACGTTAGGCCGGGTCCATACGAAGTATTATTTATGTCTATGGGGGAATTATATTACACAAAAAGGTCCCGATGGGTCGTGCGTGGGTATCCGTCGGATTCAACCACAAATTTAAAGATAAGATAAGATGTCCTAAGTCGGCAATCTTTACATTGTATTATTAGGTAGGTAAAATAACTTCTTTTGCACTTATCCTTTCTTATCTTTTACCCGACTGCGCACTGCAAACGAGGGTGATGTGTTTACCTTTCTTTGCATGAATGTATGTACAGTCAAGGGCATTAATATGTGTACACTTTTGCATTCTGTTCCGTTGTGTTAAGGTCCAAAGGTGTATACATATTAATGTCCTTGACTGTATATATGTAATTATGTATGTATGTATGTTTGCTTTTTCCTTTGTACCACTCTAGAGATCAAACGGGTACGTTGATATAAATCAATCATACGTCAATTCATTCGTTTTGATCCTGCGAGTGCCACTGAATACATGATATTACTCAAAATTCAAAATGGCAGCCGCCGCGCAATATTGTAGGCGCCGTATTGTTTTTTTGAGTTAAAAGAACATTTAAGGTTTTATTTATAACGATTTTAAGTTGGCTTACCAACAATTTTCGCTTAAATATCCAAATCTGTATACTTATAACTTGAACTATTAAAAAGTGTAAAATAAAATAATTATAAAACATGAAACCCGACTGCGTAAAATAAAAAAAATACAAAAACAACAGTAATTGGTATAGCTGCTGAGAACATAACGCCTATCGATCTGTATAGCCGGGACCCATATGTAAATGGGCTACTAATGGGTAAAAATCTTTCTACTTAATATGTCCCGACTGTAGAAATTGAGGCGTTACGTTCTGAGCGGCGGCCGACTAGTTTTGTTTTTCTTTTTTTTTTCTTTGACGCAGTCGGGTTTTTTGTTTATTATTGACCCTTACTGTACGAATTTCTGAAAATTCCTCATTAGTGAGCACCTACAATGCAAGACCCATCTTCTATCCAGATTTCAGCAACACAGCTTCAGCAGCGGTTCTGTCTCGGAGATGATGAATCAGGCAATCCGGACAAGCTTTTTTAGGTAGGTATTATAGATCTCAAATAATGTATAGATACAATAGACTACATATAGTCCTGTAATTTTTAGGTCAAGAACTAGGTAGGTATCCTCCGTACTTTTTCCAAAACTTAGATCCATTAGTTTCGGAGATCAGGGGAATGGTCATTTTTCCCATATTTTCTTTAATAACTCGAAAACTACATACACTCTACAGCAATGAAATCGAGTCACTATGTATAGGATTTTCCATGCAAAGTTACCCGATTTCATTGTTGTTTAGTGTGTTTACGATAAACATTATAAAAAAAATATTTGAGACCCTCATAAGAAAAGAAGTACTTTCATTTGATATGTCACACGATAGGTAGGTATGGTTAGAAAAACTTATTTTATTTCCTATTTACCGCCCAAAAGTAGGATCCTTGTACAAAATTCATTTATTAACGTTACATATCCGCCTTTGGGTCACAATCTTACATATTCGTACCAAATTTCAATCATGGTCCAGTAGGTTCGGGGAAATTTTGCCGTTGCCGTCCGAAGGACAGGCACATGAGTAAGTTGTATACGGATTCCACTTTTACTTTTTTCGGAACCCTAAAAATGTTTTTATCCATATGTATTTTTTATATCCCGTAACTGAATAACCCCTCTATTCATAACATAAGTATTTATCCCAGACTCGCGCGCTCAAGAAGAGAATTGGCTATCGGTGAAAAATGACAATATGCTCGATTTTTTTTTATGGATAGGAATAACCTTCCGTATCAAGAGAAAACAATCTCGGAATTTTCCGTGCCGTCGATTTCGCGTAAAAAAAGAAATTGATTTTGTGTTATGACGATTGAAATAAAGGTGTTTCCTTGGTCCAAGTATGCAGCACTACTTCTTGAAAAAATCAATAATGTCAATAGTGTCAACACTTTTTTTTCTCTTGATACGGAAAATTATTCCTATCCTTAAAAAAAATCGAGCACATTGTAATTTTTCACCCATAGCCAATTGGCTTGAGATAAAACTGAATATTCAGTTTTGTTATGTACGACCTTGAATTTAGTTAAACATTTCTCCGTAGAAAGGTGCTGGTGCTAAAAACGTGTCCTGAACGCCAGGACGGGTGAAGATAAATGAAAATAAAAAATGCAAAAATATGTATTTCATCAATAAGTAATACAAGCTCACAGCAAATACAATTTGCAGCATATTACTGAATTTTGGGGTGTAACAATTTCATTAACATGAATACGGGCGTGTACAACACCCTATACAGTTGCCCGAGTCCGGAAGAGAACACGAGTGGGCTCCAGTACACGAGCCTGTGCCTCTGCCGCTCAGGGCGCCTCTGCATGAACCGGGTCCAGTACACGATCCCGTGCCTCCACCACTTTGGGGTCCTCGACATGAATTGTCTCCAATACACGATCCTATACCCAATCCGGAACTCGGGCCTGCACAGGAATTGGCTGCAGTACACGTTCCTATCCCCGATCCCGACAGCGGTCCTGAACAGGATTTGGGTCCACCACACGCTCCTATCCCCGATCCCGACAGCGATCCAGCGCATGCACCGGGTCCGGTGCACGAGCCTGGACCTGCACAGGACGCTAGACTTGCGAGGCACACACACCCTAACAACACTAGAGACAACATTGTAATGACAATTTTAGACGACGGGTTTAGTTCCGTTTTAGTTTTCGTCCTCAAGATAACCTTATTAACAGGTATGGTTAGTTTGATTATAATCAAAAAGTTCCAAGTGAAGATAACCGGCCAAGTACGAGTCGGACTCGCGCACGAAAGGTTCCGTACCATTATCTATAAAAATGGCAAAAAAATCATGTCTATGTACGGGAGCCCTCTTAAATATTGATTTTATTCTGTTTTCTATTATTTGTTGTTATAGCGGCCACGAAAATATATCATCCGTGAAAATTTCAACTGTCTGTCTATCACGGTTCATGAGATACAGCCTGGCCTTAAATATTTAAAATGACATCGATATAAGTAAAACATTTGTACCTAATCATAGAATTATCATCTATATGACCTATGTCCAGCAGTGAACAGCAATAGGTTGATGATGATGATGATGATAGAATATCACAAATATCACTGATTGTGGGATATGTGTTATTGTGACGTATTTCTACGTTATATGGTTATCACTATAAGGTTCCGCCAAAATTCATTCAACAGCTTTTGACTGGAAGAGCAACAAACATCCGTCCTAACATCCTCAAACCGATTTAGATTTAGATATCATTTATTTTGATTGCTAAGTTAAAACAGCAGCAGAGATTTAGAAAATAATATGAAGATAGGAGAATCTAGTTGATATTTCATACAAATAATAAATACTGAATTTGGCTGATGTCAGGAAAACATTTTCCAAACATACCAAGTTTGGGCTCCTCCAGATACGATACCGCTGAATTTTTTTTTTGTAAAATATACCGCAAATGGTATGTACCTAATATCCTCATGTCTAGCCCCAAGAAAGCAGTTTTAATAGTACATTATTGCAGAGGCCGCCAAGTAGCGCAATGCCGGACGAGTCAGTTAGAAGGCTGAGCGAAGCGAAGCCTTCTATTAGTACGAGTCCGGCAATCGCAATTGCGGCCGAGGTATAATGCTTTTCTCAAACAGCGAGGAAATACGTAAGGTCAGTCGGGGCAAGTGCGCCAGGATGGGGTTAGTGCGCCTAACATAAATATATCGAAACCTATAAATATTACTCAACTAGTAGTTGGCTGTTTACAAGGCATAGGGGCGAAATAAATTTAGGCGCACTTACCCCACATCAATATTTACTACTTCCATGATCGTGGATGATTTGGCCATGGAAGTTGTACTTATTACCTCCATGGATTCGTCAGTTTCGGGGCAAGTGCGCCAGGATGAGGTAAGTGCGCCTAACATAAATATATCGAAACCTATAAATATTACTCAATTAGTAGTTGGCTGTTTACAAGGCATAGGGGCGAAATAAATTTAGCCGCACTTACCCCACATCAGTATTTACAACTTCCATGATCGTGGATGATTTGGCCATGGAAGTTGTACTTATTACCTCCATGGATTTTTCAGTTTCGGGGCAAGTGCGCCAGGATGGGGTAAGTGCGCCTAACATAAATATATCGAAACCTATAAATATTACTCAACTAGTAGTTGGCTGTTTACAAGGCATAGGGGCGAAATAAATTTAGGCGCACTTGCCCCACATCAGTATTTACTACTGCCATGATCGTGGATGATTTGGCCATGGAAGTTGTACTTATTACCTCCATGGATTTGTCAGTTTCTAGAGGTGTCTCAAATAGCAAGCGAATTAAAAAAAACACACACGACAATAATGTTTTTCCTGGCCAAGGCCGGCAATGGACAGCCTCGCGTCTTCTTTTTTTGAAAGTAACACGAACATTTCCGAGCATGGTTGAGAAAAAATATTTACTTCTCGTATTTTATTTTTCATTATGGCCAATTTAATACAAAGTGATTGAACGGAAAAAAGTGACTGAAATGTAATGATTTAATACGTTTTTAGAACCGGCTCAGAAAGACGTTTCATTTGATACCAGACACGATAGGTTTAATTTTTTTTTATAAAATAAGATTACGACGTAACTTATGTCTATTATTTAAATTTGAGTCAAATTGATTAAATAAAGATCAATCGTATCGATTTTCATGTTTTCCATTCCATTTGCAGCAGATTACTGAATTTCGGGGAGTGCCAGTAACAATTGTAGCGGGTACAATAACAAACCACTTCAGTTGTTACGCATAACCTTGAATTAATTTATCATTTTTGCACTTGGCACTTTTTAATTATTATCAAAATAAGCTTACCTATTTATTGGTTAGGTTATCTTAAGGACAAAAACGACAACGGAACTAACCCGTCGTCTAAAATTGGCATTACAATGTTGTCTCTAGTGTTGTTAGGGTGTGTGTGCCTCGCAAGTCTAGCGTCCTGTGCAGCTCCAGGCGCGTGCACTGGACCCGGTGCGTGCGCTGGGTCGGGGTCGGGATGGGGGATAGGATCGTGTACTGGACCCAGTTCATGTGCAGGACGCAACAGTGGCGGAGGCATCGGTTCGTGTAGTGGACCCGTTTCTTGCAGAGGAGACCGAAGCGGCAGAGGCACTGGTTCCTGCACTGGACCCGGCGCATGTGCTCGTCCGGACTCGGGCAATTGTATCGGGTGCTGTACACTGCCAAATTCATGTTCGTAGTCTGTTACACCGCGAAATTCAGTAATATGCTGCAAATAGTGTTAAAAGCATGTAAATAGATATCATTCGGGTGTGATTTATTGACGAAATAAATGTTTTTCAAATTTTTATTAATTTCTTTCCATTTACTTATCTTTCACACTCATCCCATCGCGTGCTGTCCTGACGCCGTGGCCGTCACGTTTTCAGCGCCACCACTTTCTACAGAAAAAACGTTGGACTAAACCAATTCTCTTGTTAAATACTGTAACGGGTGGAGGGGGTTATCCAGTAACGGGATAGAAATGTTTACATGCCTAAACACATTTTTAGGGTTCCGAATCTCAAAAGGTAAAAGTGGAAACCTCGTGTGTCTGTCTTTCCGTCTGTCACAGCAAAATTTGTCGGAAACTACTGGACCGTGATTGAAATTTGCTACGAATATGTAAGTCAGTGACCCAAAGATGGACATGTAACGTAAATAAATGAAATTTAAACAAGGATCCTACATATTTTTGGGCGGTAAATTGGAAAAAATAAAAACGAAGTGTTTCAAACTATATACCGATCGTGTGACATATCAAAATGAAAGTACTTCTTTTCTTAATATGATTGTCTATATTTTTTTATAACTTTTATCGTTAATACACTCAACAGCAATGAAATCGGGTCACTTTGTACGGAAAATCGTATAGGTACAAAGTGACCCGATTTCATTGCTGTACAGTGTAGTTTTCGAGTTATTTAAAAAAATAGGCCAAAAATTACCATTCTCCATGACCTCCGGAACTACTGGACCTAAAAGTTTTGTAAAAATTACGGAGGTTAGGTAGTTCTTAACCTTAAGTTTACAGGAAAACATATATATATTATACCTGATGGTAAGTGGTCACTGCGGCCCATGGACACCGAAATCCTATGATCCCCCATCAAGAAACCATAAGACCTCGAATGCGTTGTTCATGTCTGAGGTCTAAGATGGAATGCCTTTGTGCCAGATATGTCACCGGCTGCCTTAACCCCCTACCGGAACACAACAGTGCGAGCACTGCTATTACATTACGTAAGTACATTACCTATATGGAATCTATTATTTATTTTAAAAAGCTTGTCTAGATTGTCTGATTCATCATCTCCGAGAGGAAACCGCTGAAGCTGTGTAGCTGAAATTTGGATAGAAGATGGGTCTTGCATTGTCGGTGCTCAATAAGAAGGATTTTTTAGAAATTCGTATAGCAAGGGTCGTTGGCGTTTAATTAGGTTCTTAGCGGCTACCAATTAGTTTTGTATTTATATTGATTTTATTTTACGTAGCCGAGTTTCTTGTTTTTTAAACAACTTTTTATTTTACTCATTCTAGTTCAAGACATAAGTACAGATTTAGATATTAAAGCAAAAAATCATAATCATTTCAGCCGAAAGACGTCCACTGCTGGACATAGGCCTCCCCCAAGGCTCGCCACTCCGACCGGTCCTGTGCTACTTGCTTCCACCGGTTTCCCGCGACCTTCACGAGGTCGTCACTCCATCTTGTTGGAGGCCTACCGACAGCTCGTCTACCGGTTCGCGGACGCCACTCCAGGAATTTCTGTCCCCATCGGCCATCAGTCCTGCGAGCAATGTGCCTCGCCCACTGCCACTTAAGGTTCGCAATTCTTCGGGCTATGGCGGTGACCCCAGTTCTACTGCGGATATCCTCATCAAGCAAAAAATGTTAGTACTTAATCCAACTCTAAATCGTTATAAAATCTAAACCAATATTTTAACATTTTTAACTGAATTATGCTTCAACAAACCTATTCAAATAAATACCTATTTAACGATACCCGACATGCTATAGTTGGTCGACTTTAATTATTTAGGGTTCCGTACCCAAAGGGTAAACCGGGACCCAATAATAAAAAATAAACATAATAAAATTAATATTTAAGGGGGCTCCCGTACAACAGACATGTTTTTCTCTGCCGTTTTTATAGATAAAATTACCGAATCCTTCGTTCGCGAGTCCAACTCGCACTTGGCCAGTTTTTATTTTTTTACAATATGACGTCTGGTGGCAGTGGTGGCTGCCATTTTGAATAATAAATTTTACTTGAAAATCCATTGAGTAAGTAGGTTGTCTTTGTTTGAGCTTACCGACAACAGACGAACATCGACAAACGCGACCGGGGACTCTGTATTTCAAAAGTTAAAATTTTGGTACACGCTTTTATTGCTGACTGTACTTTTCTTTGTAAATCCTTCATCTACTCTTTAAGATGAATCAAACGAGCCCAAATTGGATGGGTGTATGTAGTTTTATTACGGAGTTCTTATGACCATCTTCCAGCTCCATCATCAGATCAGCTCCACGTCATCATAATATTGCATTGTCACGCGATTTATATATTCGTGCAAAATTTCAGCTCAATCGGAAATCGGAAAGTGGGTCAAATTTAACTAGCAAGATTCCATTACATAGTTATATACAGGCCGATCTAATAAAAGCGTGTTAATAATGTATGTAATGCACTCAAAAAACCATAATCTCCTTTAGGATCTTTACATTGTTCTCTAATAGAAGAGAAATTTAATGTTATGAGGTTTCGGAGTCCTACAAAAAGTTAAATATTTCTATAACATCCTTGTAATTTTGCTTTACTATTTTCACAGGCGCAAAGTAATGGAAAATAATTAGGTAGATACCTACACTACTTGCGGCACCTACATCTGCGCATACTTTACATTATGTTCTACATCTTTTGTGTGACCAAATCCCTGTTATTTCTAGAATTGACATACCTTCTGTTAGGCATGTTCATCATCATCTTGTCAACCGAAAGACGTCCACTGCTGGACATAGGCCTCCCCTAAGGCTCCCCACTCTGACCGGTATTGTACCACTCGCATCCACCGTATTCCCGCGACATTTACTTATCATCTTCATATGCCACCAGTCTTACGAGCAATGTGCCCCGCCCACATCTCCGATCTATGTGTCATCACTGGTCAAACTTCTGGTTTTTAGGGTTCCGAAGTCCACAAGGAACCCTTATAGTTTCGCCATGTCCGTCCGTCCGTCCGTCTGTCCGCACTATTGCTCGGAGATGCTTAGGTCTAGAGAGCTGTAATTTGGCATGAATATGCATATTAGTTACGCTGACAAAGTGGTACAATAAAATTTTGATATATATTTTTATAGGGTACCTCCCCTACTCGTAAAGTGGGGATGTAATTTTTTTTTCTTGCGTACCCCATGGTGCGGCATATCGTTGAATAGGTCTTAAAAAAATATTGTGGGTTTGTTATAACCATTTTTTGATTAAGTGATGCGTTCGTCAAATATTAAGCTTTAAAGTGCTATTTTTTGTTAGAGTCACGTGTCCCCCCCCCCTGCCAGCTAAATGGTGGTATTTGGATGGCTGAAAAAAATTACGGTTGTGGCATATATAACGTAGTTGAAAGGAAAACTATCAGAGCTAAGTAGGCTGTACAAACTTACGAGTAATAGTCGACCAACTTATAATGATGATTTTTCTCGAGCGGCAGGGGCGTCGGGCGGGCACGTCATACCACAGGCTAGCTAGATGCTAATAAGTCTTAGAAAGGTACTGTGGGCATCCTCAACTTCGGAACCCTATAATTTGCGCGTGGCCCGACACGCACTTGGCCGGTTTTTACTTTTCTGGCTGCAGTATCTAAGGCGCGGTTAGTTATTATTTTTTACCAAATCGTCTGTCTGTTGTCGTTTAGTCGCTTTTTATGTTACGCTCTTTTAATCTAAAGTGAACTTGTTATCGACTCTGCACGTTGTCCGAGTTTAAAGGCGGTTTTCAAACAGAAGTGTTCATTAAAATCAATATGTTACGTTACATTATCTTCTTCCACGTTTGTAATAAAAAAATTGAAATCTGGATTACAAGGGTAGTAACCCAGTTGGCGCAGGAAAAGGAATAACAAACATCAATTAATCCACACGGACAAACTCTCTAAACTTTCCCGAGCATTTTAATTTCTTGAAATTATGTAACTTAAAGGCCAATGTAATAATTTCATTATGACATCCCCGTTCATCACTTTTGTATCTGAATCCTTGTAAGACTTTTCTTTTTTGCAACTTCAAGTAAACAATAACTTTCAATGGCAGCAAATTGTGTTTTTTCACAAAGTACGTATCGGTTCGCCGAGTTTCGGCTCGTTCCCTAACAACTCTGACAACATTTATACTCGTTCAACGCCTCTAATGGTACTTTAACAATTTAAGGCATTCACTGCCACTTCTGTTTTACGAACTTTCGCCAGGTGCCACATCTGTCATTAAGGGAACATTGCAACGTGTGCGTTCAAGGCACTGCGGGAAAGTCAGCAAAACGCACACATGCGTCGATGGCAGTGAATGCGTTAACAATCCTTAAAGTATACCCCTATGTCACTAATATGTGACATATGTCCGTCCCTGTGGAGAAACTATAACAGCGACATCGTATCATTCTAAAATTAGAGTTTCACAATAGGCTTACATACGTGTCTGGAATCTGGAATGCCTCGTTTTTAAAGTAGGCAGGTCTCCAAGAATTTTATCGTAGTGTAATATAGTGTAAGTGTTTGAGTTATTTTTTATCTTAGTACTTACTAATCTTTATTTCATGCAAATGAAGTCACGGGTGTACAAGTGGTAATTATAAAATGACTAGCTTCTGCCCGCGACTTCGCCCGCGTGGAATTCGGTTACCGTGTTCCCACAGGAACTATGCGTTTTTCCGGGAAAAAAGTAGCCTATATCCTTTCCTGTGACCCCAACTATCCCCATGCCAAATTTAATCTCAATCGGTCCAGCGGTTGGAGCGTGAAGAAGTTACAGACAGACAGACAGACAGAGTTACTTTCGCATTTATAATATTAGTATGGATATCCGGACAAGGCACTCAGGGACTTAGCCTAAAAAAATAATGAGTCATTAGGTGACTTTGATAGCGCTTTTAGCTTACTACGCGAATTGAGATGTAGTAGGGCGGCACTTAACCAACTCAAGAAATTAGGCAAGTTAAGAAACATCCTGATAACTTTATAACGTTAAAAGGAGACAGGTAAAAAAATAAATCCTGTAGTCAAATGGATGACAAGTTAAGCCAGGGTAACCTTTACCTATCATCATTTATTTCGCAAAGCCTACTCTAATCTGACATTAATTGACTAAGTTTTCAACCACAATTGAGCTTTACGACCTCTTGATATCAAGTTGCTCAGGAACTTTCCAAAAGTTCAACACTACCCATTTTAAAGTATAGGTAGGTACTCAATAGAACAAAACAAGTCCTTATCGTTTTGAAAATAGAATACGGACGGACAGAAAAAACTACTTTTCGCATTTATAATATTACTAGATTCTGCCTGCGACTTCGTCCGCGTGGAATTCGGTTATAGCGTTCCCGCGAGAATTTAGTGTTACCCTATAACAAATTATATACTAAAAACCTTTCTTTTGAATCACCCTATCTATTAAAAAAAACCGCATCAAAATCCATTGCGCAGTTTTAAAGATATAAGCATACACAGTCACAGACAGCACTACAGCAGGAAGCGACTTTGTTTTCTACTATGGAGGCGTTTTGTGGACATAGGAACTTGGCATTAGTATGGATATCATAGGTACCAAAGGTTATCAATCCTTCGATACTCGGGAAATGATATGGGGAAGTACCTCGTCAATGCAGGAACCAAATAAAAAAGAGAATTATGACAACATACTTACCCGAAACGGCATGTAACGGTAACCAGTATCAGGGAGATCCCCGCGTGCTCCAAGTAACTACGTGGGTGCATATTGATAACCCGGGCCGTGATTGTGAGGTTGATAAACTGTTTAGATGAACTGGTTGTTACGTTGAACGTGACTTATAATTATTCGCTTTTATAAGTTTAAAAAGGTATAGGTATATATGTCGGAGAACGGCACTGAGCATCAGGTATTTCCTTGTCTGTGGGCATTTCGGATATAGGTATTCAGCTACTGGGTTCCTCGAGATTATAAGAATAGTCCAATGTTACGATCTTCAGTAGTTTAATTACACTAATTACAATCACCATTAAGAGCCACTGTCTTCAATAGGTAGTCCAATAATAATCAATCCAACAATAACTAATAACAATAATCAAGTCGTAGGCGTCCGCGCACGACGCGCACGGCGCGAGGAAACCTGCACGCATCTGGGAAGTAATTCAAAGATGTGTGTGAAGTCCCCAATCCGCACTGGGCCCGCGTGGGGACTATAGCCCAACCCTCTCGTGATGAGAGGAGGCCTGTGCCCAGCAGTGGGACGCAAATAGGCTGTAGTACTAGGCGTCCGCGCACGACGCACAGTGGTCCCAAATCGCCAAAAGCCGGCCAAAAGTCGTTTTTTTTTTTCTAATGACTTTCAATGGTTGGAATAGTTGTAGTGGTACCTCTAGTATGTATTATGACCGTTAGGAAAAGGGGAGTCCTTTTCCATCAAGCTGAAGTCGTGCTTTAAGAGTCCCCTGTACGCACGGCGTTTCTCGACTTTTCATACAAACATACATATTTTCGCTTTTATTCCCAAATTACTAAACAGATTGACTCGAAACTTGGTACACATAACAAAATCATTATTGTGAGTGTCCGAAATTAGTAAATATCGTTGTAAAATAAAACACAATTAAATTACAGCCCAAAAACTGAATTTTGAAGTTTGTATGGAGGAAAGTAAAATGGTCCTAGTTTCTTTGTTATTCAATTTATTACAATCATATTACTAGCTTCTGCCCGCGACTTTAGTTAGAACGTTCCCGCAAGAACTATTCGTTTCCCGAGATAAAAAGTAGTCTACATTCTCCTGCGTAGTGTTAACTGTATTCGTATCATACATACAAATCGGTCCATCGGCTCAGCCGTGAAATAGTAACAGACACAGACGGAGTTACTTTCTCTATAATATTATCCAATACGTATGGATTTGTACCTATAGAAAAAATATCAAACGTTACTTAAGTTCGAAATGTAAACTCGATCAGCGTAAATGAAAAGGTTTCGTGAATCGTCCCGCTGTATGAGACCGCACGCTCCGGTTCAATTTAGGCGGCAAACAAATGCTACTCGTTGTTCGTTTACCGTAGGATTAATTTGACTGACCTCGACCACTTTTGAGGACTTGAAATGGCGATCGCAATGAATAAAGTTTACTGAATGTCTTCTGATATACAATTGAATAGATTTGACTTTTAATTATTCGTTAATACTGCCTCAACTTGAAGGTTAATTTAATGGTAACTACTAAAACATCCATACTAGGTAGGTATGTCTGCCTTTCAGTTAGTCTATCTGTAACGTTTTCACGCTTTAACCGCTGGATCGATTTGAATAAAATTTGGATACTTTACTTTACTTTGAATAAATGTGGACGTACTCTGTTTTTATTTCAAAACTTCTCTTAAATAAGTAGTTGAGGGACGTGCATTCACATTTTTAATTAGATTTACAAACAACATCATTTTTGTGTACTTTGGCTATAATGGCTTTACCTATAACCCCGAGAATTTGGGTCTGACGACACAGACTTAGTGTTTAGAATTAAGTTGTATATATTATGTATTTTAGTCTGTAAGGTATTTGTCTATGGGCCTTGTTGCCTAATAATAAAGGAATTATTATTATAAAAATCAAAACCTGAAAAGTTCTCCAGAGGCATGTTTTATTGCACTTAAATTTAATTAGATGCCCCAAAATTAAAATTAAAAAGTTTTATCCCAAAGATTTGTGAACCAGAAAAGCAATTTGTAGCATCTCCTTGAAGTTTTATACGAGCCGAGTCGAGTGCTACTTAATCCACGAGCTCAGGAACTGCTCCAATTTTGTGTCAAATTACTTTGGAACTTTAAAACTGTTGAAAAAAAATAACAATAGCTTACGTAACTGCTACATAATAAACGGCCTAAAAAAGCCTATTTATATAGGTAGCACACACAATTTTCATCATCATCATCATCATCATCATCATCATCATCATCATCATCATCATCAACAACATCATCATCATCATCATCATCATCATCATCATCATCATCATCATCATCATCATCACCATCATCATCATCATCATCAACATCAACCTATTGAAGTCCACTGCTTGACATGGGTCTCTCTCACAAAGCACGCCAATGACAACGGTCCTCGGCAACTCGCATCCAGTTCCTGCCGGCGATATCTTGCGAATTTTGAATTGTGGAGGGGCGGGACTTCCTATAGTAGATTATCACTACCCAAATTGACCGCGTAGCTGTCGGTAGACCAACAAGTTGAAGTGAGAATCTAATGAGGCCGCAGTTTGAGAGAATCATGTCCAGCAGTGGACGTTCTTCGGTTGAACGACGCAGTATTAAAGAGCAAATTAACGGGTCCGGTGCATAGTCACTATAACCACAGCCACAATTAGACCGTACCACAGAATATTTTATTAAATATTCAGGCGAGTGATTCCGTGGCCATTCTGTATGTATTGGACTACATACAGAATGGCCACGGAATCACTCGTCTGAATCCAGCCGGTGCGCAACTCGCGCCCAACTCGCCCTTACCGTCATTTGTTTCATCCGGAGATGGAGAGTGAATCGTTGGCCTGCGTAGTTGTACACACACATTTACAAGTGTACAGACGTCCTAGCACGCAAACATTGACCGATCATTCCAATTGTGTTCAAAATCGTGCTTTTATAGGTCACCGCCGATCAACAAGTTGAAGTGACAATCTAGTGAAGGTCGCAGTTTGAGAGTACCATGTCCATCAGTGGACATTCTTCGGTTGAATACATACAGTATTAAAAAGCAAGTCAACGGGTCCGGTGCATCGAATAACTAACCACAACCACATTTAGACCGTATTACTTAGTCGCTTTTACACATTATGGAGATGAGAATGACGTAGCGAGGATCTCGTACTGTTTATTTATATACATTTATCAGCCAGTCTATAGGTTATTTGTTTTCGCACTCGGGCGCGGGTGGGTGAGTCTCGGACCGCGAAGTTAAAGCGAAAATGATTCATAAATTATTGTTCCTTGTTATTCTGGCTGTTGTTCCGAAGTTTGCGCTCTCGGGTAAGTGTTCTTTACGCTAATTTGATATAGTATAACGTGAGTTTAACAATAGGTATCAGTTCTAGGAAGTTGTAAAGGTTTAATTTTTGCAATCTGAATAGCTGAGAGGGAAAATATTTTGCATAGTGCTAAGTTCTGGGTTTGATTTGAATCCTTAATTGACAGAGTTCGATGTGGCAAATCAATATTAAGTAACTGTTCTTAAAGGACAAGTGATATTTGTTTCACAAATAAATCAACGAATCTAAATCTTTTACGTAAATAGGGATGACGACACCTTTTTTTTCTTAGTCTATCAGGAAGATTATTGAAAAGTATTGGACACGTATTTTTTCTTTTTTCACGTAATCAAACTTATACGAAGATATTTTGAGTTGAAATGTCGCGTGACGTCACGGTTAGGTACGATTTATACCTAACGGTGACGTAGTTAGCCCCCATTCTCCAACTTTAATGCGTTTAACTGACTAAGTTCTTTGTTAATTTGATAAAACAAAAAATACGTGTCTAATATTTTTTTATTACCTGACTGACGGACTAATTAGATTTTCGATTTCTTCACCCTGTCGTCATCCCTATTATGGGTCATAAGGGCATTAAGGTTTGTATTTTATTTTGTACCAAATGTAGTTTCTGGCATGCCAAGATTAATAACAAAAATACGCAATACGTGTTTTTTTAACAAAAGCGTTTTTTTTTTAATGAATATAAGCAAGCATTTGACCACGATCTCACCTAATGGTAAGTGACGATGCGGTCGAAGGTGATACATGCTTACTTAGATAGTACTTGGCACTCTCGACTTGAAAAGATCCAAGTTATAACTATCGGGGAAGAGACCGGCCGGTAGAGAATTCCACTCCTTCGCTGTTCGCATGATGAAGCATGAATCGAAGCGCTTCATGCGCGCTGGAGGAATATTTACTAATGTTCGGAACCCGTGACTGGCTTTCAACTGTCAAACTTAAAGACTGACGCTTTTCCTAAATACGAGCAAACGAGGGAATGCATTACTAAACGTAATCATAAACTTCAACACAAAAAAAAAAACAACCTGTGAGCTTCTTGGCCAGGAAAACCATCTCGGTCTCGGATTAATAGACAATTTAATTAGTGCTTATTATAATTTGCAATTTTTTTTTATTGAAGTAGGTACCAATAAATAATGAAATACATCATATATAAAAGAGTTCATTAATACACGTCAATAAGAACATCATGAGGTCTCTTGCTTAAAATGTTTGACTTAGTAATATATTTAAAGCTAATGATTATTTTAAACGTCCTTGCAAGCATGAACCAGACCGGACCCCGTTAAGTATAACAACATAAAGAATTGAAAGTAAGTTCTGTAGATGGATCTACTTTCAATTCTTACGTTGTTATATGTATTCCTTTTATATGTTGTTATATTTTTCAATAGTCATATTTTGTACTTTTTGTACAAACTTGACCCTTTTAGTAGTTAACGGAATGGATCTCGCACCCAATTACACTTCGCTAACTTCAACAACTTACAAGTTAAGGTTGTCTAACTTAATGTAACTTCTCAAGTAACACTTGTAGCTCTTCACTTGATCTTGAAATCTGTATTCTTAGGCTTATGTTTTATCGCGTCGTATTTCCGTAACCAGTTTTCCACGATGCTGCCTGCTGAATGTTTTATTTCACTATCTAAGCTGCAATACCTATATGGCGAGATCTACTACTACTACTACAGCCTATCTGCATCCCACTGCTGGGCACAGGCCTCCTCTCATCACGAGAGGGTTTGGGCTATAGTCCCCACGCGGGCCCAGTGCGGATTGGGGACTTCACACACATCTTTGAATTACTTCGCAGATGCGTGTGGGTTTCCTCACGATGTTTTCCTTCACCGAAAAGCTCAGTGGTAAATTCAAATTGAATTTCGCACATAAGTAAACTTAGAGGTGCGAGCCGGAATCGAACCCCCGACCCTCGGCATGAGAGGCGGTAGATCAAACCACTAGGCCACCACGGCTTATGGCGAGATCTGCTAAGATCGAATGCGCAACCCATTTGAAGGTTGGGGGTGCAGTTGGTGCGCAGTCGGTTTTGCAGTTTTGATGCAGTTACGTCAACTGCATCAGATACCACATCCGCGACACGCCATCCAAATGGAACCGAATCTGCACACTAGTATAAGATAGAGTACTAATGCGTGTGCGTGTCTGCGTGAACTTGTTTAGGGTTGGCGGACGAAACGAGAACGAGCGAGCTACCTACTTGAATTATAAGCACTTGTTACGCGCTGCGAGCGACGACCATGACTGAGGGAACGTTCCCGGCGCACGTTCATTGGTGCGGGGGTACGTGTCGCTACTAGTACATAGTACCTAAGATATATAATGTGTCAGAACTGCATTCGAACTGCCATTTTGCAACCGAGTTTCAATTCCAATGCAGTCCGTCTGTTACCGGCCCTATACGTTTTTATTTCTCGGTGTGTCTTCCATAGACTGCGACGTGGTGACCCGCAAGGAGTGGGGCGGGCTGCCCCCCCACCGCGCGGAGTTCCTCCCCCGCCCCGTGAAGCTGGTCATCATCCAGCACACGGCTTCCCCCGCCTGCACCACCGACCGGGGCTGTCTGGAGCTGGTCAGGAACCTCGAGAACTACTTCCTGGAGGAGTTGCACTATTGGGACATTGGACCTTCGTAAGTCTCACTCTCTCTTTTCAACCCGTAATGTACCAACTGCTAGTCTTTTTTTATCGTAGATAGAAAGGGGAGGCCTGTGCGCAGCACTGGGACGCAAATAGGCTGTAGTAGTAGTAGTAGATAGAAAGGTACTTGACCACCATCTTACCTGATGGAAAGCAAGATGTGGTCTATGGTGGAACGTACCTTCCTAGAAAATACCTGTGCACTCTAGACTTTTTTTTATTCTTTATTGGAAAAAAAGGCTATTGTCGCTGAGCGACAATGTGAGCCTCGTGGAGTTACATTTTTCTTATTGCCTAATCTTAACTAATTTCAAAATCATATGATATAATTTAATAGCTAATTTAGATGTAGGATCGGACAATGTGATATTACATACGCCTACATCTTTAAAATGTACACCAAATTCTAATTCTAACATTCTCTACTCATTCTAACACTGTAGACTTGTAACGTTCCATGTTGTACGTCTGAGGTCTCTCTTGAGTGCTGTTGTCATCCACCGCGTCCCAGCAATCCTCAATCCTCAAGATGTCATCTTTCCATTTTGCCGTTTGACGTCTAATGTCTGTTCTAGGTCGCCAGTCCGACCCTAAGATATTTAGGTCTGTTGTAATAGACACCTTTTGTTTGATGCAAGAGGCTGGAACTAAAATAATATCTGAGCTAGGCAAGGCATATCAAATTAGGTCAAGAATAAAAATAGGTACCTACCTTTCAATTGGCACAGACACCTAAAAGCGGCTGTTTCGAACTCCGACAGCTTGACCGGTTTCTATCAAAATAGGTACTGGGTACATCAGAACCATTTCTCGATAATCGATCCACAGTATCGGCTATCGATTCTAAGCATGTTTATTATGTTTTTTAAAGTTAGGAAAAAAAAGTATGGCCATAGAATAGATAGCTGATTCTGTGGGTAAAATATAGAAGTTTATATATACGAAATTCAATTTGAATTTACCATGAGCTTTTCGGTGAAGGAAAATATCGTGAGGAAACCTGCACGCATCTGCGAAGCAATTCAAAGATGTATGTGAAGTCCCCAATCCGCACTGGGCCCGCGTGTGACTATAGCCCAAACCCTCTCATGATGAGGGGAGGCCTGTGTCCAGTATTGGGACGCAAATAGGCTGTAGTGTAAGACCAATGTCTAACAAGGTACCTATTTAGGTAAATGTATGGATCTGCTCCAGGTTCCTGATAGGAGGGAACGGCAAAGTGTACGAGGGCCCGGGCTGGCTACACGTCGGAGCGCACACCTATGGCTACAACAAGAAGTCCATTGGGATCTCCTTCATCGGCAACTTTAACAGTACGTCCAATAATATACTTATTCGAGAATTAAAAACATTAACTTTGTCCTGAAAGGAATGGAAACCAGAAATAGTATACCCCTTGTACGTGTGCTACCACAGTACCAACAGGCAGTTTATCATTTTCCATGTCCTGCAGAGACCGTGGGGGATACACTATAACTAACAAAATAACGTTGTTAAGAGTTGCAAATACGTTTTTCATTCCCTGTTTGGTATACAAAGTTGGTCGTATAAACGTGGTTGTCAACGTTTATTAATCGCGAAAAAGGCCCAAATTATACGACTTTTTCGTTATATAAAAGTCCGGCAAGAACTATTTATCGTTGCATAAATGTTGATTAAAAGTTTTCGAGCAACTTTTTGGTCACATTATGGTTATATCCTGACTGTTATGGAACTTTAGTGGTTCCATAACAGTTTTATAGACATTACTTACAAGGTAACTGAAATGTCGCATAAGGGTATGGCCCTAGAATTAGAGTACGTCCATGTCCATTCCATGTTCTACATTTTATTAATAACTTTGAAAGCTTCTAGAGCCATAACCCGCCGGTGAACTCTTTTTGTCTTAGCCTTTTTACCCGAATGTCAAGGAGGGTAATGTTTTTTAATTTAATCTTGCAAGTCCAATTAGGCCCCGTGACGCTCGAGCTAGATTCCCTAAATAGTCGTGACTACCCCAAACCGCCCCGAGCAAGCGACTCAATCATTCACTAGATAAAACACCCTAACGCTAGTCAATAAAAATGAACTCTATTTTCAGCGTATAATGTTCATGGTAGGTCGCAGAATTTGGTAAACGGCATCAGTGACTGAATGAAATTTTCCTTTTTTCGTCCTTTAAGGATTTTTGGGAACATTAACTATAAAAGCCAAATTTATTACTACTGCTTTAGCATAATACATTAGCTTACATGACCTTGGTTCCTTTGTTCCAAATGGTTACATATTTTACAATAAATTTTAAAGGGTTTCATTGGTTTTCCACTTCAACTGCTAATTAAATGTTGCGAAACAAAGCATTTGAGATACATTCAAAATTCAAATACCTATTTAAGTATTAAAAGCTTGCCAAAAACCTTTAATTAACAGTTTCGGTTATTTTTGTTCGACCTTTAGACAACGGGGACAACATAAGTCTTTTGACAAAAGTGTCATAGAAATTCCCCAAATGTGTTTCTAGTGAATAGACATGAAAGCAAATGAAGACAGAAAAATCATGTACGAAATTTCGTAAACAGTTCGGGTTAGTTCTAGTCCCAAGGAGGACATAAGTTTTTATTATCCATTCAGCTGCTCGCGTGCGCAAAAATGGCGCTATGACTTTTGAACATAGAACATATAATTGGCAACCGTAGTTGCCAAAAGCAAGCAAAAACGGCGCTATGACTTTTGAACATAGAACATATAATTGGCAACCGTAGTTGCCAAAAGCAAGCAAAAATGGCACTATGACTTTTGAACATAGAACATATAATTGGCAACCGTAGTTGCCAAAAGCAAGCAAAAACGGCGCTATGACTTTTGAACATAGAACATATAATTGGCAACCGTAGTTGCCAAAAGCAAGCAAAAATGGCGCTATGACTTTTGAACATAGAACATAGAATTGGCAACCGTAGTTGCCAAAAGCAAGCAAAAACGGCGCTATGACTTTTGAACATAGAACATATAATTGGCAACCGTAGTTGCCAAAAGCAAGCAAAAATGGCGCTATGACTTTTGAACATAGAACATATAATTGGCAACCGTAGTTGCCAAAAGCAAGCAAAAATGGCGCTATGACTTTGAACATAGAACATAGCATTGGCAACCGTAGTTGCCAAAAGCAAGTGAGTGGTTATGGATGTTCAGTCTTTAATTTTGATGATGCAGTGATTTTATAGCTGGCCACTCATATCATTCAAGAACTCGTCTCACTATTCAGGCCAAAAACTCACGCGGTAGGAAATAATAAATAATGAAACAAGCTTAGTGTCCTCGTAAAACCTGTGTGATTTTAATTTACAAGCACAAGGTTTCTTTCCTTCCACTGCAAAAGCACCCTTTACTTAGGTTTCATTTTCTTTTGGCAACATATAACATAACTTATTAAGCGTAAGTACTTACGAAATAATTTCGGCGGTAAAACATGCAAATTAGGTTTTCCAATGTAAGGATTCTCTACGTAACACAAGATCTTTGTAAATGGCGTGATGAAATGAACAAAACAAATGTGTTGTTATTTATGTGTCTACCCGTGCGTGATTTAAACTTAACATGTAGCATTGATATGTGGGGAATTCAGGAGTACATATTACTCGTATGTTCTTAAGTAGTGTGATGACTGATGAGGCATAATAATTATATCTATAGCAATGGCCGTCTTATAATTTTTGCATGATATGGCGATGATGAATATGATGATGACAACAGGTATGAAGTATGATTCAGTTGGGAGGGGTTTTGCCAACTGTTCCGACGACGCGACGGTCGCGGGTTCGAATCCCGTTATGGAGAAACTTTGTGTGATGAGCACGAAATTTTGTTATCGAGTCATGGATGTTTAGTATAATTTACCTTTACATTATATACTTATGTATACATATTTCTCTATATATGTAAATATTTTTTCATTGTCTAGTACCCATAGTAGGTAGTACAAGCTTTACTTAGTTTGAGGCTAGGTCAATTTGTGTGAATGTCTTTGTCTAAAGATATTTATTTAAGTCTTATTACTAGTTTCACTTCGCGACTTCTTCCGCATGCTATAGCTCGGCTATAGCATACAAATTTTCAACCCCTTTTACCCCCTAAAGGTTAGAATTTCCAAAAATACTTTCTTGGCGGATATCTACTCGTAAGTCAAACTATGTATGAGTGTGCCAAATTTAATTCCGCTTCATCCGGTAGTTTTAGCTGTCCGTTGATAGATCAGTCAGTCAATGATTACTCAACTCACCTTTGGGTTTTTTACATTTTAGATTTAGATCATCCAATTAACAGTGATGCAGTGATTACGCCATTAGAAAATCAGTGAAGGAAAAAGCGATTTGAATTGGTTCCCAACGAAATGATGTAATTTTAAAGGCCTATTTAATGACCTAAGTCTCAGTTATGTTGGTTTTTAGACCATTTTGACGCATGATCCTTTGTTTATTCCAGACTAGCTTTTCCCCGCAACTTCGTATGCGCAGAAATATTAAAATGAAAAATCCCGTTTTTTCCCGTTCCCGTGGGAATTTCGGGAAATCCTTTCTTAGCGGATTTCTACGTCATAACATCTACCTGCATGCCAAATTTCTGCCCGATCCGTCCAGTGGTTTGGGCTGTGCGTTGATAGATCACTATGTCAGTCACCTTTGAGTTTTATATATTTAGATGACGAGCCGACGCCGGCGGCGCTGGCGGCGGCGCGCGCTCTCGTGGCGTGCGGCGTGGCGCGCGGACACCTGACGAGGGACTACAAGCTGGTCGCGCACCGCCAGCTCATCGCCACCGAGAGCCCCGGCCGCAAGCTGTACGCCGCCGTGCGCCGCTGGCCCGACTGGACCGACGACCTTCACGGGATAAAGAATTAATTATAATAATAACGGCCTGAACTTTTCCAAATGTCATCCATGACTGCTGCACGAACCATTGAAGTCCTCAGTTACTTATTTTCTAAATTTGGTTTTCTGTTCATTTAGTAACTGATAACGGCCATTATTATACCAGCTGAGTATGGAGTGTGGAATGTGTCTTGGTAAGGACCGCAATCTTATATGGCGAAACAGTTGAAAACGTGTCCAGCGGATTTGATAAGCAACAAAACAAAATACAAGGCGCTACTTCAGACTATCCGCCAAGGCGGCTTGACACTTTTGGCGACCGCAGCGCCCCCAACCTACCCGATTTGGTGTCCACTTTAGGAACTATAAAGATTGCGCTCCTTTACATTCAACCCTCCATACAGCTGAGTTGAAATTTTTTGTAATGCCTCTCAAATTAAACACCCATTTTCACCCCCCTACCACCCAGCCACTAATGGCGCGGCGGAACGGTTTGTGGGAACTTTCAAGTCCCAAGTTACAAAAATAAAAGAAAGTGGTCACAATCTGAAAACAGCTATACACATTTTCCTGTTGGATTACAGAAGTTCACCACAGCAACGTTAGTACTATTACTTATTCTGTGGATTAACATAGAATGTTTTTTATCCCCATCTTTCCACGGGAACGGGTTTTCTTCGGGTCAAAACAGTTTTTCAAACTTCTATAACTATAACCCTGTATATATTATGTATAGTGTCATCGGGTACGCAAATTCAAAGTCTACGCGGGATGAAGTCGCGGGCAACAGCAAGTGATTTAATAATGTAATAAGTGAAGTTGGTAAGTTGATTATAATTAAAATAAAAAATAAATAAATAAATATCTTGGGACATTTCACACATATTGACCTAGCCCCAAACTAAGCAAAGCTTGTACTATGGATGCTAGACAACGATATAAATACTTATATAGAGAAATACTTACATATATAAATTAGCGACTTACTTGTAATTATGTTCAGATATAGTTTCTTACCTACTACTTGTATGTCTTCGCTCGTTTCTTTTTTTTCTATTTTCTATTAGCTACCTACCTTTAGTTTTAGTATAGTTCCACTACTATTGGTTGCAATCTGAGAATTAGAGGTAGTTTGCGAAAGAACGTAACTGAGTTTGTATTGAGAACCGAGCTAACTGGTTCTTTTGTCTTTAAATAAAGTGGAATGGTCAGCGACCCAGTTTTCTATTCCAAACACTATTTATTTATTTAAACTTCATTGCACATACAAAATGTGTACGATTGGCGGACTTATAATAAGTCTTTAATAAGTCTTAGAAAGCCTTTAGGCACTAATAATTAGTGCCTAAGGGCTTTCTCTACCGGTTAACTATAAGGCCAAACAGAAAGAAAAATGAGTAAGTAGGTGCATTAATATCAGAAAGAAACAACAGAAATACTAGGAAGATAACAAATAATTTCAAAATAGGATAAATTTACATAAACATACATAAATCTTCTTCTAATCTATAAAATTCTCGTGTCACAGTATTTGTAACCAAACTCCTCCGAAACGGCTCGACCGATTCTTATGAAATTTGGTGTGTATGTTCAGTAGGTCTGAGAATAGAACGTAATCTACTTTTCATACCCGAAAAAAAATGCTAAGGCTGTACGAAGTCCGCGGGGGTCAGCTAGTATACTATATAAAAATAAGTCGGGTTTTCCTTCCTGACGCTATAACTCAGAACGCACGAACCGATTCCACGGTTTTGCATTCGTTGGAAAGGTCTCGGGCTCCGTGAGGTTTATAAAAAAAACTAAGGCGGTACGAAGTCCGCGGGGTCAGCTAGTATTATATAAAAATAAACATACATAAACTAACAGACTACTTATTATCCATGGAAGATTTATCAGCACGTCCCAGCAGCTCGTTACCTAGGTAAAGCCTTAAGAATCGTTCCTCCATGATGGGTACCCTTTCAGCCCCTGTCAACGGCAAAGGGACCCGTCACGTTTCTTCACGTCACATTTGGTAAGTAGTCTAAGATCCCACTGAACAAATGTGGTCGGAAATGAAAGAAAGCTTGCGGTAAACTTATGACAACCAAAGATGCTGGATTGTATGACACAACTAACATAGCGCGTCGAAGAATACTTTTTTACTAACGACTTAGACCTCTCGAGGCATTTGGGCGGTGCATCAAGCGACTTAAAATAATAGTGTGCGGGGAATTGTTTGATTTAATTCCACCATCCCCATTTCGTCACAACGGGACTAGGCGTGGTCTTGGATTCCATCCTTATGTTGTAGATATTCCTCCAGCGCGCACGAAGCGCTTAGATTTATGCTTCATCATCCGAACAGCCAAGGAGTGGAATTCTCTACCTGCCGGTCTCTTCCCAATATTATAACATGGATCTTTTCAAGTCGAGAGTGAACAGGTAAGTACTATCTAAGTAAGCATGTATCACCTTCGACCGCATCGTCACTTACCATCAGGTGAGATCGTGGTCAAATACTTGCTTATATTAATTAAAAAAAAAGGTAGGTACAGCACGACACAACTTAGAAGGCGCGTGACGAAGCACTTAAGCCGTTGATGCAGAGTCTATTTTTGCTTAATCCACACGCCTTCTAAGTTGTGTAAACCTGTACGCAGTGAATAATCGAGAGACAATCCATAGGTACGTAGGTAAATAGTCGCGCGCGACGCCCAACTCATCACGCATCGCGTTGTTGGTCGACCCTATGAAGCCACTCCATGTACTTAATAACAGGTAAACAGTGTCAAATTGTACGATATAGGCTCTTGGGCTAGAGCCTTTCTCAGGCAAATTCTATCTCTCACTGTGTAACCTTGTTCATGCATTTGGACTTAAAAGGGTTTATTCCAAAAGTTGGCAACGTCGCATATAGCTGTCAAATGCTTCGCTGTTTTTATTAATTTCTCAATATTGCTGAATTAAAAAACAAGTAATCATTCTATGATTGAATGACGCGTCTCGTTTTATATTTGTTGGTTAGGCATTCAAATGACGAGATTGTTGTATACTTATGTAACAGAGGGTAGATCACGATTGTACCTAGTACCTACAGCTTTTCCAATAAATCAGTCTTACTCAGAATGGCTTGCTTTTATTACATGGTGACAGCGGGTGCTTCATT